>CM039721.1:58141703-58741703 GCA_022539455.1 Dendrobium nobile
GGAGTTATTCCAATTCCATTATTGATTCATAATCATAGTGGAATGAATGGTGCAGAGTCAAAATAGGATTCTTACTTTCGGCTCTTTATGAAACAATTTCATAAATCCCTCATAAAAAAATTCCTAGATTTCTTATTCAATAGAATTCTATTGAAATAGAAAGAATTGAAAAAAAAAAATAGAAAATATAAGATATAAGAAAAAAAAAAGAAGAGCCGTTCAACCATTCTGATTCAATTTATGAGCAGCACTCAGAGCCTCTAGTGAGTCTGGATACAAATAAGTTCTTTCCACAATTATTAAATGAATTTACCATCAGCCTATCCAATCTAATCTCATCGCAGACAGAGTTAGTAGACACTACCTCAATATTTTCAATTTAAGTGAAGTTATAGTGTAAAATAATTAGGGAGTCTTTTTTAGTATTTTTAGAATTCTTTCTTACCAAAATGGGAGTCTCTTAGGAACTTTTTATACCAAGATTTTCGACTTCTGACTTTTTCTTACTTCATAGTTCTGATGCCCAAATGATTCTCACTATTTTCTTTTATTTGATTTAATTTAGAATGCCCAAACAATCATTAAGAAGATTGGTTGCTTCAGATTTATGGTACCTGTTTGAGCCACACTAGAACCCGATTTTGAGAAAAAAGATGACAGTCTTTTTTTTTTTATAGGCCCTACGGGTTCTCAAAATAAAGTATCGACAGACCTAGCCCTTGCCTATGCTTTTGCGGGACAAGGATTCGTCAAGTTCGATAACAGGATTAAGAATTCCAATTTTTTTTTTGATCAGGCGACACCCAGATTCGAACTGGGGATAAAGGATTTTCAGTCCCCCTTTCCACTTGGCCATGCCGCCAAATTTCATCCAAAATGGAAAGAAAAAGAAAATTATATATTCTTATCTTTCTAGAATTTCTAGAATCCTATTTATTATTTCTTTCTTATTATTCTATTTCTATTCCTCTCCTCATTTTGTTTTGATTTGAATTTTTTACTTTCTGAATTCCTTTTCTTTTTGGATCTTGGATCCCTTGTACTTATTCTTTTTTTTCAAAAAGAATTCCTCCTTTTTTTTGGATCCTGTTTCTATTCTTTTCTTCGATTGATTTTATCTCAAAACACGCGTCGCTTAAAAACTTACCTTCTCTTTTCACTTTTCTCTAGATTTGATAGAAAAGTGAAAAGATTCCCGGCCCCGGTCACAGCACAGACTGTAAAATGCAGGGCAATTTAGAATAATTCACTCTTTATTTCATTAACTATTTACTTATTACTCTTTTACTCTTACTTACTTTTCTTACTTTGAATTAGCGAACAGCTCTTAATTTTGTATCTCCATTTGTATTATCTTAATGGATGCAAAATCCAATTGATTTACGACTAATCATCTAATTATAAGAAAATATATGTGTATATGTAAACCCCAGAACAAATATTTTTATACGTGGATACCGAGCCCGGGTCTATTTCTTATGCACATATCCTATCCCTATATAGGATCATCGTGCTTGAATATTTCATTGATTTTTTATTTTTTTGTACCCTGATCATAATATCATAATAAAAGAATTAGGTATAAATTGGATCAATTTAGATATCCGATAAAAGACTCCATCAGCCTAAGTGACAGAATTTTTCCCAGGAATGCTTTATCAATTTCCATTTCTTTCTAATTGTACCTGCTCAAGCTCAAATTTGAATTTGCATCGAAAATGCCTCCATTTCTCTGTCTTGCTTCGTTCATATGTATGATATATATTGGATGGAGTTGACTAAAATTTTATGTGATTCAGTAAACAGATATCCATTCCATCATTGCTAGATCAATAGGTAGGTTCGATGAATTGTGAGCCAAGCCAATATGGGTTTTTTCATAAAGAGGAAACTTCAATTAAGATGCTCAGAATGGAAATGAGGAATGTCCACAATACCTGGATTTAGTCAGATACAATTTGAGGGATTTTGTAGGTTCATTTATCAGGGCTTGACGGAAGTTTTATAAGTTTCAAAAATTGAAGATAGAGATCAAGATATGAATTTCAATTATTTGTGGAAACATTCAATTGGTAGACCTTGATAAAAGAAAGATGTGTGTTGAATCACTCATTTCTTCTGAATTATATGTACCGCGGTCTTAATTTGGAAAAGGTAGAAATATGCAAGAACAAACCTTTTTATTGGAAACATCCCTATAATGAATTCTTTTGGAACTCCTATAGTAAATGGAATATACCGAATTGTGATCAACCAAATATTGCAAGTCCCCGTATTTACTACGTTCAGAATTGGACATAACGAGATTTCTGTCTTTCGTACTACTATATCGGATTGGGGGGAAGGTCGGAATTAGAAATTGATAGAAAAGCAAGGATATGGGCCGTGTAAGTAGAAAACAAAAATATCTATTCTAGTTCTTATCATAGCTATGGGTTCGAAATAGAGAAATTCTAGATAATGTTTGTTACCCTGAGATTTTCTTGTCTTTCCGAATGATAAAGAGAAAAAAAATTGGGTCAAAAGAAAGTGCTATTTGGAGTTTTATCAACAATTTGACTATGTAGGGGGGGTTCGGTATTTTCTGAGTCCTTATGCAAGGAATTACAAAATAATTTTTTTTCAACAAAGATGTGAATTAGGAAAGATTAGTCGATGAAATATGAACCAGAGACTAAATCTTGATATACCCCAAAATAATACTTTTTTGTTACCACAAGATCTATTGGCTGCTGTGGATCATTTGATTGGAATGAAATGGGGAATGAGTACACTTGACGATATGAATCACTTGAAAAATAAATGTATTCATTCTGTAGCAGATCTATTACAGGATCAATTCGGATTGGCTCTTATTCGTTTAGAAAATACGGTTCGAGGAACTATATGTGGAGCAATCAGGCATAAATTGATACCTACTCCTCAAAATTTGGTAACTTCAACTTCATTAACAACTACTTATGAATCATTTTTTGGCCTACTCCCTTTATCTCAAGTTTTCGATCGAACTAATCCGTTGACACAAATTGTTCAAGGGCGAAAATAGAGTTATTTGGGTCCTGGAGGATTCGGGGTGAACTGCTAGTTTTTGGATACGAAATATCCACCCGAGTCACTATGGACATATTTGTACTATTGACACGTCCGAAGGAATCAATGTTGGACTTATCAGATCATTAGCTATTCATGTGAAGGTTGGTTATTGGGGATCTATAGAGAGTCCGTTTTATAAATTATCTGAGAGATCAAAAGAGGCACAGATGGTTTATTTATCACCAAATAGAGATGAATATTTTATGGTAGCAGCAGGAAATTCTTTGGCCTTGAATCGGGGTATTCAAGAACAACAGGTTGTTCCTGCTCGATATCGTCAAGAATTTTTGACTATTGCATGGGAAGAGATTCATCTTAGAAGCATTTTTACCTTCTAATATTTTTCGATTGTAGCTTCCCTCATTCCTTTTATCGAGCATAATGATGAGAATCGAGCTTTAATGAGTTCTAATATGCAGTGTCAAGCAGTTCCCCTTTCTCGATCCAAGAAGTGCATTGTTGGAACTGGGTTGGAAGGCCAAATGGCTCTAGATTCGGGCATTTTAGCTATAGCTGAATGCAAGGGAAAAATTATTTATACTGATACTCAAAAGATCATTTTCTCAAGTAATGGGGATACTCTAAGCATTCCATTAGTTATGTATCAACGTTCCAACAAAAATACTTGTATGCATCAAAAAACTCAGGTTAAGCGGGGTAAATACATTAAAAAGGGACAAATTCTAGCGGGTGGTGCGGCTACAGCTGGTGGGGAACTCGCTTTAGGAAAAAATGTATTAGTAGCTTATATGCCATGGGAAGGTTACAATTTTGAAGACGCAGTACTAATTAGCGAACGTCTGGTCTATGAAGATATTTATACTTCTTTTCACATCCTGAAATATGAAATTCAGACTAATTTAATAAGCCAAGGTCCTGAAAGAATCACTAAGGATATTCCACATTTAGAGGCTCGTTTACTCCAAAATTTAGAAAGAAATGGAATTGTGATGCTGGGATCTTGGATAGAAACAGGTGATATCTTAGTAGGTAAATTAACACCTCAGACAACGAGCGAATCTTCATATGCCCCAGAGGATAGATTATTACGAGCAATACTTGGCATTCAGGTATCCACTTCAAAAGAAACTTCTCTAAGACTACCTATAGGGGGAAGGGGTCGAGTTATTGATGTGAGATGGATCCATAGAAAGGGGGTTTCCAATTATAATCCATAAAGGATTCGTGTATATATTTCACAGAAACGTGAAATCAAAGTAGGTGATAAAGTGGCTGGAAGGCGTGGGAATAAGGGTATAATTTTTAAGATTTTGTCTAGACAAGATATGCCCTATTTGCAAGATGGAACGCCCGTTGATATGGTATTCAATCCATTAGGAGTCCCCTCACGAATGAATGTTGGACAAATATTTGAATGTTCGCTCAGGTTAGCGGGGGATCTACAAAAGAAATATTAAGAATAGGGCCCTTTAATGAGAGATATGAGCAAGAGGCCTCAGGAAAACTAGTGTTTTCTTAATTATATGAAGCCAGTAAGTAAAGAAAAAATCCATGGGTATTTGAACCCGAATATCCAGGGAAAAAGCAGAATCTTTGATGGAAGAACATGAGATCTTTTTGAACAACCAGTTCTAATAGGAAAGTCCTATATCCTAAAATTAATTCATCAAGTTGATGATAAAATCCATGGACGTTCCAGTGGGCATTACGCACTTGTTACACAACAACCCCTTAGAGGGAGGGCCAAACAAGGGGGACAAAGAGTAGGAGAAATGGAAGTTTGGGCTCTAGATGGATTTGGTGTTGCTCATATTTTACAAGAGATGCTTACTTATAAATCTGATCATATTAGAGCTCGCCAAGAAGTACATGGTGCTACGATTATTGGATCAACAGTTCCTAATCCAGAGGGTGCTCCAAAATCTTATCGATTGCTCGTTCGAGAACTACGATCTTTGGCCCTGGAACTGAATCATTTCCTTGTATCTGAAAAGAACTTCTAGATGAATAGGAAGGAAGCTTGATCTCAATGAATCAGAATATCCATTCTAAGATCGACTAGTATAAACATCAATAACTTTGAATTGGACCAGTTTCCCCTCAACAAATTAGAGCTTGGGCAAAAAAGATTCTACCCAATGGAGAGATAGTTGGAGAGGTGACAAAACCCTATACTTTTCATTATAAAACTAATAAACCGGAGAAAGATGGATTGTTTTGTGAAAGAATTTCTGGACCCATAAAAAGTGGGATTTGTGCTTGTGGAAATTACCGAGGGATTGGGGCTGAAAAAGAAGACCCGAAATATTGTGAAGAATGCGGGGTGGAATTTGTTGATTCTCGGATACGAAGGTACCAAATGGGATACATCAAACTGACATGTCCAGTGACTCATGTGTGGTATTTGAAACATCTTCCTAGTTATATTGCGAATCTTTTAGATAAGCCCCTTAGGGAATTAGAGGGCCTAGTATATTGCAATGTGTGATTTGATCAAAATTTTCATTTGACAAATTTGGACTGAGAAACTGTCATCCCCTTTAATCTGATTGGGATGCCCTAGCTCTGACATGTATCTTGGGAGGAGGAACATGAAGCTCAGAATTATGGGTGCATTCAAGACTTAAAAATGGAAGAAAAGGGGAATTGATCCATGGTCGATTCTGTAACAGATAATATTGGAATAGTTAGTTATACCTCATGAAAAAAAAACTTTTTGTGGAATTATACATTCCATTTCTTTGAGAAAGAAAATCTCAAGCGCAAGTGAATATGGCATGGTTATGGGAGCTTATCTATCGCATATATGCTTCAAGGGATATCATGGAACATAACCATCGACGTGAGTAGAGACCTAAAAAAGATTGAATGGAAAAATACAATATATAGACAAATAAATCCTTTACGAGCCCCATAATATTCCTTTCAGGGGATTCATCATTTGAGGGGAAGTAGACTACTCAATAACTTCACATTTCTTTTTTTTCCTAAACAACATAATAGAAAGGAAAAAGGGTTAGAGTGAAAAAAAAAAGATAAGAATGAATCAATGAAAGGCTGGTCCTTACTGGGAACTTGAGTAAAGAGTAGCTTTTTGTAGGATTTTCTCGAACAAAGTTGAAAAAGAAGAAGAACCCCTTTCTTTATTTGGTGTAACTACTTGAGCCGGATGAGAGGAAACCTTCACGTTTGATTGAGGGGGGGGGGGGGGGGGGGGGGAATCCAATACTATAGGAACCTATCTCAATTTTTCTTTTGCTAGGTCCATAGCTAAAAAACCTACTTTCTTACGATTACGAGGTTCATTCGAATATGAAATCCAATCCTGGAAATACAACATCCCACTCTTTTTTACTACTCATGGTTTTAAGAAATTTCAAAACCGAGAAATCTCAACAGGGGCAGGTGCTATCAGAAAACAATTAGATGATTCAAATTTGTGAATTATTACAGATAATTCTTTGGTAGAATGGAAGGAATTAGGAGACGAAGAGTCCGCAGGAAATGAATGGGAAGATAAAAAGATTAGAAGAAGAAAGGATTTTTTGGTTAGGCGCATAGAATTAGCTAAACATTTTCTTCGAACAAATGTAGACCCAGAATGGATGGTTTTGTGCCTATTACCAGTTCTTCCTCCTGAGTTGAGACCAATCATTCAGATAGACGGGGGTAAACTAATGAGTTCGGATATTAATGAACTCTATAGAAGAGTCATCTATCGGAACAATACTCTTACCGATCTATTAGCAACAAGTAGATCTACACCAGGGGAATTAGTAATGTGTCAGGAGAAATTGGTACAAGAGGCCGTGGATACACTTTTTGATAATGGGATCCGCGGACAACCCATGAGAGATGGTCATAATAAAGTTTACAAGTCATTTTCCGATGTAATTGAAGGCAAAGAAGGAAGATTTCGTGAGACTCTGCTTGGTAAACGGGTCGATTATTCGGGGCGTTCCGTCATTGTCGTGGGTCCTTTGCTTTCATTACATCAATGTGGATTACCTCGAGAAATAGCAATAGAGCTCTTCCAAACATTTGTAATTCGTGGTCTAATCAGACAAGATGTTGCTTCTAACACAGGGATTGCTAAAAGAAAAATTCGGGAAAAAGAACCCATTGTATGGGAAATCCTTCAAGAAGTTATGCAGGGGCATCCTGTATTGTTGAATAGAGCGCCCACCCTGCATAGATTAGGTATACAGGCGTTCCAACCCATTTTAGTGGAGGGGCGTGCTATTTGTTTACACCCATTAGTTTGTAAGGGCTTCAACGCAGACTTTGATGGGGATCAAATGGCTGTTCACGTACCTTTATCTTTGGAAGCTCAAGCAGAAGCTCGTTTACTTATGTTTTCTCATATGAATCTCTTGTCTCCAGCTATTGGAGATCCCGTTTCCGTACCAACTCAAGATATGCTTATTGGACTCTATGTATTAACGATCGGGAATCCCCGAGGTATTTGTGCAAATAGGTATAATCAATATAATTCTAATTGCAGAAACTATAAAAAGGAAACAGTTTACAAGAATGACTTTAAGTATACAAAAGAGCCATATTTTTCTAGTTCTTATGATGCACTTGGAGCTCATCGGCAGAAACGAATCCATTTCAATAGTCCTTTATGGCTCCGGTGGAGACTAGATCAATGCGTCGTTGGCTCAAGAGAAGTTCCCATCGAAGTTCAATATGAATCTTTTGGTAATTATAATGAGATTTATAAGCACTATCGAATAATAGGAAGTGTAAAAAGAGAAATTCGTTGTATATACATTCGAACTACTGTTGGTCATCTTTCTTTTTATCGAGAAATAGAAGAAGCCATACAGGGGTTTTGGCAGGCCTACTCATAGGCTATCTAACTCATGCTCTATATAAAAACTAAGAAATTATATTAGTGATGCCCATACTTGTGGGAATTCGGGTCTCTCCAATTTCACCGGTATCATAATTTCTTAATTTCTGTGTGAATCAAGATTTAGGAAAGGAAGTTTTCGAATCACTGACCCAGGCCCATTGTGGAATCTTACTCAGCAGAATATGGAGGTCCTTATGGCAGAACGGACCGATCTGGTCTTTCACAATAAGGTGATAGATGGAACTGCTATGAAACGACTTATTAGCAGATTAATAGATCATTTCGGAATGGCATATACATCACATATCCTGGATCAAGTGAAGGCTTTGGGTTTCCAGCGAGCCACTGCTACATCTATTTCATTAGGGATTGATGATCTTTTAACAATACCTTCTAAGGGATGGTTAGTTCAAGACGCTGAACAACAAAGTTTTCTTTTAGAGAAAAACCATCATTATGGGAATGTACATGTGGTAGAAAAATTACGTCAATCCATTGAGATATGGTATGCTACAAGTGAATATTTGAGACAAGAAATGAATCCTAATTTTCGGATGACTGATCCCTCTAATCCAGTCCATCTATTGTCCTTTTCGGGGGCTAAAAGAAATGCATCTCAAGTACACCAATTAGTAGGTATGCAAGGATTCATGTCGGATCCTCAAGGACAAATGATTTAATTACCCATTCAAAGCAATTTACGGGAAGGACTTTCTTTGACATAATATATAATTTCTTGCTACGGAGCCTGCAAAGGAGTTGTAGATACTGCTGTACGAACATCAGATGTTGGATACCTCACGCGTAGACTTGTTGAAGTAGTTCAACACATTCTTGTACGTAGAACGGATTGTGGTATTATTCGAAGTATTTCCGTGAGTCCTCAAAATGGGATGACGGAAAAGATTTTTGTCCAAACACTAATTGGCCCTGTATTAGCAGACGATATATATATTGGTCTACGATGCATTGCCACTCGAAATAAAGATATTGGAATTGGACTTGTTAATCGATTCATAACCTTTCGAGCACACCCAATATATATTAGAACCCCTTTTACTTGCAGGAGTACATCTTGGATCTGTCAATTATGTTATGGCCGAAGTCCTACTCATGGTGACCTGGTCGAGTTGGGAGAAGCCGTAGGCATTATTGCGGGTCAATCAATTGGGGAACCGGGAACTCAACTAATATTAAGAACTTTTCATACCAGTAGAGTATTGACAGGTGGTACTGCCGAATATGTACGAGCTCCCTCTAATGGAAAAATCAAATTTGATGAGGATTTGGTTCATCCCACACGTACCCGTCATGGGCATCCTGCTTTTCTATGTTTTATAGACTTGTATGTAACTATTGAGAGTCAAGATATTCTACATAATGTGAATATTCCAACAAAAAGTTTGATTTTAGTTCAAAATGATCAATATGTAGAATCAGAACAAGTGATTGTCGAGATTCGTGCCGGAATGTCGACTTTTCATTTTAAAGAAAGGGTTCAAAAACATATTTATTCTGAGTCAGAAGGAGAAATGCACTGGAGTATTGATGGCTATCATGCACCCGAATATCCATGTAGTAATGGTCATCTATTACCAAAAATAAGTCATTTATGGAATTAGCAGGATGTCTATGCAGATCCAATATAGTGTCTTTTTCACTCCACAAGGATCAAGATCAAATGAATGCTAATTCTTTTTCTCTCAAAGAAAGATATATCTTTAATCTCTCACTGACTAATGATCAAGTAAGACATAAATTGTTGGATACCTTTGGTAAAAAAGATAGGGAAATTCTTGACTATTCAAAACCTTATCGAATCATATCCAAGGGTCATTGGAATCTCATAGAGCCTTCTACTTCTATTCGTCAAGAGAATTCCTTGGCTAAAAAGCGAAGAAATAGATTCGTGATTCCCTTACAATATGATCAAGAACAAGAAAAGAAACTAAAACCCTGTTTTGGTATTTCGATGAAAATACCTATAAATGGTATTTTACGTAGAAATAGTATTCTTGCTTATTTTGATGATCCGCGATACAGAAGAAGCAGCTCGGGAATTACTAAATATGGGATTGTCGAAGTAGATTCAATCGTAAAAAAAGAGGATTTTATTGAGTATCGAGGAGCAAAAGAATTTAGTCCGAAATACCAAATGCAAATGAAAGTAGATCGCTTTTTTTTCATTCCCGAGGAAGTGCATATCTTACCCGGATCTTCGCCCATAATGGTCCGGAACAATAGTATCATTGGAGTAGATACACGACTTGCTTTAAATATGAATACAAGAAGTCGAGTAGGTGGATTAGTCCGAGTGGAGAGAAAAAAAAAAAGTATGGAACTGAAAATCTTTTCTGGAGATATTCATTTTTCTGGAGAGGTGGATAAAATATCTAGGCACAGTGGCGTTTTGATACCACCAGGAATGGAAAAAAAGAATTCTAAAGGATCAAAAAAATTGAAAAATTGGATCTATGTCCAACGAATTACACCTACCAAAAAAAAGTATTTTGTTTTGGTTCGGCCCGTAGTCACATATGAAATAGCTGATGGGATAAATTTAGCAACACTTTTCTCTCAGGATCTCTTGCAGGAAAAGGATAATGTACAACTTCGAATTGTCAATTATATACTTTATGGAAATGGCAAGTCAATTCGAGGAATTTCTCACACAAGTATTCAATTAGTTCGGGCTTGCTTAGTATTGACTTGGGACCAAGAACAAGAAAAAAAGAGTTCTATAGAAGAAGAGGTTCATGCTTCTTTTGTTGAAATAAGGGCAAATGATCTGCTTCGTGATTTCATCCGAATTGAGTTAGTAAAATCCACTATTTCGTATACCGAGAAAAGGTATGATACGGCAGGTTCAGGATTGATTTCCAATAATGAATTAGATCGTGCCGATAGAAATCCTTTTGATTCCAAGGCGAAGATTCAATTATTTCCCCAACATCAGGAAACTCTTGGTACGTTGTTGAATCGAAATAAGGAATGCCAATCTTTCCTAATTTTGTCATCATCCAATTGTTTTCGAATTGGCCCCTTCAATACTTCGAGATATAATAATGTGACATAAGAGTCAGATCCCCTGACTCCAACTAGGGATTTTTTGGGTTCTTTAGGTACTATTGTGCCTAAAATAGTAAATTTTCGTTCATCTTACTATTTAAGAACTTATAATCAAGTCTTTTTAAAGAAATATTTTTTACTTGAAAAATTTCAACAGACTTTCCAAGTGCTTCAAGTACTTCCATTTCAATACTGTTTCCTAGATGAAAATAGTAGTATTTATAATCCCGATCCATGCTACTTCATTTGGAGTTCATTCCATTTGAATTGGTGTTTTCTCCATCACGATTCTTGTGAAGAGGCATGGACAATAATTAGCCTTGGACAATTCCTTTGTGAAAATGTATGTCTATTGAAATACGGATCACGCATAAAAAAATCTGGTCAAATTTTCATTGTTCATGTTGACTCTTTAGTTATAAGATCAGCTAAGCCCTATTTGATCACTCCATGAGCAATTGTCCATGGCCATTATGGGGAAACATTTTATGAAGGAGATGTAAATGTTAGTACTTCCTTAAAAAAATGCTAGAAAAGTATAATACAAGTATTTATAAGCTTCTACATTAGATGTAAATGTTATTACTTCCTTGAAATTTTTCTCCTTAACATCCAAAAATTATGTGTTTAGATGTCTTCTCTAATATATCCATTACTAAAATTGTTGAATAGTAGCAGAGTATAATAGATGTAAAATTTTTCTTCACCATATGAATCGTCTTTTGGCTTATAGTAGGGTATTTATACACATTAATTTTTTAATAAATAAGTGTTTTCTTTTTTATGTTCTATGTAATTATATACATAAATTTTAATTTTTTAAGCCTTTAGATCAAGTTTTATTGCCATTTTTTAGTCTAATCTACATGAACTAATACTTTCTTATCATGACATCATAGACTTTATAGGAGAGTGATAGTGATCATTATGTTAAATATTATTTATTTATTTTTATGATGAATAAGTGGTGCAACCGTTAATGTTTATTGTCTTTCTTATAGACTTCGTTTAATAACCATCAACATTTGCTATAAAGTCTTAATATTTTGTAACTTCTTCATTTCATGCTTCTTTAATTTTTAAATTATTAATGAAAATCATATTTTTCTTAAAAAAGTTATCCACCACATGGATCAATCAACATATTTCTATATGACTGATATTGAACATTAATAGGATAATTAGTTACGAGGAAAAAAAGGGGCTAAAATATGGCTAATTAATGATAATTTGAATTTGCATCATTAAATAACTTTTTATTTATTTATTTTAATTAAAAATTTTTATGGGATGTTCTGTAAGTTATCTCATTAAACTATTTGATAATATTTGGAAATCATTTTGCCCTAAATAAATGATAAACTCTAGGTTTTAAAATCATAATAAATAAATAACTAGAGTTTATAAAATACATTAGCAATTCAATAAAATTGAAAAATACCCAATAAATTTCATAAACTCACAAAATTATATTAAAATTGTAAGCATTTTAGTTTGGAATTATAACAAATATAAAAATAAGTTTTATCACAACCCCTAATAATATCTTCAAATAAATAAAATCATCAAAGATAGTTTATTTGTCTTTTTAGGGGCATTGTAAAGTCTTATCACAACCCAAAATTTTTATCAACACACTCTTTGGTTCCAAAGAAAGTTTTGTATGAAGTGGACAAATGTTTCAAATATTTTATTTGGCATAAAATTAATGGAAGGAAAGGACTACATTACATATCCTAGGAGGAATTGTGTAAATTGAGATCTGTTGGAGGATTGAGTATTCATTCAGCTACTCTTAGAGCTGGCCCTCTTAGATCATGATTTTCTTGGAAGTTTATTCAGAATCCAGATACTTTATTCCATATAAACATTATTGCTAAGTATGGTGATAATGTTTTGAATGGTGATAGAAGGAAAAGAGTCTTTATGGCTTTGAAAATTCTGATAGATGGTGGTAAATTCATAAAACCATTTTTAAGATGGAAAGTGGTAGATGGATGGATAATTAATGTTCTTAAAGACATATGGATGTTAGATAAATTTTTGGGTAATTGGCCAACATTTGCTTATTGTGTGGGATTGGAAGATGTAATGCTTCATCAATTCATTTCAACAAATGGTAGATGGGATGTGGAGGAACTTCATCAGTTCTTTCATTAGGATCTTATTTCTTTAATCTTGCAAGTTCCTATTAATTACACTGTTGAAGTTGTCCACGTGGAAGTTATATACCATCATACTGGGATATCTATTACTGCTCTTTCATATAAAGAGTCTTTAAATCATGGCTCTATGGAGGGAGAATTTGGATATTCAAATTAGTTAAGAAAGCTGAAATTGAATCTTCAAATGGAACTGTTTTGGTGGACAATGAAATTCCAACAAATGAGTTTCCTAAATATAGGAAACTAATCAATAATGATTTATGTTCAAGAGGGTGTCAAGAAGTAGAGAACATTTCTCAAATTGTAGTTCATTGTAAATACTTGATTGAGATTTTTTTAAGTTGCAAGAATGGGGGTTTAATATTCCTACATTTCATTCATTGGAAGAGTGTTTGAGAGAACTGAAAAGTATTTTGTTTTGTTCTTCAAATACGATTAAGATGTACTGTACTACAGTTAATTTATCTTGGAAAAATAGAAATGAAATGGTTCACGACAAGCCTACTCTTCCGAGCTCAGTAATTGCATCAAATGTGTATTTACAACCATTATACATTCATATCCAATACTAGATAGCTGGGATGTTAATCTCCTTAGGGAGTTTAAAAATGTTTGGTACCCTCTACCGCTAGGTCGGATTAAAATCAACGTAGACGCATCTCTTTTGGATTCAAACCTTGATGAAATTGGAGGTATATTTAAAGATCACAAAAGAAAATTATTAAGTGATTTTGGGGAAAAACGAATTCATTGGGACATGGCACAACTTAAGATGGCGTTTGTTTTGGCCGTAAGGAAATTCATTCAAAGTTGGATGATAGATAGTAAAAGAATAATAATTGAAGGTGATAACTCCAACATCATCAAGTTTATTCAGGATTATTTGAATAAAGCAAAGTTGCAAAACAACACTTGGAGCATTAAGGATTAACTGTTTTTAAATGATTTTAATAAGGTAATCTTCCACCATGTTCATAGAGATTGTAATAAGGTAGCCGACCTTAGTGCTACTTTGGCTTTAGAGGATAATTTCTTTTTTGATAGTTTTTCTTTTACTGACATTTCTTCTTCTTTGTCTAGTTTGTTAAAGAAGGATTGTGGGCCTTTTCTTTAGCTTGTAATTAGTTCCTTTTTTTAATGCATCATGCAATTATAAAAAAAAATTGTATTATATCACAATGAAACTAGGCTCACATGCAACCATTCATGCTTACTTCCTGGAACCAAGAAATTTCTAATGAATAAATTTGAAATATAAGATATTTGGGAGGCATCCATTGTATTAGGAATTTACATACTGATACATCCTAAAAAATTATCTTGATCGGGCATGAATCTCGAGGGAAAGTCAAGTTGGAAACTACAAAAATTAAATTAGAGACCATTTGAACTCTAATTTCAGCAAACTTATAGTCAAACTGAACATCTCAAGAATACAAACCCAACGACACCAAATTTAAGTCAATCTAAGTTCAAATGAGTCCAAATCAATGGCCCAAAGTGCTATTGGAAGGTTTAAACCACAATATGGTTTACCAAACAGTAACTAAACATGACATGCTTATAGTCAAATTGAGTGGCTCGACGAGCCTAAGATCACTAAATTTTGATATCACTTAGACATTCAAATATCCAGCAAATGTTCAATGATCAAGGGAATCAACATTGGCCATCGATACAAACCACTCCTAAAATATCCTTGATCCTCGTCGATCACTGAATTTATGGGTCATGCCACTCTACAAAATCTTTAAATGGAACCTCATTTCTCATGAAAAAGGGGACCCCAAGCAAGAGAGCAAGAGAGAGATTGTAGATCGCTCTTTCCCCTTAGCTCCTCCTCGACCACCGCTCGGAGTTCTGACGGACCACTACCTGATGCCTGTAGTTCTACCAGACCACCAACGGACGTCGGAGTTCCACAGGACCACCACCTGACACTTAGAGTTCCCCCGAACAACCACCAGATACTGGAGTCCCACCGGACCACCACCTAATGACCGGAGTTTCACTGGACCACCATCTGACACTAGACTTCCGCCAGACCACCACCTGATGTCGAAGTTCCACCAGACCACCACCTAACAATCCGAGTTCCGCCATAACACCATTTGATGCCGAACCATTGACTTAAGACAATGGTCTTTCAGACCCTTATCTCATGCCGACTAAGGTACTTCTGACCTTCGTTTCCTACTACGACCTTTCAACCTCCGTCACCTACTATGTTCCTTCTGACCTCCACTTCTAGACATTGATCTTTGTGACCCCTGTCTCCTATCGACTATGGTCCTTTCGACCTCCATCACCTATTATGGTCCTTCTAGTTTCCACCGCTAGATAATAGTCTTTCTCACCTCTGTCTCCTTCTGACTACGGTCCTTCCAACCTCCATCGCCTACTACGGTCCTTCCGACCTCCATCGTCAGATAACAGTCTTTCTAACCCTTTTCTTTGGTCGACTATGGTCCTTCCAACCTCCACCGCTAGAAAATGGTCTTTCTGACCCCTTTCTCCTACCGACTTCACTCCTTTCAACCTTCATCGCCTGCTATGATCCTTTTGACCTCCACCGCCAGACAATAGTCTTTCCGACCCCTGTCTACTGCTGAATATGACCTTTTTTACCACCATCAACAACTACGATATTTTCGATCTCCATCACCAGACTACGATCTTTTTGACCCATATCTCCTATTGACTTTGGTCTTTCTGACCACCATCGCCCTCCAACAATAAAGATTAAATAGTTTAGAGGATATCAATTTCTCTAACTTAAATTTTATGGGATACTAAGATATCAATCACTCAACTTCAAGCTCCAAATTTATGTTTGTTATGGGTGCTATCTCAAAGAGTTCATCTAAGAAAAATGTCATAGCTTCTTCAGCTAAGACTGCAAAATTTAATCACTAGAGTAATTGTGATTCATGGCACTAATAGGACATTGAAGGTTTACTATGATAGTAACTCAATGGTGGTTTATTATAACAACAATTAGAGCTTGATGAAGTCAAATGATCAAGTTTCTAATTATTATGAACAAAGTTCTAATTTGATAAATTTCTGTAGAATATGTAGGACTAGAATACACATTAAAGAGTTCATTAATCAAGGTCTTCATGCCTAAAGACTTTCCTGGGCACACTTCTCATATAAGTCTTTTTATTGATAATGCTTTGGTTTAGTAGGAGCTATTTCCTTTTATTCTAACCCTTTTTTACATTAAATTAAATTGTTTAGTTTTCTGTTGAATAAAGTGTGATGGTTTATGCTTCTATTTATGAGCATATTTATGGTGTGGTATTTAATGCTTGCATCACACAGGGAAGGTACCAAGTTCCATTATGAGTGGCGGGGCAGTTTTTTTAATTATTCCCCTTGAAAAAAATTATATTTTCCCTACCTATCCCTGCAAGCTGCTCGAATGCTTGAGTATCCCACATGACGTAGTTGTGTATCGCCTTGTCCAAGTCTCGAGCTACATCTTTGAGCCACTAGCTTCTCTGTAAGACAACATTTCCAGATGATGTATGTAGTTCCAAGCAAGGCGACATCACTAGTTTTGACCTAGAGTTTTATTGACCTCCATACTAGTGTTGGGGTGAAGTCGATCGTGCAAGTTGATTTTCAAAAGAGAAAGATCTCAATATCGTGCAGAACTCACCTGACGCCTCTCAATCAAAAAAAAAAAAATGTCAAAATGGCCTCCATTCATTAAATGGACCGCGTTGATGCGTTTAAAGCAATTGAAATAGCTAAGATGAGCACATATATTGCTTGGGATCATCCACTGGTAAAAAATTTAATTTTGGGCATGCAAATTGAGGCAACGAGGTGTGAGAATGAGGATAACATGGCAACAAATTCGATGCACGATTAAAAAAAATCATGCCAGATAATTATAAAAATAATTTAAAAGTAATGGAGAAAGAGAGATTTAAAAGAAAGAAAAGAAAATTTCAAAAGAAAAGAAAGACCCAAAATACCGCAACTTAACCCTTAAAACCCTTAAACCCTCATAACACTCCCTCATAACTCCCTCCTCACTCCCTAACGACTCCCTCTCTTGTCAAACTCACGCTTCTCTAATCCGTCAGCTCTCTCTTGAGACTCCATGCCGTTGGCCATCCTAGAGAGGGAAAAATTTCCCCTATATCTTTCTCTCTCTAAAAATGGAGAGAGAAAGGGATTTTATCTCTTTAAATTTCAACCTCCATTATCCTACACATCATAAAGCTCTTCCTATGAAAATCACTCTCTTTTCCTCTCTTTCTATCTATTTCTATTTCTTTCTTTCTCTAGAAAAAGAGCTCATCCCTCTCTTTTTCTCTCTGTAGACCTTATTTTAAATGAATAAGTGTATGTAATTAATTAAATAGCAAAAACTATAACAAAAAAAGTTGCATGGTGCATCATAGGTTTCCAATCATTGTCGCCATCTATTATTATCACCTCGGTCACTACACATCTATGGTATAAACCCACACTATTAATTCAAATTTATATGCTTGAAATACAAGTAATTGTGACCTCTTTTATTAGCATGCGAGAAAACATAAGTACCCATGACTATTTTTATTAGCGAGTGAGAAAATTCATATGCATGAAATATAAGTACTCTTGACCACTTTTTTTAGCGAGTGGAGAGATTTACTATATATTAAAAAAAATTAAGTATTCGTTGCTTTTTTTTAGGCAGGGAAATGTTGTGTTTTAAACAGGTACTTGAAGACCTCGTGGCCTTTTTTATTAGCGAGCAGGGAATGACACTACGGTCGCAGTGTCACTTGGCACCTATTGTGAGTGTATATCTTGGTATGCGGGAAGGCTTTACACATTCCGATGCAGCCCTTTATGCAGGAATGACGTATAGGCTCTGTCGAGACATTCAACAAAATTATGACTTAGATAATTTTAAGGAAATTAAAATCTGCCTAAAATTATAAGTTAATAATAAAAAAATAAAACATACGACACCCTAGGTTCCCAATACTAAAAACAAAGATGAAAGAAAATGCATATCATAACAGAATACAACTTACACTAAACTTGTAAGGGAATTAGTTATTCATCAAGAGGAAGTAACCAAATTTCTTCCTCCTTGCTCTTAACTTACGCACGTCTAACTATCCAACAACGCTCCTTATAGAAGTTAAGTGTGAAAGAAATGAACTGAGCCTCCCTCTAATTTATAATATGGAATTCAGATTATTTGTGGGCCTCACCACTTAGGATCATTTTGCTAAAGGATATAGAAGTTACATCTGAGGGCCCTGTCAACCTAGGATACCTTTGCTAAAGGATAGAGAAAGAGCACGTTAGGGCCCAACTATCTATGTTCCAGGTTTAAAAAAATTATAAGATACCATTCCGATGATCTGAATTTAGATTCCTCAAGTATTTCCCAGTGGGTGAAATATAAGCATAAATACACCTGAATATGAGCTATAATTATCTTGAAAATAAGTGGGGTAAAAGTAAAAATTATTTGCCTTTTTAACAAAAATGTATTTACAAAAATTATTAGTACATATGAATCCCTATATATCACTGATAATTGTCCATGTTAAATGCTTCATAAAAAAAGTGAGAATCGTCAATCATATTGCAAGTCACGGGTGCACAAGTGCTTTAAATAGCATGTATGTTAGCCATTAGAGTTATGCAGCTCATACATCCCATGAACATGTCTTCAAAAAAAAAAAAAAAGTGATATGTTATGCATCACGGGTTATACAATCCCTAATTAAAGTATGCACATCTCTCCAAATCATTGAAAAAGGTGTCGCCTAGAAAATCCTATTGTATGATGTGCGCATACCAAAGACATATGAATATATGATACAAATACATTAGATGACACACATGCATATTTCCAATCATATGAGAGCATTGACTGTATGCCGAAGCCAATGAGAGATATGTTGTCGATGTAAGGAATCTCCTAATCATATAGGAGTTTGTGCGAGGGTTCATGAAACTGCAAGAGATGCATACTAAAATCTTTATGCCAGTTGTAAATAGAAGAATTAGACATTCAATGAAAGTAACAATATGATACATATATATGTATGCAAGTGAATGTCAACACACGTTGCATCATGCCCACTAGAGTTAACGATCAATATTTGACAAATGGGGTGCTAAAGATTAATGCGAAGTTTGGTGAATTAAACTCACAATTACAAGCAAGAAATGCACTTATTATTTAAAGTCATCTCAAGAACTTTAACAATTATTTTAAAAATGGATGCCTCGTATGATTCTACTGGATGGCCTAGAGTGCCTTCAATTATTGTAATAATTAGTTATGGGCAGTAGTCACTAATTATGAAGTATAGGATATCAGTAAGGATATTGTAATCCAAGGTTGAAATTATTGATTATTTTTTTAAGCCAACAGTAAAAAATGATGATGATGGCATAATTAGAAATTTTTCTAGTGATTTCTATACGAGTTCTTGAAATAGAAAGCCAGTACAAATCATTATTTTCAAAAATAGAGTGAGTCTTAGTTCAACTAGGTTTTGAAAAAATTAAGTTGGATTATATTATTGAGGCTTGCAAGCTTCTTGATGAATAAAAATTTTGCATCTAACTTACCACCTATGGGAAAATATAGAAGGGTCATGAAAAATACAACTTTCTACGAGCTATCATAGAAGATCCATCAAATATCCATAAAATACCCCTGCATATGCACTATAATATGTATGCACATAGGTACACAGAAAGGGTGTAAAATACCTATATGGGCCCTAGAAAGTGTATTATAGGTATACACGTAACATTAAGAGATACTACACGGGTCAATAAATAAACCCTAGTTTGAGCCTAATCCTACTATAAGTGTAGATAGGAATTAATACGGTTCGGTCTATTGAACAAATATTCATTCATGGCAATAACCAAAATATTTATTTTATAGTTCGTATTAGGCCTTCAAAGCCTGGTAAATTAATGGTTCATCACCAAAGACATAAAGTCAATAGGAGACCCGATCTTCTGTGAATGAGTTGGCAGAGTCGACAAGGTTCAACCAGCAAGATCTGAATGTCCACCAAAATTTGAATGCCATCAAACTTCCACCAAAATTGGAATGTTTTGAAATGATTCCGTTCACCCCAGTCATGGCATGTTGAACGAAAATCTCAACTAGAGAGGTTAATTCAAAATATTTAAAATGTTATTCAAATGCCCATAATAATTCAAAAGTCCAAAAATCCCAAAAACTAAAAATATTTAAAAATTAAACTAAACCATTAATCACATAAAGTAAAATCCATCCACCATTCGCAATAGTTTTCTACAGTGGAGAAATTTAAATATCACATCAACTCATAAAGAGCTAATATCTGGTTGAGAATATCATTATGATTCATTCTCAAACAGTCTCTTTGCAGTAAGTACATGGTATGTGTCCTCTAATCAATGATTTTTACACCAAATGGCGCCCCATGATAAATGGTTATTAACAGGGCCCTCTAAACTGGGTGATTTTCTGCCAAAAGGCACCACTAAATTATGGTCATGACTAGAGCATGTATGCTCCCCAATGACATCAATTCCTTGATATATAAATCAATAGGATATAATCAATAGGGTAGAATGCCCTCTGTTGGCTAAGTACCATTGGACAAAGCAACTATGACTGTCGACAAGGATCCTTCTATTAGGTTGTGTCGACTACCTCCTTTGACTAAGCAGACTAGGGACCATGATGGCCCGAGATGACAGAACCATGGGATCTTGATCAGGTCCATCTTCAACACCCCCACCATTCACTTTAAGTGAAAGATGGTGAAATTTCTATTTTAAATATCAAATCTTCAACGCCGATGCCGATGTTGCTACTTATGCTAGATAACACGTATCTTGACGTATCAGATTGAATACTAACCTTAATTGAAAGTTCTCTCTCAAGATCAAAAGGTGTAATTAACTATAGGGGCTTGCGCCTATAGGAAATCAGAACTCAAAACAAAGTCCTTGCAAAATGAGGGAGAAATCTTCAGGTAGTGTCTTATTTCAAGCCTAATTCACCTTTTGAAAATTTACCTCAGAACTTAATCCATTAAAACTTCCCCGAAAAGCAACGGAGTGGCAAGGGCTAAATTTTTTGAGCCCACAAGTTTCATTGCCATTTGGGCTATAAGTTCTTTATGTACTTTTATTTTTAAATTTGGAAAAAAAAATCAAAATAGTATTTGATTTTGCCCACCATTTTTTGTGTCTAAAATATAGACAAATTAAGTTACAAGGAATCCCGAAGCTAACCCTTATTATGTTTGTTCATTGTTCTCTATGTGGTGCTTGGAATTGTATAAAATTTTGGCATTATCAAAATTCTTTTATAGTTGTTGAATTTCTGTTGTTGATTATTATTAATGTAAGTCATCATCATATTAGAATATTTTTATTTCCAAATTTGAGTTGCAATTAACATTAAAATAGCTAATTCATATTGATCTACCATCCTTAAGAGAAATATGTAATATATACTTCATACTAAACTATTTTCTTTGACATTCTATATTGTTTATGCAATGGTTTATGTTCTTGCACACGATCTCCAATGCTGAGTTAGGTTCTGATATTCTTTTTAATCCAATTATTGTTTCCATAGATCGTGTTTGTAAACAACTCTATAGCTTTCTTATTCTAGTAACATTTGCTATGCTACTTGATCTCTTGACTCATGTGATGCAACTTCTTCAATTCTTCTTTGCTTATTTTATTTCTTCTTTCATTGGTACTTCCCCTTGCTCTAGTGAGTCACTTGTTCCCTCTTTAGATATTGTGATACAATTCTTTTTTTTTTAATAAAGCTGCAGCTGGCTAGATTATTGAAAATTACTTTGTTGCTTTACTAAATATGTTTTATTAATGCCTTGATGTTAGTATTATTGTTGTTATTCTTTATTTCTAAAAATGGGAACAAGTTAATTTTTCTCTCAATGAAAAGAGGAAAGACATTTGCAGGATGATTGCTAGTATTTAGAGTTGCTAATTGTTTTTTAGATTCTGAAATTTAGCAAATAGTAGAACTGTTTATAAATTAAAGTCAAGTTTAGATAGGCTATCAACAATAAGTGATGCCCAATGTATAGAAAGGAGCCCACCAAGTTCTTTTAAAATGTTGTTGGAGGCATACTTTATTCAAAACAAGGCTTCAATAACATTCTCCATCAATTGCAAGCAATATAATACTTATAAGCTTTAACTATCCTTATTGTATATTGCATGTGTTAACCTAATTTATAAGAAGTTGTTATCAATGTATCTTTTATTTAATAAATTGATAGATATTTTAAAAGGAAATAATGTACGTAGATTGAAATAAAAAGACTTCCTTTTAATCCTCGGCTTCGACTTTCAATTTGGCGTTATGATGTGAACGAGAGGGATAAAATTCAGTTATCATATTTTTTGAAGGGACCACATCAATCAAGAAGTAATGATTTCCCATAAATATTGAATGGAAATATTACACACAAATTTAATGCAAGATGGTTAAAAGAATATCCTACTTGGTTTGCAAATAGCATGCAAAAGACACTGCATTTTTTCTTTATTGTTACCTATTTATATCCTAAAATTAGATAATTGCAAGCATAGGTGGTGGAGATTCATTTATTTGTAAATGCTTTGAAATTTTTAAGAGGAAAGAAAAGCTTTCACGTTGGTGAATATAACAATGCACAAATTAAGATGAAATAGAAATATGAGGGCTTAGTGAAGTTTTTCTTGTTGAAAAAGTTTTATTTTTTTTTTTTTTTTTTGAGAAAAAGCAAACCGATTGCATTAAGAACTAAAGAAGCTATTACAGACTAAACCCATAATCTCATTCCTCCTTTAACAATTGCATAAAAGAAGGAGGAATTTTATTTTAAGTGAAATCAAACCAACTAAAAATGCTAAAAAGAGCATAGTTAGCACATAAGTTTGCTAACTTACTACAATTTCTATTTACCCAATTGAAAATAATAAATTTGAGCTCTTTTAAGAATGCAAGGTATTCCTTCCAATTACCTCCCAATTGTTGTAGAAATTTGATAATGTTGTAGTTTGTCTCCCTTTGTACTCATCCATAAAATCTTTTTTTATATCTTTTAAAATCTGGATGGCCAAAAGCTCATGTTGAAAAAGTTGTTTGAAACTTAATTTTTTTTGGGAGAATTTTATTTTTAAAATTTCAATTTTGAAATTGAACACGTAATTATCAATGATATGTTGCTTTGGGAGGCGAAAGTATCATTCCCTAATGGGTTCATATTATAAAACTGTAGGTACGTCCTGATTATCATAGCCAAATTCAAGAAAGAACCACACATGACCCCATAAGGTCAAAATAATGTTCGATCTATTATTTGACTGTGATAATCTGGATAAAGGATCATTAATTATATAATTAAATTTATAATAATAAATGATATATCTTTTCAAAGAAAGAAGATATTGTTCACTATCAACCTTTCGAATGTGATGATAATAATCATTGTTAATTTTGATTTTCTCAAATAAAATTAAATGTGTTTTTGAAAAAAATAATTTTGAAAATTAATATGAGTTCATTAAATCTCCAACAAGCGCAAACCATCGTAGTTAATTAAATCGTATGAAACATAAATTCCTATGAAGACTCTCAATTAAAATAATGGCAGAAATTTTATTTTTTTAATTTTTAAAGATTGTTATCAAAGGTCTAATGTTAGAATTTAAAATGGGATTGGATCACATTTTGAACACTTATTTTGGAGGTCAAAGGATGAAAGATAGGAAGTGTTTTTGGATTTTGAAACACTTCAGAAACACCTGAGCCTATCTTATGTGTTGGGCTTTAAGTTCAAAAAATTTAGTTTGAGTTGATCAATTTATTAGAACATTGGGATTACATTCCCGGAGTTGGGGAATTAAACGTTTTGGTCTACCCTAGTTCCTAAGTCTATTTTTGACATTGAATCATAATAGCCCGAACCTAGCTAATGTATTATAAATATGAACTTTCCTCCGCCTGGATTGGGGAGCCAACTAAGGACCTAGCAATTAAAAATCATGTGCTTGGTCTTTTATACAAAAGTTGTAGAGATGTTTTTTAATTAATTTTTGAAATTTGGGCCAACATCTAGAGCATATCCTAACTGGTTCCTCGACACATGTAGGGTGACTTGATGCTTAAAATATAATGCAATTTGAAATTCTGACTTTTTTAATTGATTTATAATACAAAGCATGCTAATTGATTTGATGAATGCATAAAATTTGTATTTAGAAATTTCAAAAATAGTCTTAATAAATAGATTTTATCCTAAATATTGCACAAAATTTCCTTTGATAGGACTGCACCTTAATAGGTTAGGTGGTCTGCTAGAACTTGCAAGCAGTGATGTGCTTAATAAGAAAGTGAAAGTATTGTTATATATGCATGAAAAAACATTAGGATCCCGATCTTACTTTTTAAAGCATTAGATTTTCTATGTGATCTTAAAAGTTTTAACTTAGTTAAGTATAAAATTATTTTATGTGCCCTTATGAGCCTCTAATCATTCTAGGCTAACACAAATTCTACTTGTAATAAAAAAAGCTAGAAAAGAAATCATAAACTTTATTGCCCAATAAATGTAAATAAATAAATTAAATTAATTAAATAAATTCAAAGTTTATATGTCAAGTGTCACTTAATATTAGAACCCAAGCTCTATAGAGTTTAAAAGTGGCCGGGTACTACTAATAATAACCTGAATTTTACTTCTAAAACTGACACAAGTGATTTTAAGAGTGGTATTCCTCTCTATTTATACTCCTTTTTCATTCTGTGAGCTCCTTTGATTCTTCGGGTCTGAATATCCAAATATAAAAAAAAATCTCCACGAAGGGGTGTTTTCTTTTCTCTTTGGATATTTAAAATCATACGAGCTCATATATACAAATAGTAATGAATTCTCCCCTAAGGGATGCTCCCTCCTCTTTGTAATCTTAGTTGGATCTGTATCCTACCTCAAATTTCACTTTTACAACACTTACCTTGAATTGAAATTACATTAAAAATTCAAAAATTCAAAGAGTATGGAACACATGCAGGATTATCCTAAGCAGTTATAATTAAAATTGACATGCCAAGAAATTGTATATATTGAAATACTTCAATTAAAAGATTGGCCAAACTCTTTTTAATTTAAAGGGGGACTTAGAATGCTTAGCACCAACCAAAAGATTGTTAAATTAAAGCTTATTTTTTCTTGCCGCCTTAGTTTTATAGTCATGTACGAGCATGACCACCTGTAGAAAGTCATGTGAGCAACTAAATTGTTCCTAACCTAAGGGTAATCTAATGCCTAAAACATCAATTCATAGATTATTTTAAAATTTAAATAAAGAATCTTATCACTTAATTCTAGCAACCAGTATGTAGTGAAAACACGAAAAACTTGGCACAAAGAAGTAGAAAAAAAAAGTAAGCACATGTCTAGCCTAAGCTAGAATTGGTTATCCTAACAAACTATATAAAGTGTGCGGAGAAGGCTATGTGGCTTGGATATATCATATATATAATAATTGATTGAAGTTGATTGGTGTTTCTATTGGTTGAAGGCTTAAGAGATTAATTTGAGTTAAAGTATTAATATCTAAATGTTTATTTTAAATACATATTTTAAGTGTTAATTGATTACTATCTTTATTTACATAAGATCATGAACTTTATTTTACCTTATTTGGTGTTAAGTTAGTAGTCTCATAGGCTCGGGTTAACCAATAGTAACCGGTATAATAAAATTTTAATTTGTTAAAGTTTGAGAGTTAAAATTTTTTTAATCAAATTGATTTAGTTCTAGTTTTTAGAATTGAATTAAAGTTTTCTAGAATTTAGAGCAATTATTGAATATTTAAATTTATTTGAATTATTTAGATGAATTAATTAAAGGGGCCAAAATTCTACTTTTAATATTAAAGTAAATTCTAGAGTTTTGATATATTTTTTTTAAATATTAGACCTTAAGATGAGTAATTAGACAGTAAGTTTGCTTGTATTAGATTATTTTAAATTTACTTATGAATTTTGGATGTTTTGACTTTAATTTTACTTAAGATTGACCAAAAGTTAACTTTTTAACTTTGACTAAATTATAGAGGTTTAACATTTTTAATAAATATTAGATCATAAATGGAGTTGAATGGATTTAAGTTTTCTTAATTTAGAATTTTCTAGAATTAATTATGAATTTTCAAAGTTTGACCATTTAATTGAAATATTAAATTGATTTAATTAAAGGGCTTTTACTAATTTGAATCCAAACAGATTTCAAACTTCTTGAAACCACTCCTAAAGATCAAGATTGACCCAATGAAGTGTTCTCAAGTGTTTTAGAATTTTTTTAGAAAATTTAATAATTTTTAATTAATTAATTAATTAATTATTAAATTTTCTTTAAAATTAAATTAAACTTAAAATGGAAGTCCACTAAAGGTTCTTTTAATTTTACCTAATTAAGAATTTAATTTTGGTCAATTAAATACATTATTTTAATTTTTTGAGGTTAATTTGGATTTATTGTGATATTTTAATTTTTTAAGCTTATTTAATGAATTAATTTTGAATTAATTAAATAATTAACTTACTGATTTTTAAATTCATTGAGAATTTTTCCTAAGGTAAAGAATGTCACCATATTAACTTAATGAATTGTAGATTGAATTAATAAATAATTAATGTAAAATTACTTAAAAAACAATCCCCCATTGAGTTGAATTAAATAAAAATAAACTTTGTTTAAAATTTTAGAAATTTATCAAAATTATGCATGGGAATTTAATATATATATATATATATATATATATTTATATATATATATATATATATATATATATATATATATATATATATATATATATATATATATATATATATATGTATGTATGTATATGTTCAAACATAGGTTTTGAATTTTGGAAATTTAAAATAATATTGAATTAAATCAAAATAATTATACAAAATTCTCTGAAAATTAGAGATATGTTAAAATAATTAACCTTAAAATTTTAAAATGTTTGGATTTAATTTAATTAAATATCCAAATAATCAATGTTTAAAATTATTTCAAGAATGTAAAATAGTTTTAAGATTTTTTTAAATGACTTAAATTTCTGAGAAAAATGTATATTATACTCATTTTTTGGATTAATATTAAATTTTTTATGATTTATTGAAGTTTCCTAGATTAAAATATGATTTCAAATTAATTTAAAAGTTTAATAAATAAAATTGTGACGGTGGAGACTACATGGTGGCTTCTGGCTTACTGGATCAAAATGCTTAACGATGGGCAATCATTTTACAACTATTATGTGGTAGCACAATCATTGCAAATGATTAGATGACTACGCGGTGGTACACTTATCCGAGTTTGCAACACGTCGTGCTGACCGATCATTTGCGGTTTGAATCAATGGCTCTGATCGATCTGGATTGAGGCAAAATCATAGGATTTTTTGTGCGGTTAGATGAAACAGTAGAATAGCTTA
Source organism: Dendrobium nobile (assembly GCA_022539455.1). Classification (NCBI taxonomy): domain Eukaryota; kingdom Viridiplantae; phylum Streptophyta; class Magnoliopsida; order Asparagales; family Orchidaceae; genus Dendrobium; species Dendrobium nobile. The sequence continues at coordinate 58,169,376 of CM039721.1, forward strand.
GTCTGTATCGTTAATCACATGATCCACGGTAAAAAAATGTAAATCTAATGGACATTATGAAAGAACCCTAGAAATGATATTTTGGCTAATTCTTTCGATCAGATTAGTCATTTCTGTTGAAATTTTAAATGAACATTCTAATAATGATTAGAAATTATGAAGATGTAATTTGACAGTTTAAGAAGTGCTTAATGAAAAGCTAAATTAACATAAGTGTCCTAAGCTAGGGTTAAGGTTTTTACCCAATCTAACTGGTGGATTTTTTAGATCTTCTAAGCTTGTAGATTGTCCACATATATTTTTCTAGTTGGAAATGAGATCTTAAAATCTATGGATCGTATACTTCTGGTCTTAAACACAGCTGGGATCATTGTGGCTGGAATTTCATCACCGACAAGGTATGACTTTTGGAGTTCAACTTGGAATGTGTGTGAGAAGTTTTGGAGAGCTCGAATGAAACAAGAGTTGTCTTGAAAAGTTTCAATGTGTTGAGAAAGTGTTTAGGTTAGAATACTTATTATTTTGATTGTTTTGCCCAATTCAAATGTCCTCAGGTTGAATGGATAGGTGGGATCTTCTGGCTAGACTCCTAGATGGGTGACGAGTGTCCTGGAGTTTTTAGGGAGTAGAGAATTAAAGGACTAATGGATAAGTGATGTGGAAAGCCCTTTTGTCACCTTATAAGTAAGTGGGAATGATTAAGGCCAAGTGATCTTGAATCAAAGGCTAAGAAATGTCTTCAGAATGTTCCAAAAGGTGGTTCTAGTGAAAAAGCTCTGAGAATTTCAAATTTCTATTTTTTGTAAAGGCTATTTTTGCGGCTGTTTCATCTTGGAATATGGTGGAGCACGGTCGCCAACCATCTTTAGGCGGCACTCCGGTGGAGGATAAACGATGGGATGGACGACAATCAGGAGGAGTTTGATTTGCGTCGATATCACCTCCGACATTTGGAGATACCAGATATTTTCCTGGATTGAAGGTTAATGCGAACAAACCTTTAATTATCAATGAAGGAGGGTTTTTAATGAAGAAATAAATACCTGTGGTAGCTGGCAAGGGTAAAGGTATCATGGCAGAAGAAGAAAATCTTGATAAAATTAAACTTCTGAAGAAATAACCTGCGGTGTAGGGAGAAATTTCTTTTTCTCCATCTTTTAAAAACAAGGTGAATACAAATTCTGAAAACAATGCAGTCGGCTAAGATTCTGGTAAAGGTGAGAAAGTTAAACTTTCTGAAGAAATGATGAATGACTCTATTGAAGTGGTGAATTCTGGAAGTAAAAAAATCCTTGTTGCTAAGGATTTCCCTGTTAATGACTTGGAGGAAGTTCGTACATGTGAATCTGGAGATCTGGGTAGATACAAGGATGTGAATGTTGAAATGCCACAAAGGATCAATCAAGACAATCAGCAAAATGTTTGGTCAAAAAATAAAAACATTAAAGTTGCTGATTTGGACTTTGGGAATCGCAAATTTGTGGATGGCAAATCTGTGAAGCTCAATGAAATGAAAGCTCAGGAAAGTTCAAAAAGGCTGGAGAAATCACTGGTAGTGAAGGTATTTGGGAATAAAATCTCTTTCGCTTCAATTAGTTATGAATTGAGGAGACAATGGAGTCAATATGGAAAATTCCATCTAACGGTGCTTGGGAGAGGATGGTTTCTATGTTCTTTTTATGAACCTGAAAACATGGAGGAAGTATTAACCAATGGTCCTTGGTTTGTTAATGGTAACATTGTGGGATTAGACAGATGGTCTCACAAGTTTGATCCTAACTCTCTTAAAGGTATTTCTGCTCCCATTTGGATTAGATTGCCAAATTTGTCGCTGCATTGCTAAGATGAAATAAACATATGCCGTATATCATCTATGGTAGGCTCTCCATATTTGATAGATGGAAATATGTTCCAATGGTCCAGGCGTGAATTTGGTAGAGTTTGTGTTCGCATAAACTTGGATGCAAAACTTCCTACAGGAGTATGGGTTGAATGTGAAGATGATAAATTCTTTCAGAGAATAAATATGAGAGGCTACCAAATCTTTGTTTTGAATGTGGGAAGATCGGACATGGAAAGAATGAATGTTCTGTTAAAGCCTTGGAGCACAAGTCCATGTTTACAAAACCAACTATGTCAGATGCTATCAATATGGAGTATAAAGAAAAAGCTGATATGGAGACAGTTGTAACTACTGACAATGATTCATATGGTCCATGGATGCTAGTAAATTATGGGAAGAAGAAATTCTTCAACAATATGGCCAGGAAAATCCTTCCTCAGGTGAAGACCAACTGGATACCAGTAAAACAGAACAAAAATGATGGTGTGGTTTCACAGGATAATAAGATTAATGAAGAAATTGCTGAAATGGTGAGAAACAATCCTGAGAATACTGCAGTTTGTAATGAAGTGACCACAATAAATGACCACAGAGGATCAAATCCTGTGAGAATAGAAAACTGCTTCAATGCTCTAATTGATCTAGAGGAAGGGGAAATTATCCAAAATGCAGTTGCAGCTATTGCTGAAAAAGATAGCTTTATTCCTCAAGACAAGGAAGGTCCTGATAATATATCTGATGTTAATGATAAAGAATTCTCGGACACAACCTTGGGTGAGGATCTGAACACTGTTAAAATAGGGATGGTAGATTATGTTATTTCAATCAAGAAGAGAATTCCAAAGCAATTGAGAGAATTGGGTCCTATCAACTGCAATTCAAGAAGCAGAAGACTTGAGCATGAAGGAAGAGGTAATATGGAGATTAATCCCCAAAAACTCTTTTAATGAATTCCATAGCTTTTTGGAATTGTAGAGGAGCAAGGAAGAGGAGTGCTTCTCTCTACATCAAAGAGTTTGTGAAAAACAATGGAGTATTTTTTCTGGGATTGTAGAAACAAAAATTGGTGATGTTAATCAAGGTGAAATTAATGAAATGGTGGGAACTGATTGGGATTATTACTTGGTGCCATCTACAGGACTTTCTGGAGGTTATTTAATGCTTTGGAATTCTACTTTTGTAGAATTTTCTTTGGTAACTTGCTCTTTGCAAATTGTAATTGGAGATCTCAAAATTCAAGATAAAGGGACTTGGAGAGTGGCTACAATATATGGTAGTAGAGAAGTTCATAACAGAAGAGAGATTTGGGACATGATTGACAAGTATGCTAGCAAAGAAGTTCCTTTTGTAGTTGGAGGGGACTTTAATTGTATTATGAACAAAGAAGACAAGATGGGTGGTAGAAGATTCATTTTCTCTGAAGGGCCTGAGGAGATGAAGGAAAGCTTGCTCAACAATGATCTTCACAATGTTGGGTTTATTGGACCCAAATTCACTTGGTGTAATAACAAAAGTGGAGGTACTAGAATTCTTGAAAGATTGGATAGGTGTTTCATTAACACCATTGCATTGAGTATTTCAATTCAGTTGATAGAGAGACATTTGGCTAGGGTAGCCTCAGATCATTTCCCAATCATTCTCCATTTTCAAAATTCTAAAATGGCAATTTCAAAGAAAATAAGGTACACAAATTATTGGTCTTCTTATCAAGCTTCTTTTGCAATTGTTAGAAAGGAGTGGAATAAAAAGTATCAAGGTGATTACTCCCAAGTGCTGGACAAGAAATTCAAATATTCTTTAAAATCTCTATTTTGCTGGAGCAAATTTAAGTTGAAGAATTCGAACAAACTCAAAGAAGTTTTATTAAGTGAGATCTTGGATCTTCAAAATAAGGAAGCTGCAAATGGCAGTCTCCTTGAATTTGAATATTGGAGTCTTAAAGACAAAGTTAATGAGCTTAACTCCACTATGGCATGATTAAATTCTTATTGGAAGAAAAGAGCAAAAATCAAGTGGCTAAAGGAGGGAGATGTTAACTCTAATTTCTTTCACTCTTATGCAAGTCCTAAAAGAAATTCCAGCATAATACTCAAAATTAAAGATGAAAATGGATGTATAGTGGAAGAACAGGACAAATTGGAAGAAATTTTATTTCAGTCTTTCAGCAAAAAATGGGAAGAAAGACGTTGCATTCTGGATGCCTGGCCGGAAGTAAACAATTGTGTGGATGAAACAGAACATTGTTTCCTTGAAGCAGATCTGACCTGGAAGGAAATGGAGGTTGCTTTAGAGCAAATGAATGGTAATGCAGCTCCAGGTAGTGATGGAGTCACAAACTCCTTCATCAAAAACTATTGGGGATTGATCAAAGCAGACTTTTGGAGAGCTCTCTACCGGTTTTTCAGCAAAGGTGTTTTAAACAAGGAATGGAAGGAAATTTTAATTGTCTTAATCCCAAAGGTATCAAATCCTTTATTCACTCCTAATTATAGACCTATTAGTCTTTGTAACACTGTTTACAAGGTTGCAGCAAGGATTATTTTGAATAGATTGGTTTTGGTCATTCCAAAACTAATTACTATGGAGCAAGCTGTATTCATCAAGGGAAGGTCTTTGTCGGATCATGGTCTGTTGGCACAAGAGATCTTTCATAAACTCAAGTATTCCAAGGCATTCATGGGTCTAGTATCTTTTAAAATCGATATGAAACAAGCCTATGATTTCATGGCTTGGCCTTCTTCACAGAAAGTGCTTACATACTTCAACTTCCCTCCAACAATTTCTCATTTAATCATGGAGTGTGTAGAAGATCCAAAATATTCTATTATCATCAATGGCAGCTACTCTAGCTGGATTCAAGCAAAAAGCGGGTTTAGACAAGGTTGTCCCCAATCTCCTATCCTTTTTATTTTATGTTCTCAGCTTCTCTCTAAAGCTTTTGTTCAAAGCGCATGTGGAATCAAAATCTATTCGAATGGGTCGAGAATTTTGCATTTATTGTATGCCGATGATATTATCATATTCTCGGAAGCCAATAGGAAGAAAGTTATTGAAGTTAAGAAAATACTTCATAACTTTTGTGATTAGACTGGACAAAAAATTAACTTGAATAAATTTGCCATGATGATTGGAAAAAATGTGGTAAAGAAGAAGGAAAAAAACATCAAAAGAATCATGGGATTCAAGACAGTGAGAGAATTCACCTATCTTGGTTTGAAGATTATTTTGAGGAGACTCAAATATGATGATTTCCAATTTATCATTGAAAATGCTTTGAAAAAGCTTAATCAATGGGGTAATAAGATGCTATCACTTGCGGGTAAAATGACCCTTGTGAAATCTGTGCTATTAGCATTACCTACTTTCAATGCTACTCATTCTCTGGTTCCTAAGAGAATATTGGATGAGCTGGACAAAATTAGCCAGCATTTTATCTGGAGTAAGAAGAATGGAGTTAAAGGAATGCATTACATTAGTTGGTCAGAGATGTGCAAACCACTGAATGAAGGAGGCCACGGAATTGCACTCTAACAGCTTCAAATCACCTTCTCTTAAAGCACGGCTAGCATGGAGATTTATTCAAGATAAAAATTCTCTTCTCAACAAGCATATGGTCTCTAAATATGGAGAGAAGCTGGACAAGGAATGGGAAGAATTGTTTGTTCCTCTTCTTATAAATTACACAAGGAAGGCTACAAGATGCTGAAACCCATTATCAATTGGGTGCTTGTGGATGGAGATAAAGTTGATGTTTTTAAAGATATCTGGTTACTTGATAGAACTATTCAAAGCTGGCCAACATTTTTTGTTCCCCAAGAAGAAGATTCAATTAATCTCAATAAATTCATCAATGATGGTGTTTGGAATGAAGTTAAGCTGTTGGAGACTTTTGGGAAAGATCTGGTTGATTTGATCATTCAAACCAGAATTAATATAGATGGTGGAGAGGATCATATGGAGTTGATCCATCAAAATTCTGGAATGTCTACTACAACTCTTGCTTTTAAACCTACAGCCATTGAAACCGAAGACATCAAATACTGGAAATGGATCAGAAAAGTTAAACTCAATGCACGAGTGGAAGTATTCTGGTGGAGACTTTGTAGAAATGCAATCCCAACTCTTAAATTTCTTTCATATAGAGTATTAACTGATCATGTTAACTGTCCAAGAGGATGCAATTCCACACAAGACAGTGAACATATCATGTGTTCTTGTTTAAAATTTAAAGAGGTGATTGTTCATCTAAACCATTGGGGATTTTACATTCCATTTTTTGATAACATTGAACTATGCCTGAATTGGTTGGAATCAAGCTCTAAGAAGAAAGGAATGGTGGTTAATCTTTATTTTAACACGGTGTTCTTGTCCTGGAAAAGCAGGAATAAATTTAAACATGAAGGAGTGGAGGATAATCCAAGTTTTATAGCTTCCAATGCCATTTGTCATGCTTCGGTTTCTTACAGCTTTAGTCCATATAATTTGAGCATTTGGGATGTCAACCAGTCATCAAGACTGTCCAATATTTGGCATCTTCCTCCTCCCAATTGGCTAAAGGTAAATGTGGATGCTTCTCTTCTTTCTTCCTATAAAGCTGGAATTACAGCTGTATTCCTGATAGCTATGGAAGATTTCTTTATGCTTATGGAAGATCGTGCACTCATTGGGACATTGCTCAGTTGGAATTATTAGCTTTCATTCTCTAAAAGAGGAGATAAAGGATTGGAAGTTCAAATATAAAGGCATCATCATTGAAGGAGACAATTCAAATGTCATTTCTTATCTTCAAAAAGCTCAATCAGATGAGGGTATGGATTTTTTACAAAATTTTAATTTTGTCATTTTTAATTGTATAAATCGTGACAACAATGAGTTAGCAAACTTGTGTGCTAACTATGCTTTATTTGGTAGTTTTAGTTTGGATGAGCTCTATTTGAATAAGATTCCTCCAATTTTTAATAAATTGAAGGAGGAATCATCTTTGTAGTTGATTTTATTCTTCCTTTTATATATTAAGCTTTGGCTTTTCCTTCAAAAAAAAAAAAAAGAATGTTCCAAAAGTATTTTAAGCAACTGGGATTAAGTAGGATTTAAGTGTAGGGAGTTTAAATGGAGTGGTTTGACCATATAAGCTTTTTAAGAAGTTTATTGACTATTTTACTAGTCAAACAATCAACCAAAGATGAGGTGGCAGCTAGGTGGCCTAATGAACTGTTTGGAGTATTTTGAAATGAATATAAAACTATAGAGTTTGAATTTAAATACAGATATGAAAAAATAAATGAGTTTGACCAAGTATAAATAGGTTTACTAATTCAAAATGAATATAAATTGACTTAAGGTGATCTAGGAAGTATTTAAGGCATCAAGTAAATTTTTATTTGGAGGATTCTTAAGACAACGGGATTAGAGTTTGAATGCATGAATACATTTAATGCAAGGTTTGACTATGGATTAAAGTTTGACCATGTCAAGCTTAGGTGGCATGACTTCAAATGATTTTGAATCAAACATTGAAGTGGATTTGAAAATTTGGAATATTTAGTTTGATTGAAGTGGTAAATAGACCCATTTCACTTGAGTTGACAAAACATATGGGTTTGACAAATTTGTTAGTACAAAAAAGTCAAATCAAGTATGATTTAACTCATGATTGTTTTGGAATAATTCAAAGTGTGCAACAGAATAGAATTGAGGATTTGAGGATATTGATTTTATTAGATAGTGGTTTGACCCAAATAGATTAAATTTGGCAAGACATGGGCTTAGTTGACTAAGTAAACTGTTGACTGGGTCAGGGTGATCAATGAACTCTAAATTCGTAGGGGTGTGTTTAAAGGAGTTCTGATGAATTTTAATGCATTTGGAGTTTGATTTAGCACGAAAAGGGCATAAAGGATGTTTGACCTTACTGGAGGTATCACTTCATGTTAAAGGAGTGACACTCTTGAAGTCTTTAAACATGATAAAATAGTCATCCATCTTAGCACTGAGGAGCTGAGCAATGGGTGAAGTTTGAACAAAGATATCTCATTATAATGAGTTGGTGACACCATTAGCATTTTCATACTCTAATTAGATTAGTAAAAATGTATGCTTTAGTATTAGAAGTACTTAAAATTCATAAGACGAGGTACATGATCAACATTTAGTTAAAACTAGTCTTTCAATATATGTTATGGAATCTTTTGATTATGTTTTGGCTATGCACATATATAATATTTTAGAGATTATAAATGATTATCATAAGGCTTGAAAAGAAATGATAGAGCTATTTTGAATGAACTGAAACTGGTGTGAGTTTCTAAGCAGCAGTTGTAGATGATGAGAGATAATAAATAATATAATTTATTTGGAGAAATATCACATTTGTAATATTTTTGAAATTAAAGTTCCTATTATGAACTCCTTATTTAAGCTTCATTGATGGTCAGTATGAAGAAATGAAGAAGTAAGAAACATACATCATTATCAAGTCGATTTATTTTACACAATTATTGTTATGTAACTCCAAGAACTTAATAATAGAATCTCTGAAGCTAGCATTGAGTTCCTTCTTTATGTGGAATATCTAAATCCAACTAATCATTTTCTACTTACTATAAGAGAAATTAATTCATCTTGTGAAGTTATATTCAAGTTAATTTTTTCTAGTTGATCTTGTGACCCTTGAACACCAACTATCTACATATATTATTGATATGCATATAAGTGAACATATCTCATCTTTAAGTAGTATTGCTGATCTCACAAAATAGATCATTAAGGTTAATAAATATATTGCTTATCCTTCAATTTAGAGGCTAACTAACTTGACATTAACATTGTCAATCGCTACTACCATAGTGGAGAAAGCAATTTCTGTAATGAAGATTGTCAAGCACAAATTGAGTTTTTTTTTAAATAAAACCCCGAAGAGGGACCTAAATGTTAATAATAGCAAATGATTACAAGCTCTTAAAGGATCTAAAGCCTAACTACAAAACAAAAATAGCAGTTAAAGTAAGAAAAACTAAGCCTAAGATCCAACTAAAATAAGATTACAATAAAAAGGATAAATAAAAAAGAATAAAAAATAGCCCAATATAGGCTCAACAAAAGTTCAGAAGAGCATAATAACATATATAACATACAAAATAGCCCAATACAAGCTCAAAGTGAAGAAGTCGAGCGCCCACCAGCTTAGTAACGAGGCCACGCACACTCACCCTCTACCAAGCATGGGCCGTCCATTATAAGCCACAAACCATGAACCAACACCAAACCAAAATAAGGAATGACCCCCAAGGTTGCCAACAAGCAAGGGCCAAGGATGCTGAACACATAAACCTCCTCATCATAGTCTGAACTACAACATAAGCAAGAAAGGACAACCACTAACCCAGCAGACATAATGAAAAAGGAAATCGCAACCAGACGTAAATGAACCATTCTAAAAGAAAAATAACCAGCATCCAACCCACATCTAAAAGGAGTAAAAATTTCTTTTTCGATTTAAATTTTTATGCTTCCTTTTATTTGTAAATAAACTAATGTCAGCAATTTAAAGAATACTTAGATCAACATTATCCTAGGTTCTAATGTATTCTCACTATATTCCTCCCCAACAGCAGATGAAGTGTCATCATTTATCGGGTCTCTATGCATAACCTCATAATCCCTCATATTATATGTTAAGTGAGATATCACAACTTCATAAGAAAGAACGTATATGGGAACTTCAACAACACCCAAATTGTTTTCCATAGGATCAACACCATTAGTTAAAGAAGAACACAGCCGAGCTAACATATCCAAAGAATTAGCGCCCTCACTATAATTAAGAGGTAAAATCCCACCCGCAGTTGAAACACAGATATAGTCCCCATGATCCAAAGGGATAGAAACATCAGAATACTCGGTTTCACCATAACTAACATCAACATTAGAATAAAGATATATGATGGAACTAGTTACCACATTATGTAAGCAATGATTAGGCTCACAAGCCTCAACACCATCCTCATTAATACCACAGGAAGGAGCCTTACAAGCTTCAACAACTACCTCACAATTTCCAAAGAAAGGAGCAACTTGCAACAACACATCACTTCCATTAATAGAATGCATAGGAGGATCAAGTAGAACATTAGCCTCTTGCACAGGAACAATTTCCTTAATACCATCATTAACAAAACCATCAGGAGCAACCATAAGCTCAGGAGAGTGTGCAACCTCATCAATCTCAGGAGACACCACAGAAGTTACCTTAGGAATGGGTAAACTCAAACTACCACCATCAGCAATGCTTCTTAAATGACCTACTCCAACATCAACTACCTCCTTTATAAGATCCAAATCCACAACACTCTCATTACCCATAAGAAGTTTAGATGGAGGATTAGTGTTTAGGGAACAACATTCCAACTTTGAATGGCTAAGAGATTTACAGTACGAGCAATAAGAAGGAAATTATTCCATGAAAACAACCTAAACATAACCCAAATTTTCAGGACCAACCCACACCTAGTTCGAATAGTGTTTGGTCACATACAACTCAATTAGAACTCAAGCAATTGATGGCCTAGTACCACAAGAAGTAGTATGGTCAGTTTGTTCTAAGATGGGGGAAAGATACCCAAAAGGGAACTATGGGAGATTCCACCTCAACATCAAACATGGAAGAATAATTAGAAATTTTCATATAACAATTGTTCACAAACTAATAACAGTGAGTAAACACCCTACAGTAATCCAAATCATTAATCAATTTAATTAGAACATGCCTCATATTGAGAATGGTCATAAAACTTCACGAATAAGTTTTTGATTGAAAAAAAAAATTAGGTATCGCCTCAAATGACGGACCTCGAGCTGAAAATTTACTAATTATGGCAAACAAAAAGGGTGCAGTAATAGCTAAGATTTCTCCTTTCAAAATCTAGAGCAACGACATGTAGCGATGTGAAGTAATTTTTAGCTCAAGAAAACTTAAAGAATGAGAGTCATTAGCTAAAGCATCATTGAAGGAACATGAGGAAGCTATCCCCTTAAGGAAACCAGGATCAACAAAATGACCATCCATAACCACAAGCAAAGAAAAAGGCACAACAGAAAACAGAGAAGGGACAAGGCAAAAATCGTAAGGAAAACTTCACTGAGGGTAGACAGAAGAGGGAAGGCCGGGATGCGGCTCCAAGAACGAAGGAGAACCACCAAGGGCCAAGCCCTAGCCGCGCCCTAGAAATGTTGGGAGCATAGCGAAGTCAAAGAGACCCAGTGATGAAACAAAGTACAAATTGAGTATGAGAATCCCAATAAGGATTTTTTGGATTATGGTACCCATGATATCTAAGTCATGAAAATAATATTTATTATAATATATTTGCATCTAATTTTTTTTAATTATTAGCTCAATTTGTTTTTTTTGGACATTTGAGCCAATTTAAACAAACTCTCACATACATCACATACAAAATCTTTGAACCTAAGACCTCTTAGTAGGTAATCAAAACGCCCAATGGATGAAGGTGAGCTAAGTAGCTTGATTTAAATTCCTATATCATGAAATCGGAGGAGGAGATGGTTTCCATCTAGAGCTAGCTATTATCAGCATGAGCAATAGCTGCACATCTTTAGGGGAGCAATGAAGAGATGGTAATGATTACAATAATTACTATCAAATGAGATTTCTTTATAAAATAAGGTGTCCCGTCGCCATTGCTCTTAAATTATATATCTATGGTAAAATTCTAAGAAAAAATAATAATAATAATAATATTAAGTCTTTGTTCCTCCATGTTGGGTTAGTCACATGAATCTTTTTTTTATATTCTGTCTTTTTAAGAGTCAAATTATCATAATTGCATAATTCTTTGATACTACATTATCTTAAATGTGATAAATTTAAGCACACAGTAAAGATAACTTTATTTTTTTATTTGAAAATGGAAGGTCAAAAAAACTCAGTTAACCTGCCCCGCACACATGAATTCAAAATTAAATTGGTATTAAACTCAATGATTTACAAACATATTTGGGACGACTATAGCTTTTATAAATATCATTATGAATTTATTGAAAAAAACAATTTTTTTTTTTAAGTTGTTATAAAAAAATAGCTTATCAATATATAATTTTTTTAATTAAATAAAAAATAATAGTCATATATAATTTATAAATTTAATATGAATAGCAAATCAATAAGTTATAGGAAACAAATTGTAAATTATATTAAATAGATGAGATTTTTTTATAAATCATAAATAATTATAGCCCATATCTGTTTTGTTCTTATTGGTCCAAATGTACATATTTAACACCGTTGAAAATCCATCAATTTGAAAAGTATCAACCCAACATATCATAGGGTGGAAATAAGCTATCCCAAAATTATTTTTTAGGGGGTGTCCACATATTTCAAATAATTACATGAATCCAAACGCAAAAACAGCAAACTTCTTGTCAGAGTTTGAAGTTTTGGCATAAAATCAAAACCAAAGAACTGTTTATTTTGTTTTTGACTTTAAAAGGGCTGAGCTTATTTAAATTAAAATTTAATTTATGATTATATATATAATTTTTATTTTATTGGGAACAAATTGTCGACTGTTTGGCGCCTTGCACAATGGTCTTTAGTGGGGCCGCTTGCCTGTCATTCACTTATTATTTCAAGTATCTATAAAAGAATCTTGAGAATTATATCATTCAATTATTATTCTTTTTATTTTTTGGGGGAATTGTCATTCTCCAATTTGATTATGTGATAGCATGTTGTTGTCATAGTTTTTTTTATCTAATATTTAATGTTAATATTTAATTCTCCATTGTAGTGGGCGCGAAAGTGTAGTCATAGTTGCATTAAAGTATTTACAATTTTGACATAAAAAAAACAATTAATATATAAAAATTTCATCAATTATATACTCATGTGTCAATGATATTTACCGAGGTAGTTATGAATCTTATCAGAGGAACTTGCCCTCAAAAGTGGCCTATAGTGAAACTTGCCTAACAACTCGAGAGAAGCTTATTGTTTGGAACTCGTAGGGGAACTCACCCATATTGATCAACAAGCATCACTCATATAGTCCCACTAAGGAGTGCTCCCTTTTGTAGGGTAGATCAAAGATTCTTCATCTAACTAAAATTTTGATACTTACCTCATACCTTAACCACGATTTCAGTCACTATCTCTCTTCCTGAGTTATCATTCAATGAAAGCATGATACGTTAAGCTATATGAAAGCACCTATTCATGACACTCTTAACTCATGTTACTGTGCCCATTCAACTCAATGTAATTTTCGTCTAACCACAAATTCTTATTTTCCTCTTTCAGGCAACATGAGATCCCTCGTACAAGTTGCGGACAATGTCAACTTAAACCTAGTTAAACTCATCTATAAGAAAAAAAAACCTATTTTAGGGACTCTCAGCTCATCTCATCGCGACCATCAAACTTCATAATGATGACAACCATTTATCAGTAGTAGAGGTGATTCCACAATACTTGGTGAAGTCCCCTATCAAGTAAAATAGGGCAACCTAAACAATAACAAAGAATATTATGTTTGATTTCCTTATCATTGATGTCCTATAATAATTTTTATCAATGAACACACAACATAGAGGAGGGTTGCCTAATGGAAAATCTACAACAATCTTCGGTTGAGTTGGATACTTTCAAAGATCAGGTAGCATTCTCTATGGAAAATCTAGTGTGAATTATTGCTTGCCACCCTCTAAAGAGAGTGTTCAAGAATGGATGGGCCATCGACTAAAGGCATTTGAAGAGACCATGAAGGAGATTGAAATGGATGAGCTCTCATATTCCGTAGTGAACTCAATAGGTTCCTATTTGTAGATGCCAGTTTTGTTACCATGATGATACAATCAATTAATGTGTAAAATATAATAGTTTTTGGTTGAATTTGAGAGGGCTAGCCATTTTGTTTACTATGCAAAATATTGTGTGAGTGTTTATGGAGAGTGTAAGATTGGGAGTGCTTAGGTGAAGGCCATTTAGGGTTCAAAAGGTGTTTGTAATTAGTTATAAAAGTATTTTTTAAGTGACATCTTACTAACTCATCATGTGTATTTGGGTTTTGTTATTTAAATGATTTTTTTTTAGTATTTTCCAATCAATGGCAGCTAAATTAATTTTTCTAAACATGTAATGTGCGAGAAAGCTTGATTTACTTAAGTAGACTCCAGTGCTTGTAATGTTTAATATTGTATTCAAATTATCTCAATGTTTATTTGATTACTGCATCAGTCATGATGTTATTTAAAACCTAGTGTGAATTATTGATTTGACAAAGGAATAATTGAATAAACAGGAGAATTAAAATGAAACACTACCATGCATAGACTTATGATGTTTATGGTTTTAGAGTATAATGAGATATAATAATTGTAATGGAGTGAAAATTTTACTTGAAACTCTTACAAATGTAAGAGATATCTAACAATTTTTTTCTCTAACTCCCAACATACTTTAGGGGAGGCAGCTTTTTGCAAACAAGCATTTCAACACAATCATAGGTTCAAAACATTTACATTTTTTTTAACTTTTTAATTTACAATTTCTTGTAAGTAATTTAGAAATCTATTTCTCATTTGAATTAGTAGGATAAATCTTACGATTCATATATACAACACTAAAGAGACTATAAGATAGTTCAATTCCTTGTGGGATCAACACTAAATTCACCTATTTATTACTTGAATGGCATATGCACTTATGTATGCATCATTCTTACTTAATTATGAACTATCATATATTATTGCAAGCTTAACATAAAAGGATAACATGGACCCCCTTTGAGGAGTTGGAAAGTAATTGAAGACATCCAATTAGACCAACTCATGTTAAATGATGAGGAGAGGAATAGAGAAAGTACAACAATTGATTGAGCTCACCTAGTTTATGATGTTGTACCGTTTTTAAGCTTAAAGTAAATTTGATGTAATATTGAAATAAATGAAATGGAAGAAAAAATATTCTGATTACTCATCCCCTTTATTTTCAATTTTGTAATAATTAATATTAAAGTAATTTTCTAATTCTTCAACTCTGATTTTGTGTATGATTAGTTAAAGTAGATAATGGTTGCATTACTACTTTCTTAAAATGGAAAATATATGGATTTGGATTTCCATTTTTTTAATCTTTTGAAGATTGTTGGTGTTGGATGGAAAAGTTTACTAAAGTCCATGGCATTTTCATTAATACTTATTGCAATGCAGTTTATCTCACTTGGAGAGCAAGAAATAGGCTATTACACGAAGGGAAGGATGATAGTTCAATGGTGATTGCTACAAATTCTGTAAGTTATGCTTCTATTTCATATATAGTTGAAGGAAAATTTGGACACTGGGGTACTAATCAATTGAATTGACTGTTGGATCATTTGTATCTTCCTCCTACCTATTGGTTAAAAATAAATATCGATGCATCTTTGTTACAGTTTTACAATGCAGGGATTGGAGGTGTTTTTTGTGACAGTAAAGAAAGATTTCTTCTTGGGTATGGACACTCTTGTATTCATTGGGATGTTTCTCATATAAAACTCATGGAGATTCATTTTATAAGTGAGATCAAGAAAGATTTGACGTTAAACTACAATGGTATTATTATATAAGAAGACAACCACATCGTCATTAAATTTTCGCAAGATTTGGGTGGCAAGTGGAGAGATGAACTTTTATCATTAAAGGATAAGAATTTCATTTTTTTAATTGGGTTAATAGAAGTTGCGATACTTTAGAAAACATATGTTCTAACTATGCTCTTTTTAGTAATTTTTGTTGGGATGATTTGTCTTCTAATAACATTCCTCCTATGTTTTCTAGTTTGTTAAAGGAGGAATCTAGTTCTGGAGAGTAGTAGTTTGTAATAATTTTTTTATATATAGTATTGGAAATGTTTTATTTTTTTGAAAAAAAAAAGAAAATATATTCTTTTGGGTGACGAACTCGACTATAACTTAAAAATGAGTTCAATAACTACACGTTTCATAAGAAGAATATATTAATACTTATTATAATTAAATGAATTTATAGTACTATACTACTGAAAATTAAATTATGCATTTGACTTGGTGAGTTCTAGTTATGAAAGTAACCAATAATACTAGATTGGAAATTATAGATCCATAAATTGACTAATGCTTGAATATAAAAAAGTTTTAATTAGGGTGTGTCCTAAGCATTTCATTTTGTTGGTAGATAATCTATGCATCACTTATATTACAACTCAAATGTCACCTAAGATAGGCTTTTTCTTATGCCAAGCTTTGTAGATTTTACAAAGGTAAATAATTAGAAAAATCAACTAGATGGGACACAACTTCTATTAAGTGTAAATCTCATTAGAAAGTGAAGAGTCATTATCCAGGGTTGGATGTAACCTTTTCTTGCCTCATCATCACCTTATATAGGCAACATCTTATGCTAGACATTTTATTCTTCATAAGGTTAACCAGCTACTCTCTCCAATTGGACGGTACTTGGATGATACTCAATACTAATCTCATCACAAAGGGGAGACTCACCATCAACGTCATAGCTTGGACTATAGAATGATTTTTATTATACTCAATTAATTTTCCTAAAAATTTTTCTTGAGAGTTGGGAAAGATTTTTGTGGGACTTAGTATGATTCTTTCCTCTTCTCTTCTCCTTTTTTTAACATTTTGAAAGGAAAGAATCATTATGTTTAGTTGTGTAGAATTATTCAAACTCACTATGAGGACTCAACCATTGTGGGGAGGTCACCTCAAAGACTGTAGATTATGCCTCTCTTAAGGGCCTTAACACTTATATCGTTCTTATGCCTAGGGTTTTACCTCTCTTATATGGTGTAATAATGTTACTCATAGTCTTGAGTTTAGCCACAATCGTAATAGGCCTTCAAATTAGTGGATCCATCTCTTATATTACCATGATTGAGTTTGCCTAGTTTGTTAGGATTATTTGTGTTTCCATTCTTGTTCAAGATTGAAGTTGGCCAACCATGGACTCAATGAGTTAAAATGAGATATTAACATGTCCATTACTTTCCTGCTAGTTACTTGCATTACATAAACATGTGTTCCCAAAGTGTTATCAAATAATCAATGATTCTATTATTATTATTAATAACTTATCCTCTAAATGTGTGAGCTATATATTTACATTCGATAGAGTGGGGTGAATTCTCTACATTTTTATCTTAACTTTTTAACATTTATTTCCTAATTTTGACACCAGAATTTCCAATGAAGTGATTCACATGAAGTAATTTAAAAAAAAAAGATATCATTACTAAAAATGTTTAAGGATCTTTCTTAATTTAGCATTATAAGCAAGTTTAAGGATAAATCAAATCTTCCTTGCAACACTTACAACTACAAATGAAATAGTTATGTAAATAAATAAAAATAAACTTTAAAAGTAAAATAAAAACGTAAAGTATACAAATCAATTTATAGTATTTCATCCAATGGGCCTATATCTATTCCCCAAGTTATCTACTTGATAATTTCACAAGCACTTTCTCTATCTACTTCTAATAAAGCAAAGAAGCCGCTCTACTTTGTAGGATAATGGAGAAAATCTATACACCACTCTCTACTTTTCCTCTTAGTAAGGTGGACTTAAGTCCCTCCATCATAGGTAATATAGATACCCTCTACAGTAGTTTTCTTCCTTAAAAGTACATAACCCTAGTTAATTCGACTATATATATAAGGTACCTAAGACATTAATAAGATATCCATAACTTTTATAACAAAATACCCTAAAAGATCTTTACCATGAGTTCCAAACAGTCAAACCATTAAAAAAGAAGGACATTCTTTAGCAAACCCACAAAGTGAAACCTCAAACAAGTTTAGTCAAGAGATATCTTATTAAAATTCTTTATAAGTCTCTCAAATCTCTTAAAACATCTATTATAAATATGTAAAACCTCCAATTCCCTCAATCTAGGGTATCTTACATAAGAGTATTTATAAGTTGGTTTGACTTGGAAACCTCAAAATCCTATTTATTAGGATTATTGTCTTAATCATATAGTATAGTCAAAGGATCGTACAATATGGTTATTAAAATTTTCTGAAATCTAAAAACCCTTCTTTATTCAATCAAACTATATGTTGAAAATTGTACAATATGATTAGTACAAATTTTGCCTTTAGGATATTAAATAATTCCTTACAATTTTGGATCGTATAAATATTCTCTTTATATGTTTGGATTGTATGACAATATTTATATAGTGATATTTCTCAATTTACTTTTAGTTTTTCCTTACATTCTCTGCACCATAACAAGGTAAATGTCATAGATAATCATACAGTACAAACCATAATGTACTATATTTTTAAATTTAAATTTTCCTTTATGAAATGATTAGACAATAGTTTGTTCAATCTTGAAACTTACTTATCACACAGTTCATCGAAGGTTGCATATTAAAACTAATTTTATAGATTTAATTTATATGTTTTAATAATTAATGCACCTTGATTTTTGAAATAACCAAAATGCCATACTTATCATGTGGTATGATCTATAATAAATTTATTGTTTTAATTAAGTATTTATTTCCTTATTTTCCAATCTTTTTTTTTTCACATATGCTTTTGCTAGAATTTTTTAAAAACATGCCTTACACAAGATAAGAAGACTTATAAAATAATGATTTTAAAGCACTATACTGGTCTTCTTCCCTTTAATGGCTCTTTAATTACCATCCATCATTTGTATCAATATTTTTTCCCTTTATTTCAATTTACCTTAATTGTTAACTTAAAAATAAAAAAGGTTGCACATAAAAATGAATCTGCTTAAAATCACAACTAAGAATATTTGTAATCATAAAAAATAGATAACCTTACCAGGCTCATAGGGTCAAATAATATCTCCCTTTTTTCATGATTATAAATCTTTTTGATTTCATTTGTATATACATTTAAAACTATAAAAATTTTAAGAGATTTCTTTAAAGACATGATTCTCCCTCTCAATTTATGCCTATAATAAATAGGAACTCAATGTTTAGATTATAGAGAGACAGTAAAAAAATTATATATATATATATATATATATATATATATATATATATATATATATATATATATATATATATATATATATATATATATATATATAATTTAAATAAAATAAAATTTATGGTTTCATAATTTAAATAAACCTAAATTTGTATAAAATGCACATGAGACAAAATGTAAATACAACACCATCCAAATACTGACTAATACACATGCAACCAACCAATTTTACCCAGTACTCGCCCTTTCAACATCTTCAAAGAAGTGTTAAAAGATAAAAAAATAAAAAAACAAATGCACAAAAAAGCTAAAAATTGGACAGTCCTAATTTGGTGGTGGTGTTGATGGTGGATGGGAATAATAATGGCAAAGTAAAGATCACTCCTTAAATTAGAAGTGATACTACACTTACTATTACTGTAATTTCTCCCACTTGATATAACCATCAACTTGTAACTCTGGTATTACGGCATGCTCAGTCCATAACTGGTGGGGCTATTATCATGTCCGACAAATAGGAGGAGCAGGTTCTTTTTCTCCCTTAGCTTTATTTCCACCTCCACCATAGGTTGGAAGGAGCCTCACGCTATAAATGATGTGAAATGAACGGTCTATAAATGGCGAGGGCACATAATTCAGGGTTTAAGATTGATAATATTATACTTTCCTTTTAATACATAGGTAATAATATGACCAAGTGCTCAATTTTATTTTTCATGGGCTCTAGGATGCTAAATATGTAAAAGATCTTTTACATACTAGATCAAAGTTTTCCTACATTAAAGAAAGTTCCAATCATATAATAATAGCCAATTATGGAGGGAAGTAAGGTAATATGAATGCTATCACCATCTTTGAGAATAACACTATGGTGAAGCTCATGTTGGATGACATAGCATTCGATACAAAGCTACTAACTAAGGCCTAATGGTGACTAAAAGGTGTATTCCTAAGGGTCATATTTATTTTGACCCAATCATATTACATGTCTATGGATATATCATGAGGTACGAAGCCACTATGTGTTACATGAAGATATAGCTATATATCGAGATAAGTGATAGCTACATAGCTCCTACATAACAAGGATTGCATAGTTCTTCTATCAACATTAATCCAAAAATTGGAAAAGAATTCAAATTTCATTTTTGAATGAATGGAAAAGGTGAAAGAGATAAGAAATTGAAGTGTTGTATTAATAAAAAGGTTGTATATGTTGTATGATAGTTTCTCTTATATGGTAACTTTCAAGTTGGTGATGGATGCATCCATGTACTTTATATATTTGGCATCATCCCCCTCTATTTTGAATCTTTCATCTTCTTATTAATGGGACAAATATTTTATAGTACATACTCTTGTACTTGCATTGAGGTAAAGAAATTTAGAGATATCTTTAGAATTTGAAAAACTCACATAAGAGAATTCTTGTATAGTATGAGTTTTTTGTTGTTTGATTAAAATAATTATTTTTTAATTAATCTTCAAAAGAATATACAATTCTATTATCAAAGAGAATAGTTAGGATACTACAATATAAATAGGATCGTACAGTATGATTAAATATTTGTAAAATTTTAATCACCTTTTTTTTCTTGTGAATATGAACCACCTAATTCATGTAATTATAAGAAAAAATAACAACTGAAATAAAACAGACAAAAAATCACATTCTAATAAAAAAATCACAAATATGATCTGCACACATAAGAATTAATTTAGTGTAATGGTCTAAGCACCTACATCTATCACTCCCTTTCTAATTTGAAGTATATTAAACCTCTTATAACTTGCCCCTTTATAAAAATATCAGCCAATTGATAATTTATAACTATAAGTTGAATGTTAACATTACCTTTCAATACATGATCTCTAATAAAGTGACGCCTAACTTCAATATATTCTATTTATGAATGTTAAATTAGGTTTTATGTGATACAAATGGCACTTGTATTAGAAAACATGATATGAATACTATCCAATTGCAAATCAAAAGTAAGAAGTTATTACTTAAGGCTTGCTAAGCACAACTTCTTACAATAATATATTATACTTCTGAAGTGGATAAAGCTATAGAGTTTCATTTTCTACTTGATTAGGAAATTAGTTCATGTCTTGACATGTTCTTGATGTGATTTTTCTATCAATATTCCATCCTACAAAGTTTGATTCTACATATCCTATTAAATCAAATAACATTATAACCTTGGGATATCTTATACCTAACTTAGGTGTACCTATAAGATATCATAAGATTTTTTTACTATAAAAAATTGTATGATTTTACTTGGGTCATGTTGTATGATTAGTTTAATAAATTTACTTTATATTTTATATTAACTAACTCAACTTAATTTTTAAAATTTACCAAAATGTTGTGCATACTGTATAGTATTTATGATCCATGTTGTAAATTATAATGTATAATAAATTGAGTGCTTAAATTAACTCTTATTTTTCTTAATTTTTTAATGTATTGTCATCATTGGTGTATGCCCTATTTATTTCATAAATCCTATACCTTGCATATGATACAAAGTCAGAAAACATAAAAAGAATAATTTTAATTCTTTTAGCAATCTTCTTTTTCTTTAATGACTTTCCTTCTCTAGTTAAGGTTTAAAATGCTTATATAATATCCACTATTATTTGTCCTTTACCTTTTAATTTACGTAAAATGTAAAAAAAAAAAAAGGTGAGTACATTGTGATTGATAGAATATTTGAACTTCGTATCACTAAAATGTGGTATATTGGCAATGAAAATACATGAAAAAAGGTGAATTTTGGAACATTTAAATTAGCCTACAATTTTATAAATTTTCTAATGCTTAGAATAATTGAATTTATATTTTCTAAGTCAAAACCTGGGCTAAAAATTTCAAAATTCAGTTAAATTCAATGGAAAATTCAGTGGGCCTAAAAAATTCAATGTGTAAGGCATACCATTAATTTATTCCTCACCAAATTTGTAGCAAATCTAATGAGTTTATGGCATGCAATTGGTATTTTTTCATGCAATTACATAAAATAGCAAGTGCATTGAGCCAATTATGCAAATAAATCTATAAATTAATTGGCTTTATAAATAACTTTTTTGTTTAGAGATTATTAAAAAAAATTATAAACAACCTAGTCATGCTATTTGGTCCATTGGATCACTAGTTATGTTTTCTCAAAGCCCTATTAATTATTTTGTTTAAAATTAATGGATTAAAGCAAATACATAGTTGACAGCTGACTCAGCTTGCACTTTCTATATAGCGTCTTCTAATTAGCTATTTAAATTGCCATGGGCTACCCTAACAGATAGGTATGTATATCAACCATTCAATCTGAGGTTGAACGATTTTGATTAAAAAACTCATAATTGTTGATCATCATATATTAATGCATGCAAAAAGATTAGAGCCATCCCATGAAATTAGAAGGATTACATACTTTTAATTTTGTCTTCAACCTCTCACAAGCAACTAAGACAGTCTATATAATTTGGCTTGATCTATACATTTTACTTAGCCTTTGCTTATCAAATTTCTGTAGTAGGATCTAGTGAGGAAAATGATCAATCCAACAACTAGATCGACATGGATTAAGAATTTTCTTCATAATGCCTTAGAACCCTAATAAATCATTTATGGATTTGAGGAATACCTCAAGACAATAGGTAATTTCTATGGAGAAAGTCATTAAAATATTTTATTATGATTTCTCTATTTCTGGGGATTACTTTTAATATTTATCTTAAGCATATGGCTTTAGTTTTAAAAAGATGCGAATAAATAAATTTAGTTCTAAACTAGGAGAAATGCCTATTCTTGCTAACTAAAGGGATTATTCTAGGGCATAATTTATTAGAGAGAGTGGGATGGAGGAGGATAAAGTCAAAATTTAGGTGATAGAAAACTTGCCACCACCTAATTATTTTGTTGTGTTAGAAGCTTTTTAGGACATGAAGGATTTATAGAAGACTTCTTATGAAATTCCCTAAGATTACTAAGACATTATGTCAACTAGTAGGGGAATGACATTCCTTTTGAAATTCATAAAATGTTCCAAAAGCTTTTGATTGTCTTCCTTTGAAATATTCATATCCTACTTCATTAGTATTAAAAGTTTTGTCTACACTTATTATTTTACTATCAAGAAACTTGTCACTTAAATGAATGAAAAACCTAGTTCGATTTGGTGAATTTTACTTATCCAAGAGTTGAATATTCAAATACTTGAATTGAAAGAAACAAAACATTAGGTAGTTGGTCATATGCCTTGACAGGATATGCAAAAACATATGCTAAATGAATGTAAAATAAAAGAGTTTTTTTATCAAATGAATATTAATATGTATTGAGTGAGCTTATTGCACCTTGGTATGGTAATTTTTGTAATTTTACTATGAGTGTTACTTTGCCTTAAGACATGTCATCTCAAAGAAAGATATTTATGCATGATGCAACATTTTATTTAAGGATGAGTCATACCTTTTTAAGAACTGCAAAGATAAAATAATTAGCTTATGTGTCCCATTAAAAGAGACTAAGAGTATAATTATCCATTATTATGATTCTAAATATGAAGGGCATATAAGATGTTTTAGAAATACTTCTAACATTTGTAATCTAGATTATATTGGCCTACCCCATTTAGAGATGCTAAATGATTATTTGAAAAGAAATAATGGGTGTCAAAGAATATTCAATTTAACTAAGAGGGATGAAATGCCAATAAATTATTTTTAGAGGTAAAAATCTTTGAGGTTTGGGATAAGAATTTAGGGGTCCATTTGTCACTTCATTAGAAAATTTTTTTATATAAATATCAATATATTATATCTCCAAGTGGATAGAGGTGATGGCTATTCCAAAGAGTGCTACTTGGGTGGTGAATAAATTTCTAAGGAATAATATTTTTTCTAGATCTATAACACCTATTACTTACACGAATTTTTTTTGTAATTTGTTAGCACCGGTGAAAATCCTTAAGAAATTGGCACCTATTGGTATAAGCTGGGATTTTGGGATCGTGAGGTGTCCATTTTGTAAATTGATTTTATCAATATTTTTTTAAATAAAATGAATTCTTTTAGAGATATTTTTCTATAATTTTTTAAGTCTTAAAAAACTTTATTTAAATTTTATACTAAAGAATTAATTAAATTAAATACTATAATATTATTATTTAATATAAAATATCATAAAGCATTATAACTTCACTTTAATTCCTTTGATATTTTTCTCAAATGGCATAACAGAAAAGGATAATGAGAAATTAAGAGAGAAAGAGAGGAAATAGAAGTGAGAAACCCAATTTGAGAGGCCGCAATGCGTTTTTTGTCAATCGAGCTGGTTGACAAAAGTTATCTGTCTCACTATAAGGAAACTTTACCCTATTTTTGATTTTAAAGATTTTGTATTTTTATTATTTTTTTGTTCAAATTTGTGTTTTCATTACAGAAAAATGAGAATAATTTTATAGTAAAACTTTCATCGCTTAACTTTTTATATATTATAGAGATTGAGATTATGAATATTTTTTATATTTATTTGAGATTTTTTAGAGAATGATTTTGAAAATACACTAATTTTTGTCTACTTAGAAATTTATTTTTATGTTTAAAAATAGTGATTTAATTAAACTAATGCTTCATAATATTATTTTATGCAATTTTTTTTAATATGATTGAATTTTTAAAAATTTAAAATTTTACTTAGTATGATTTTTGTTGTCTACCTTTAGTTAATTTTGGCATTTTTTGAACTAAACACAATAATACTTTATTTGCTACAATACATTGAAACTGGATATGAATATATGATTGTGATTAATATTATAAAATTGTGATAAAAATGTTTGTATAAAAGACAAGTAAAGATTGGTTTACACATTGGTTGGAGACTGATTGACCTGTACAAGATGGTTGGCCGACAAACTTTGATTTAAATATTATGGTTTGGCATTATCCTCTATTAATTCATGTGATACTAATTGGGAGTTATAAGTAGATGATTACTATGCTAATAGGTAAAGTGTGATGACTTTAGTTACTGAGCCAATAGTTTACTAATACTGATATAATACTAAAAAATATCGTGATAGCCAAGACTTCTTAACTATTTAGTGCGACTAATGAAATGTATGTTCTTGAGGCATTTTTTTAGTATTGCACAAATTTATTGTTACTATATGGATTTACTATTATTACATTATTCTACTGCTCTTACCACTAAATTATTATTGTTATATATTTAGATATTGATATTATTTAATATTATTGTTTCACTATACTGATACAAGGCATGTGATATATTGAGCACATGATATAGAATACCTAAATAGTATGGGTACACTCTTATATGATTTTAATATATTGACATGATTTCAATAATCTTTACTGATGTTTTAATTTGATACTTTATGCAATTTTTATTCTGATTAGTATTACTAATACGATGATTATTTTATAAATTTTACACTCATACTAGTTTACTACTTTACTGGCTATACTATAGTATTTTACTGTTTATATATTCTACTGCTACTACATATAAACTTTACTATTTTTGCACTAATTTAATAATTACTTGAATGTAACTTATATGATATGATTGTTGACATGCATATTACTCTTTTGGTATGCTTTGAATTTAGTTATTGGTTTTGGAGACTTGCTGACATTTTTAAGCTCATTATATATGGTTAAATAATTTCTGATCAAAGAAGGGGAGCAAGAGTGTAAGGTTGATCAGAATTCATTATGTTTTATTTCTTTTAATTTTCTTTTGTACTCAGGATAGAATAATTATGATATAATTATGTAGATCTTGAGTATTATATATAATTTTTAAAGATAAATATTTTAAATTATAAAATTTATTTTTCTATTTATTAATTATATATAATATAAGATGGCTCTAGTTGTTATTTTTTAAAAGATAAAATTCTTTCAATTTAGATTCTCGGGCATAATTATTGGAAGAATTAATGTTACTAGAGCTATTGAATTTAATTGAGAGTTAGGTAGAATGGGTTATTTCAGGTGCATTATTTTGCATACATTGTTGGATGAGTGTGTTAATTCCTATTTTTAAGAATAAAGGTGATGCACAAGATTGTGCGAATTATAGAGGTATTAAGTTAATGTGTCATACTTTAAAACTTTGGGAGCGAGTTATGGAGCATAGGTTGCGGCGTGATACTAATGTTTCTCATAATCAATTTGGATTCATGCCGGGTAGGTCGACTATGGAAGCCATTCATTTATTAAGAGGTTTGATGGAGAAATATAGAGAAAATAAGGAGGATCTACATATGATATTTATTGATTTAGAAAAAGCATATGATAAAGTTCCAAGAGAAGTGCTATGGAGAGTTCTTGAAAAGAAAGGAGTCAATAATGCTTATATTCAAATCATTAAAGATATAACTTGAATTATGGAGGTCAACCTTAGAGTCTAAAGGTTTTCGCTTGAGTAGATCTAAAACGGAATATATGGAGTGTAATTTTGGTAGTAATAGACCTAGTGAGGGGATTGTGACTTTGGACGATCAAGTCATTAATAAGAGTACATGTTTTAGATATCTTGGATCTGTTGTTCAGAGTGATGGTGAAATAGATGGGGATATTATCAGCAGAATTCAAGTTGGATGGTTGAAGTGGAGGAATGCATCGGGCTTGTTATGTGATAGAAATGTACCCCTCAAACTTAAGGGAAAGTTCTATATGATGGTAGTGAGGCCTGCAATGCTTTATGGCGCCGAATGTTGGCCATTAAAAGAGAAGCATAATACTAAGTTAAGTGTGGCAAAGATGAGGATGCTCAGGTGGATGAGTGGCTTTACCCTTAGAGATAGGATACGAAATGAGCATATACGTGAAAAGGTTGGAGTAGCTCCAGTAGAAGATAAGATTAGAGAGAGTCGACTTAGATGGTTTGGTCACATAAAACGGCAGCCTTCCGATGACCCGGTTAGGAGAGTAGAGGTATTAGATTTGACTTATGTTAAGAAAGGTAGGGGTAGACCTAAAAAGACTTGGTTAGAAAATATTAAGAATGACCTTTCTTTATTAGATTTAAACGAGAATTTGACTTTTAATAGGACACAATGGAGAAAAAGGATTCATGTAGCCGACCCCATGTAGTGGGATAAAGGCTTGATGTTGTTGTTGTTGTTGGATGTATGTATTATTCATATCATACTAAACTATGTAAGTGAAAAGTTAAATGGATCATTTCAAGTTAAGTGTACCAAATAAGCAACACAATGCAGCTCATGTACCATTTAAAAGTATGATGCAACTGGCTACTCTTATAGCACAGGTAATGGGGGATGCATAGAGTAAGTTAACTAGGAGAAAATAAGAAGAGGGAAATAAGCATTTACAAACATTTCATAAGCTAAAGCCTCCATTATTCAAAGGAGTTGTAGGACCTTAAGCTGCATAAGACTGGTTACTAAGGATAGAAAATTTTTGACAGCATGTAATGTCTGGAGAGCTTGAAGGTATCATTAGTTATGTTCCTATTTGAAGGAGAGGCAGAGAGATGGTGGATTGGACAATAGAGAGATAATTTTTAAGTGAAAATAACTATTGAGATCACTTAGGATGAGTTCACTATAGTATTTAGTACGTGGTTTGTACCTTTGTAGGCCCAACGACAAATGAAGGAAGCTTTCATTACGCCTGAGCAAGGATGCAAGATAGTAATGTAACATGACGCTGAGTTTATGAATATTGCTAGGTATGCTCCACGTTTGATCCCCACTGAGGAAGATAAGTGATGCAGGTTTCTACAAGGGTTGAACATAGAGCCTAAACATCTGCTAATACCTCTAAAGATTCAGTATATTTCTAAGTTATTAGAGTAGGATTGATTGACAGAGATTAATTTAGCAGCACCAGCATTTAGATATGAGGTAGGCTCAATATATCACTTCAGGAAAATGCGCCATTGCCATCGTACTTACCGGTAAATATTTTTATGTCGTTAATAACAGCACTGTTACCAGAGGATGTTTTGCCGGAATTTTAACGGTGCATTATCCGGCAAAATAAGCATTGTCAAGTTACCGGCACACATTCCACCAGCATTTTGATGGCATTTCTTAGTTGTCCGGTGCATTCTCCGTCGATAACTACTGAAATTACTAGATGCGCCAAGAGGGGGGGAATTACGAAAACTGTTGCAATAAAAAATACTAAATAGGAGTTCTATTTTTTTATAATTTTAAATTTAAAATTTTACTGCGGAAGCAAGTACTTAAACTCAATTCGCAACAACAAATTTCATAACAATTTTTACCAAGCAATTATAATGAAAATAAAATGCAAGAAAAAATAAAAGCAAAAAAAAGAAAAATCACACCAGAAATTTTATAATGGTTCGATCACTTGACCTACGTCCACTCCTTGGAGTCCTCCACTCCGAGAATTTCACTACTAAATAATAGTTTTCCTTTTTCCCCCCTCGCCAAGGCAGACAAGCCCTTACAAGACTCACATTCACCAACCCGGTGTGGCGGGGTGCCAAGCGCTTTGTCAACCTCCTAGCGACGGCAGCGTACCTTATTATTTTTCTCCCTCCTAGAGAAGGCAAAGTACCTAAGAGGACACAGATGTAGAAGAGTCTCCCCGTCAGAGAGCCTCCCACAGGATCTTCTCAGGCCACAGGAGGAGCAAAGTGCAGCTAGCTCAGAGAAACCGTGTGATCTCTCTCACACTCCTTCTCCCTCACCAAGCCCACCTTCACCTTCCTCTCACAAACCCTAAAATCTTCTCAATAGGTCTCTCCCAAGGAATCCATCTCTAACCACGTTCCTCTTTCTTAGTCATACACCAAAAATAGACATTTTGACACTTAAAATGGGCTAAAAAAAAACCTAAATTTTCAAATAAGCTGTTACTAACGTACAGTACGATCCAACATCGTATAGTATGATTAGTATAAAACGGCCTTCATCCTGGTATGAAGGTTTCTCGAATAGGCCAAAATTCTTAATACAATCATATAGTATGATTTAAACTCATACTATACGATATGAAAAATTCTTATGTTCGAACAGGATAATTGCCAGGACGATCTAAACTCGTCTCTGTACATCGTATGGTACAACCTACTTCATACATTATGATTAGTAAAAATTAAGGGATCATCTGGGAGGATAGAAAATAGCCTCAGTTAATCACACAGTACGATGTACTTTGTATAGTACGATAACCAATAAGAAATTAATCCTTGAT
Organism: Dendrobium nobile; assembly: GCA_022539455.1. Classification (NCBI taxonomy): domain Eukaryota; kingdom Viridiplantae; phylum Streptophyta; class Magnoliopsida; order Asparagales; family Orchidaceae; genus Dendrobium; species Dendrobium nobile. The sequence goes on from CM039721.1 coordinate 58,198,497, forward strand.
TTTTCCACTAATCACGGGGTTAACTTAAGTACGAATGGGTTCGTACTATACGAACGGCTAATAAACTTACTTAAATTAATCTGGTAGTTAGGGTTTTGAATTAATAACACATCATATAGGACGATGTAAATTGTACAGTACGACTTGTTTATAAAAATTCGTTTCAACCAAATTAGATCGTACAATACGATATAAACTCGTACAGTACAATCAACAGAGAAAAAAAATCTATATTTTTAAAACTCTCTCCTCCTATGTGTATGCATGATTGCTCAATCTTAAATGTAATTTGTGGCCAGACTCAAGAAAAGAAAAAATAAAATAAATAAAAAATTTCAATGTTATAACTCACACTCCTACTCTATCTAATCTTGAGTCTTCTTATTGTCCTGAGTAACTTATGCTCCCAGAATGTTTAGTATGTACAGAGAGTTGCTATTTGCATGTTTTATATTCTTGCAACTTGTATTATTTTGATGATTTCAAATATTATTGTTTTTATATATCTCCTAACACTTTTTGGAAGTTTTATTTTTGCTATAGTGTTTACTAACATTTCAGGAAAATCAACTCCAAGCGATGAAGAATTCAAATTATTCTTTTGTAAATTACAAGTTTTGAAATGAGAGGGAGTGATTGTAATTGAGTGAAAAATCACAACACACACTCTTGAGGGACAATTTTTATGAACTGATCGTACGGGACGAACTTGGTTCGTACAGGACGATCATGTCAATTAACCCTCAGAAGAGCAATGGATCGAACAGGCGAGTAGAAAATTTTCTAAGTCCTAATCATCCAGAATGAATTTAATATTCATCCCGGGATGAGCGTCTCTGGATTCTCACTTTCACTGTTCGTTCAGATGAATTTAATTGTCGTACCGGGACGAAGCTCTCTGTATGAGATCATACAGGACAATATTAATTTTTGTCCCTGGACGAAGCTCTCTGGATGCGATCGTATAGGACGAAATTAATTTTCATCTATGGACGAAACGCTCTATATAAAATCGTCCGAGGATGAAACCTATTTGTCCCTGGAAGAACCAAACCAACTTACGTCAGTTGGTTATGTCCTGTAGAATTTTGGGGATCGACCTATGTAATAAGCGTTTCGTACCGGATGAACCTAGTTCATACGGGACGATGAGAGTGTACGAACATAGTTCGTACCAATATACATTAGGTTAGTTTCCGACACTTTAAGTAAAATCATCTAAGACGATCCACAATCGTACGGGACGATCCACTGCGTACAGAATTGAAAACTTGCAGTTTTTGGGCGGTTTTTCTTGTCTTTTGTATATATAGTCCAAATTAGACTGCCACCCAATCTTTTTGCTCATTGATCTATGTGCTTATTGGAAGAAGAGTAAAGGAGAGAGTGAGAGAGAGCATTCAAAGAAGGATTTCTACCATTGGAGCGTGAAGGCTTTGCATAGTGTTCAAAGGTAAGATTTCCTACTTGTGATTTGAGGTTACTTCACTCTTTTTCTTTCTTCTTTCTAGATTTCTTGGGAAGAGATCTGTCAAGGAGATCCGGTTCTCTGCCGACACTAGAAGAGTATAAAAAGGACGAACGGTTCTCTACCGACACTAGGAGAGTGTAAAAGGACGAACAGTTCTCTGCCGACACTAGGAGAGTGTAAAAGGATGAACGGTTCTCTGCCAACACTAGGAGAGTGTAAAAGGATGACGGTTCTCTGCCAACACTAGGGAAAGTGTAAAAGGACGACGGTTCTCTGCCGCACCGGGTAGTGGTGAAAAGAGTGATTGTAAAGGCTTCTCCGCCTTGCTGTGAGTGCAAAAGGAGAGACACTATTGGTATTAGTGCAATACTCATAGGGTGCCTCTGGGGAGTGATTGTAGGTCTATTTTAGACCGAACCACTATAAATCGTGTGTCTTTTTATTTTACTACTTTTAATTTTCTACATTTACTTTAGTGTATTAAAATTTCTGGTTGAAAAACTTTTTATAAAAAATATTATTAAAGTTTAATTTTGGTTAAAATTATCAAAAGAGGGAAAATTAATTCACCCCCCCCCCCCTCTCTTGGTAGCTTTGGGACATTAACTTAGGTTTAATAACTTATTTACTAGACTCAACAAGTGGTATGAGAGCTCCATTTCAAAATCATAAGTTTAAACTAATTTTTGATTAACGTAGATGGCTGCATTTGAAAATCGAAATACACCTGAGGGTTACTCTATTACTAGACCTCCACTGCTTTACAATATACCTTTTGATTTTTTGAAAAACACGCTTGTCTACTTTCTTACAGTCACTTAATTATTGTATGTGGATCTTAGTCCGGGAAGGTTAAATAAAACCAACTAGATTAGTTGATGGAGTTAGGGTAGAAACACCTTTGGCAGATTGGACTATAGAAGAACGTGACTTAGCTCAACTAAATGTTAAATGTTTAAATAGCTTTTTTTGTGCTTAAAAATCTGAAGACTACATGCGGGTTTCCACTTGCAAAAGAGGAAAGGACATATGGGATAGACTTTGTATAACTTATGAGGGGACTAATGAGGTTAAGCAATCAAGACTTAATATCTTGTTACAAGATTATGAATTGTTTTGCATGAAACCAAATGAATCTATTTCTGACATGTACACAAGATTCACACAAATTGTCACTTCTTTGCATGCACTTGGAAGGGAATTAACTAATGCTGAAATAGTTAATAAGATTCTTCATTGTTTACGTACTGCTTATGATGCTAAAATTACTACAATTACAGAGTCTAAAGATCTAAACATTTATTCTATTGACAATCTTCTTGGTTCACTCATTGCTAACGAGCAAGGGGTTAGTCAAAGAAAGATTGATGCAGGTGAACCACGAAAGGAGAAGAATATAGCATTAAATGTGGAAGAGTCTGAGAGTGAACACTCACAACCTGAGGATGAAGACGATATTACATTAATGACTAGACAATTCAGAAGCTTTCTGAAGAGGAAGCAGAAGAGACGTCAGTAATGGAATAGAGATAAGTTTAACAAAAATAGTAAGGTTTCTAATGAAGTGATTTGTTATGAATGCAGGAAACCAGGTCATATCAAGACTGATTGCCCAAAACTCAAAGCCACTCCTAGCAAGGAGAAGGTAGAGGAGAAACCAATTGTAAAGAAAGGTAAGAAGAAGTTTCAAAGAGCTTTTTAGGCGAACTTAGCTTCAGATTCATCAGAGACTGAAAAGGAAGAAGAAGTCACCAATCTTTTCTTGATGGAAGATAATATAGATCAATCAGATCAAGAAGAGGTATGTGACTTAAGTTACAATGAATTATTTGAAGTTTCTGAACACATGCATGATGCATATAGGAAAATGAAAAAGATGCATGCTAGTGTAAGTCTAGAATTGGAAGAACTTAAGAAAGAACATGAAATCCTTAGGAAAGATCATGCTTTAATAGATGACAACCACATGAAATTACTTGATGAATATGATGATCTGAATAAAAATCATGAGATTTTAAAATCATCCTAGGTTGATCTTAAAAAAGAATTTAAAATATTTAAGGATGAATGTGAGAGTAAAACATATCAAATCAATTATACAAATCGAATCTTGGAAGATATGAATTCATTTTATAAGTTGAAAATAAGAGCTCTTGAAGATAATAGGATACCCCCAAAACTTGAAGATTTTACAAATCCTATTCAACATTCAAGAACCAAACATATTGACGTAAGGCATCATTTCATAAGGGATCATGTATCCAAGGGAGAAATTGAACTTAACCATGTTTCAACAGAAAATCAACTTGCAGATATTTTTGCAAAACCTTTAGCCTTTGATACTTTCAGTACATTAAGAACTAGGCTAGGAGTTATTGATTTAAATGCTTAGATAAAAATGTTTTTCTGCAAAATTTATATTTTGTTTTTGTGTTCATTGTATTTTTGTCTTTGTTTTGTTTTATTGTTATGTTTATTTTTGGTGTGTATTTAAGTGTGTCTTATTTATTTTTATTCATTTTTGTTTTGAGTGTGAAAATGAAAGTTTGTGGTCATCATCGCCCGGGATGAAATTTTTTCGTACGGGATGATGTGTGTAAAATGACAAAACTGTGATTTCGAACCGTCTTAAGAGCAGTTTTTAATGTAGTTCGTCTGTACGATCGTCACGATCGTCCGGGATGAAATATCTTTCAAACGACTGGACGATTGACTGCAGCAGTTGAATGGATAAGACAATTTTTATTATGAACTTCGTCCATACGAAACTTTGATTCGTCCAGACGAACACATGTCGGTTCATGGCGGGGGATGGTTTTCAACTGCCATCAAAACGAGTTAAATTTCTGATCGTCCGTACGAACATGTGTTCGTCTGTACGATCGTCTTGGTCAAAAGTCTGTACGAAAGGATGCTTCAGAAATTGTGTGTTTACGAAAAGCCGTTATTTTTTAAACTCATTTGTTCGTCCATACGAAATATTTTCGTACGGGACGAATCTAATTCGTACGGGATGAACGAAAATTTTGTCTCGTACGAACAGTCGTTCTTCTCTAAATTAACGTCAGTTTTTTTACTGAACAGTCAATTTCACACATCTCTTTCAAACCTTTCCACTCTTCAAATCCTTCAATGGCAAGTTCTAGCAAGCGCCAAAAGACTTTAGCTAAGGGTCCTCCATGGAATACATTCGAAAACTTCCTTTTTAGAGCCAATGAAGAATCCTTTCCTAAGTTTGTCTCTGCAAAAATCACCCCATCTAGAGTTCTCCTACAGGATCAACTAACTTTTAAGGTAATGCACTTGTTTACCTCCACTCAGTTTAGTTTGATCCTCACTTTAGTTCACTTCTACAATAGAGAACCTTTCACTATTTCTTGGCAAATATGTCATTCAACTCTGACCATTCTGTCATCAGTTCTTTTATTTTCAAAAAGAAAGTTGAAATCACCAAAGATGACTTTGGTATTTTTCTAAGCTTGAGGACTGAAGGCTTAAGAGCACACACTTTAACAAACTCAAGTTTTGATTGGACAGAAGTTAATCGTGTGATTAGATGAATAAGAGTTAAGGATCATCAACTTAAAGTATCAACTTTATTGCGTGAAGCCCGTATCATCCAGCACGTTCTAAGAACTTCCATTATCCCTAAAGCTGGTGATAGAATCAACATCACTCCACTACTTTCTACTGTTACTTACTTAATTATGACTAGACAACCTATAGATGAGGCCCAACTCCTAATTGACTACATTTATGGTCTCTCTGAAATTGGTCATATTGATCATAAAAGGAAGAAGAACATAGCCTTAGGACATCTGATTGCTCATATTTTGGAAAAGAAGTATGATTTAATTCATCCAGAATAAGACTTTGAAGAACCACTCTACTACAACGACGCATCCTTTAGGGCTATCTTCAATAAGGACAAGCCCAGCAGAACTCATGTAGTTCTGAGTGAAATAGAAGAAGAAGCAGGACCTTCACATGCTGCTGGACCAAATTATGAGGATTTGGTTCAAAGATTTGAAAATTTAGAGGCTCATTTTGATCAAAGATTTGATCAAATTGAAACTCACCTGCAGCAACAAGATTTTCAGTACAATCAGGATATGTGATATATGCGTGAACAAATAATTGTCATTAATTCCAACATGTTCACGATGAGTAGTTACTTCAACTTCTTCGGTGGAGCACCACCTCCTCCTCCAGATCAGGGTCCTTCAGAATAATTTGTTTAGTGTTTGTTCAGTGTTTGTTTTATGTTTGTTCTATGTTTCATTATTGTTCTTGTGTTAGTGATTGTCTTTAGTTTGTTATTTTGTTCTTGTCTTAATTGTATTACTATTAATATCTTGAACTTCAAATTGTAATAGCTTTATTCGATATCAATATATGTTTCAATGTTTTGTCGTTTAATTTTTTAGAAATGTATGTTTGACTTTATGACATTCATTTTTTTATTTTTTATCTTAATAGTGCTTTATTTAACATGCAAATTTAAATTAATTTCATTAGAAAATATAATTTTTCTAAATGTAAGAAATGCTTGTAACTTGATATTATTAGAATTTTCAATTCCATGTCTCTTATTTAGACTACATTATCTTTAATATTATTATTGCAATTTAGATATTTTCTTATTTTGTATTTCTCTTTTCAATTAGTATTTATGCACTTAGAAAAATTTGAAATTCTAGATTATTGATTTTGGAAAAAATTCAAATACTCTTGAGAATTGTACAAATATACAAAAATAAAAAAGATGCTGCAAAAAATTTGCAATGACAAAAAGAGGCACAAAATAAGCCTAAAGTAAAAAAAAAACACAAAAGTGTGCCATAAAAATTGAAATAGATGCGCAAAGCGCCACATGTGGTAATTACTTCTTTCTAGACTCTTTTAATCTCTTAATTCAAATTGATCTAATGTTCATTTATAATTTATATTGAAATTTGATATATAAAATTTTTTATTCAACCTTACTGCAATGATTCTCTTTATCTTCATGTCTAAATTGACACATACCCTTGAAAAACTCTTTTTATTTTCTAAGTTATATCACTTCTTAAATTATATGAAATTTTATGATTTTCTAATGTTTTTTAATTTTATTTGCATACCTTATTTCAATCACTTTCAATATTAAAATATCAAATGAATTTCATATTTCTGCTTACATTTCTAACATTCTTTTCTTCTTCACTTTTTGATGTTGTCAAAAAGGGGGATAAATTGTTTGTTGTTGCGTATGTTTTTGTACTGTTTGATTTTCATATGTGTGTAATGTTTTCGTAGTGTTTGATTTTCGTATGTGTTGTTTTTGTAGTATTTAATTGTTTTCTTTATTTTATCTTTTGTGTTGTTTTTGTGTTGTATAAAATTTTTTAAAAACAAAATTTTTTTAAGTAATTCAAATGCCTTCTTATTTTCATGAATTCATAAATTCAAAAGGAGTTTAGGAGATACTTAGAATTTGAAACACTACAAACAATAATTATTTTGCCATCATCAAAAAGAGGGAGATTGTAGAGAGAGTTGCTATTTGCATGTTTTACATTCTTGCAACTTGTATTATTTTGATGATTTCAAATATTATTGTTTTTATATATCTCCTAACACTTTTTGGGAGTGATTGTAATTGAGTGAAAAATCACAACACACACTCTTGGGGGACAATTTTTATGAACTGATCGTACGGGACAAACTTGGTTCGTACGGGACGATCATGTCAATTAACCCTCAGAAGAGTAATGGATCGAACAGGCGAGTAGAAAATTTTTTAAGTCCTAATCGTCCAAGACGAATTTAATATTCGTCCCGGGACGAACGTCTCTGAATTCTCACTTTCAGCGTTCATCCAGACGAAATTAATTTTCGTACTGGAACGAAGCTCTCTATATGAGATCATACAGGACGAAATTAATTTTTGTCCCTGGACAAAGGTCTCTGGATGCGATTGTACAAGATGAAATTAATTTTTATCCCTGGATGAAACGCTCTGTATAAAATCGTCCGAGGATGAAACTTGTTCGTCCCAGGACGTACCGAACCGACTTACGTCAGTTGGTTACGTCCTGTAGAATTTTGGGGACCGACCTATGTAATAACCGTTTTGTACCGGACGAACCTAGTTCGTACGGGACGATGAGAGTGTACGAACATAGTTCGTACCAACATACATTAGGTTCATTTCTGACACTTTAAGTAAAATCGTCCAGGACAATCCACGATCATACGGGACGATCCACTGCGTACAGAATTGAAAACTTGTAGTTTTTGGACGGTTTTTCTTGTCTTTTGTATGTATAGTTCAAATTATACTGCCACCCAATCTGTTTGCTCATTGATCTACGTGCCTATTGGAAGAAGAGTAAAGGAGAGAGTGAGAGAGAGCATTCAAAGAAGGATTTCTACCATTGGAGCGTGAAGTCTTTACATAGTGTTCAAAGGTAAGATTTCCTACTTGTTATTTGAGGTTACTTCACTCTTTTTCTTTCTTCTTTCTAGATTTCTTGGGAAGATATCTATCAAGGAGATTTGGTTCTCTGCCAACACTAGGAGAGTATAAAAGGACGAACGGTTCTCTACCGACATTAGGAGAGTGTAAAAGGACGAACGGTTCTCTGCCAACACTAGAAGAGTGTAAAAGGATGAATGGTTCTCTGCCGACACTAGGAGAGTGTAAAAGGATGACGATTCTCTGCCAACACTAGGGAAAGTGTAAAAGGATGAAGGTTCTCTACCGCACCGGGTAGTGGTGTAAAGAGTGATTGTAAAGGCTTCTCCGCCTTGCTGTGGGTCCAAAAGGAGAGACACTATTGGTATTAGTGCAATACTCAGAGGGTGCCTCTGGGGAGTGGATGTAGGTCTGGTTTAGACTGAACCACTATAAATCGTGTGTCTTTTTATTTTACTGCTTTTAATTTTCTGCATTTACTTTAGTGTTTTAAAAATTGTGGTTGAAAAACTTTTTATAAAAAATATTAGTAAAGTTTAATTTCGGTTAAAATTATCAAAAGAGAGAATTTTTAAATACCAATTCACCCCCCCCCCCCACCCTCTTGATAGCTTTGGGACATTAACTTAGGTTTAACAACCTATTTACTAGACTCAACATAATACTCATAGGTAATAACAGAAATAAAAAGATATTCAATGAATAGTAATTCATACAATATTATTTTTCATCATCAAAATCTCAAACTAGGGGTCATGGATTGCAACAATCTCCCCCTTTTTGATGATGTCAAATAATATTGATTATATGCAAATTAGCATGGCATTTTTTTAAATGAATTAAAACAACACGAAATATACAGGAAAATAAAAAAGCATTTAATTAAACTAAAACATAAGTAAAGCATAAGAAACAGACTTCTCTCCCTTTTGACAGCACCAAAAAGTGGAGTCACAAACAACACTAAGAAAGGAAATACAAAACAAATACACTTCAGTAAGGAGGATCCTGATGACTTGGAGGTGGAGGTGGCGGGTGCTGGAAGTAGTGGTGGAGGGATGTGAACTGTTGACCAATTGAGGAAAAACATTCTCCAAACTATCGCATATCTTCCTCGTGCTGTTGATGTTGTTCTTATATGTGAGTGTCAAGATGACCCTGGAGTTGGTCGAATCATTCGACCAAATCATTGTGAGGGTAGGTTGGTGCAGGTGCTCGGGGTGGTGCATGTTGTCTTGGTAGAATAGGAGCTTCTGTTGGAGCAACTTCTCCTTCTTCATCATCAAAATCAAGTTCTTCAGGCTCTTGCCCCCGATGAAATAGAATACGGAAAGAGGCATCCATATAGAAAATTGGTAAATTATTGGGTTCACTAGGTTAGGTTAACTTATATTTGTTATGTAGGATGTAGCTTGTATGGTGACCAAGGGCTAGATTTTGTTTCTCACAGGTGGTAGGGATGGGAATGAGGGTCTGTTGAGTCTAGTAATTAGGTTGTTAAGCCTAAGTGAATGTCCCACGGCTACCAAGAGGGGGTGAATTGGTAGTTTTTAAAAAAACAAAGTTAAAATTTAAGACCCCTTTTTAAATATTATTGAACCGAAATAAAATCTCTTTTAAATTTTGTAGAAAAAGGTTTTTCAACCACAGAGTTTTTTAAACTGAAATAAAAAGTGCGGAAACGTAAAAACAGTAAAGTAAATGACACCAGATTTATAGTGGTTCGGTCTATAACCAGACCTACATCCACTCCCCAGAGGCACCCTCTGAGTATTGCACTGATACCAATAGTGACTCTCCTTTTGCACCCACAGCAAGGCGGAGAAGCCTTTACAACACACTCTTTTCACCACTTCCCGGTGCGGCAGAGAACCGTCCGTCCTTTTACACAATACCCAGTGTTGGCAGAGAACCGTCCGTCCTTTCACACTATCCCCAGTGTGGCCAGAGAACCCTTCGTCATTTCACACTCTCCTAGTGTGGGCAGAGAACCCTTCGTCCTTTCACACTCTCCTAGTATGGGCAGAGAACCCTTCGTCCTTTCACACTCTCCTAGTGTGGGCAGAGAACCCTTCGGCTGTTCACACTCTCCAAGTGTCGGCAGAGAACCCTTCGGCTGTTCACACTCTCCAAGTGTCGGTAGAGAACCGGATCTCCTTGACAGATCTTCTCACAAGAATCTAGAAGGAAGAAAGAAAAGAGTGAAGCCTTCTCGCTTCAGTGGTAGAAATTCTCCTTCGAATGCTCTCTTCAACTCTCTCCTTGGCTATTCTCTCAATAGGCACGAAGATCAAATGACAAAAAGATTGGGTGGCAGTCTAATTTGAACTATTTATACAAAAGACAAGAAAAACCGCCCAAAAACTGCAAGTATTCAATTCTGTACGCAGTGGATCGTCCTGTACGATCGTGGATCGTCCTGGACAATTTAACTTAAACGATCTGAAACGACCCTATTTGAAGATGTGTACAAAATGTCTTCGTACAGCTGATCGTCCTGTACGAACTAGGTTCGTCCAGTACGAACGGTTATTACAAGGTCGATTCTAGAAACTGCTGAAAACTGTCCTAAGTCGGTTAATCGTTTGGACGAAAATATATTCGTTTGGACGAAATTTTTACAGAGGACTGATCGTCCTGTACGATAATTTATTTCGTCTGGACAAAAAATTTCCAGAGGACTGATCGTTCTGGACGATAATTTATTACCGTCTGGACGAAAATTTTCCCGAGGACTGATCGTCCTGGACGATAATTTATTTCCGTCTGGACGAAAATTTTCCAGAGAGCCAATCGTACTGGACGATAATTTTATTTCATCCTGGACGGATAGGACTTAGAAAAAATTTCAAGCAAGTTCCTATTCGTTCCAAATGCTCTATAGGAGATAACTGTCTGATCATCCAGTACGAATAGAAGATCGTCTTGTACGATCAGTATAAATTCTACATGATCTCCTTATGTGTGAATATTTTTATTTTCTCAACATACAATCACTCCCTTTCAATTTGATTTCTAAGAAAAGTGCAAGCTTCAAATTTTACAAAGTATCTCATGCTGAATTTAATTTGAAGTCTTCGTAGTCTGGAGTTCGTTTTTCCTGAAATGTCAGTACACACAAAAGCAAATACAATTCTTCCAAAATTGTTAGGAGATAACTACACATTTGAACAATAATGTTTGAAATCATCAAAACTTTATAAGTTGCAAAAATAAAAAGCATGCAAATAGCAACTATCTTAACAATCTCCCCCTTTTTGATGATGGCAAAATAATTATTATTTGTATGATTTCAATTTAAACAAATCTTTCTATCTCCTAAACTCCCCCTGAATTGATGAATACATGAAAATAAGGAGGCAATTTGAAGCATAAAAAAAATTTATTTTTCAAAAAAATAAACTAGAAACCCAAACATACAAACAAACAAAACATAAAATATATGAACAAACAAAACATACAAACACAATGATTTCTCCCCTTTTTTGACAACAACAAAAAGTGAAGAAGAAATAGATAAGAAATGTAAGTAATTGTATGAAATTCATTTGAATATTTAATCTAAATGGTGATTGATACAAGGTATGCAATTTTAAACTAAAAACATTAGGTCAATCATAGAAATTCATGAAATTTAAAAAGTGATATAACATTTTAAGTAAGAAGAATTTAGCAAAGACATGATTCAATTTAGACATTCCAATATAGAAAATCATTACTAGAGAGATGAAGAAAAATTTGATATTTCAAAGTTCAAAAGAATATAAATGAACATAAGATCAATTTGAATTAAGAGATTGAAAGAATTTGGAAAGAAGAGAATTACTACAAGTGGCGCTTTGCGCATCTTTTTCATATAGGTGGCACATTTTTGTGCATCTTTCTTTATTGGGCTTATTTTGTGCCTCTTTTTCACATTTGCAACTTTGTTGCGCATTCCTTTTGATTTTGTACATTTGTATAATTTTCAAGAGTAATTGAATTCTTTCCAAAGATAATAATCTAGAATCTCAAATTTTTTAAGTGCATAAATATTAATTGAGCTAGGAAATACAAAATAAGATAACATCTAAATTGCAATAATAATATTAACTTTTATGTAGTCTAAATGAATAGACATGAATTTAAAAGTTCTAATTACAACAAGTTATAAACAACTTTTAAATTTCGAAAGACTAGATTTTCTAATGTAGATAATCTCAAATTACAATCTAATTTAAGCACTATGAAGATTAAATAATACTAATGAAATTCATAAAAATTAACCATATTTTAATAACAAATCAACATTGAAACAAGTACGAAATGCATTGATATTTATGAAAGGATTACACATTTCATAATATCTAAACACAACTTAAGAAAAAAGACAAACAAACACTTAACATAAACACTAAAACAACAACTACAACACGAGTACAACAAAGACACAGAAATTCATCTCTACTGTTCTGGAGGAGGAGGAGGAGGAATGCCACCGAAAAGGTTAAAGTAGGAGGCCATCAACATTACATTGGTATTGATATCATGTACTTCATTTCTAATTATACCAATGTCATGTTGTTGCTGCACAAGTTGAGCATCAAATTGATCAAACCTTTGATCAATATGAGTCTCTAATCTATCAAATTTCTCAATCAGATTCTGATAATCTGACTGAGGTGCAGAGGTTTGCGCTCCTTCTTCTTCTTCTTCTTCTGAAGCACTAGCATGCACTTTTTCTTTTTCTTCTTCCTCCCTGAAGAGAAATCTGAAGGATGCATCATTATAGTAAACTGGCTCTTCATATTCTTCATCAGGATGCACCAAATTATATTTCTTCTCCAAAATGTAGGTAATTAAATGTCCCAAAGAAATATTCTTTTTCCTCTTCTGTTCAGCATGTCCTATTTCTGAAAGCCTATAGAGATGATCTATGATAAGTTGGGCTTCGTCGATAGGGCGACGATCCATAATCAAAAAGGTTAGAACAGAAAGGAGAGGAGTAATGTTTATCCTATCACCAGCTTTAGGAATGATTGAAGATCTAAGGATATGCTGGATGATACGGGCATTTTGGGTCATCCCAGATACTCTAGCAATATGATAGGTTACGCCACTTTTTCTAATTACCATATTGACATCTTCCCATCTGATTGTGTTTTCGGTCATAACGGTGTGAGCTCTATATCCTTCAGTCCTTAGGTTTAGAAAAGCACCAATGTCATGCTTGGTGATTTCTACTTTTTGCTTGAATACATAGGAACTAATGGAAGAGTGGTCGGAGTTAAAACTCATGTTGGCTAGAAAGTAGAGAAATGTTTGCTTGTTGTAGAAATGGACGAGAGAAAGTATGAAATGGAATTGGGTTGAGGCAAAAAGGTGTATTACCTTAAAATTTATCTCGCTTTGGATTAAGATGCGAGATGGAGTTATTTTTGCGAAAGCAAAATGAGAAAATGATTCCTCATTTGCCTTAGAAAGGAAGTTTTCCGAGGCATTCCTATTCGGCTTCTTCGCTAACACCTTTTGTCTTTTGCTTGAGGAGGCCATTGACAATTTGAAGTAGAAAGGGATTGAAAGAGAAGTTTGAAATTGTGATTGTTGAGTTAGAAAGCCTCCATATTTAAAGAAAACGATACGTTCGTCCTGGACGAAAAAGGTTCGTCCTGGACGAAAATCATCGTTCGTCTGGACGAAAATTATTTCGTACAGACGATCAAATTTGTCCAAAATGTAACGGCTTTTCGTAATCAACACAACTTACGATGCTTCTCTTCGTACAGACCTTTGACTTGACCGATCGTACATATGAACAAAAGTTCGTACAGACGATCTAGAATTAACTCGTTTAAATGTCTTTTGAAAACCGTCCCCTACACTGAAACGACATATGTTCGTCTGGACGAACCAAAATTTCGTACAGATGAAATCCATATTAAAAACTGTCTTATCCACTCAACCGCTGCATTCAATCGTCCCGACGTTTGCGAACAAAAAGTTCGTCCTGGACGATATTCAGATCGTACAGACGATTTAATTAAAAACTGCTCTCAAAACTGGTAAAATGGACGCAAACCAATTTTTCTCACATAGTCCAGTACGAACCAAAAGTCGTCCCGGACGATTTTCTCCAATTTTTGAATTTTTGAATTTTATTTTAAGAAAATCAAACCAAACTATAAAAAAAGAAAACAAACAAAAAAAAATTACACTAAAAAACAAATTCATTCAAAACGCACAAAAATTCACATAATCAAAAACAAAACAAAAACATAAACATCAATGTTGCAAAGACATTTTGTTTAGGCATTTAAATCAATAACACCTAACCTTGTTCTTAAAGTACTGAAGGTATCAAGGGCTAAAGGTTTTGTAAAAATTTCTGCAAGTTGATTTTCAGTTGAAACATGCGTGAGTTCAATTTCTCCTTTGGATATATGATCCCTTATGAAATGATGTCTTATATCTATGTGTTTGGTTCTAGAATGTTGAATAGGATTTTTGGAAATGCAAATAGCACTAGTATTGTCACAATAAATTGGAATAGTGCCTACAGATAATCCTAAATCAATCAACTATTGTTTTAACCAAAGTACTTGTGCCACACAACTTCCTAATGCAATGTATTCTGCTTCTGCAGTAGATAGGGCTACTGAATTTTGTTTTCTACTGGACCAAGAAACTAATGAATTTCTAATGAATTGACATGTTCCAGAAGTGCTTTTCCTATCCACTCTACAGCCTGCAAAGTCAGAATCTGAATAACCAATAATTTCAAATGAAGAGCTAAACTTAGGATACCAAATTCCTAAGTTCTGAGTTCCTAGTAAATATCTTAAGATCCTTTTCACTGCTACCAAATGTGATTCTTTTGGATCTGATTGAAATCTAGCACATAAGCAAACACTGAACATAATATCTAGTCGGCTAGCAGTCAAGTAAAGCAAAGATCCAATGATCCCTCTATATTTCTTTTGATCAACAGATTTTCCCTTAAGGTCCTTATCTAACTGAACTGATGAACTCATTAGTGTACTAACAGGTTTAGCATTGTCCATTTCATATTTCTTGAGGATGTCCTTAATATATTTGGTTTGACTAAGAAATGTTCCTTCCTCAAGTTGCTTGATGCTAAAACCTAGAAAGTAATTTAAATCTTCCATTAGACTCGTTTCAAATTCACTACTCATTGTATTAGAAAAATCATCACAAAGATTTTTATTTGAAGATCCAAAGATGATATCATCCACATAAATTTGAACAATGAGTATTTCCTTTCCAAATTTCTTTAAGAAGAGAGTTGTATCCACACTTTCTTTTTCAAAAGATCTTTCAAGTAGGAAAGTGCTCAATCTCTCATACCAAGCCCTAGGTGCCTGTTTCAATCCATATAATGCCTTTTTTAACTTAAAAACATGATTTGGGTATTTTGAATTTTCAAATCCTGGAGGTTGTTCTACATAAACATCTTCTTCAATAACACCATTCAAAAAGGCACTTTTGACATCCATTTGAAACAATTTAAAACTTTTAAAACAGGCAAAGGCAAGTAAAACCCTAATTGCTTCAAGTCTTGCTACAGGGGCAAAGGTCTCCTCAAAATCAATTCCTTCAATTTGATTATACCCCTTAGCAACTAATCTAGCCTTATTTCTAATGACTACTCCTGAGTCATTCATTTTATTTTTGAACACCCACTTTGTTCCAACAACACTTTGATCTTTTGGCCTTGTAGTTAATTCCCAAACTTTATTTCTTACAAATTGATTTAACTCTTCTTGCATGGCCAATATCCAAAATTCATCAGAAAGTTCTTGATCAATATTAGTGGGTTCTATGATTGAAATAAAGGCTGAATGATTGACTTCCTTATTTAATCCACGACTAGTTCTAACACCCTCACTAGGTTCTCCTATAATCAATTCCCTTGGGTGGTTTTTAGAAAATCTCAAATATCTAGGCAAAGGGTTTTCTCTTTCAAAGTTTTCTTCCACATTTTCATCCAAATTTAATCTATCAATTTTTTGGGAGTTTTCCTCAATTTCTTCTTCAACAATATTTGGCTCTTCTAAATTTCCAGATTCATCAAATACAACATGTGTGGTTTCTTCAATAACTAAAGTTCTTTTGTTGAATACCCTATAAAATTTTCCAACACTTGAATATCCAACAAAAATTCCTTCATCTGATTTTGGATCAAATTTTCCTTAGGCAAATTTTCCATTGTTATGAATGAACACCTTGCAACCAAAAACATGGAAATGAGACAAATTTGGTGTTCTACCTTTTAGTAACTCATAGGGTGTTTTATTTAAATTTGATCTCACATTCACCCTATTCAGAACATAACATGCAGTGCTAACCGCCTCAGCCCAAAAATATTTAGGAAGAGAGTATTCTGCCAACATTGCTCTAGCGGCTTCTATTAATGTTCTGTTTTTCCTTTCAACTACCCCATTTTGTTGAGGGGTTCTAGGAGCAGAAAAGTTGTGATCAATCCATTTTTCTTTACAAAAATTTTCAAATCTATCATTTTCAAATTCTCCTCCATGATCACTTTGTATAGACATTATTTCACATCCTAATTTTCTCTGAATCCAAGTTGAAAAATTTCTGAATTCCTCAAATGATTCACTTTTATGAAAAAGAAATCTAACCTAAGTGAACCTAGAGAAATCATCCACAATAACAAATCCGTATACCTTCCCTCCTAGACTTACCGTTCCTACTGGTCCAAAAAGATCCATGTGAAGAATTTCTAATGGTTTACTAGTTCTAAGATCATTATTGGATTTAAAAGAGGACTTCACTTGTTTTCCTAATTGACATGCATCACAAAGATGGTCCTTAGTAAAGTCTAGTTTTGGTATACCTCTTACTAAATTCTTTGGGGTAATTCTCCTAAGATTTTTCATACTAGAATGACAAAGTCTCCTATGCCAAAGCCAAGATTCATCAGAAATAGTTTTCAAACAGAAAGCAATAGGAGTATGAAATGAATTCAAATCTAGCATGTAAACATTGTTTACTCTTTTTTCCATTTAAAACTTCTTTCCCATTTAGGCTTAATATGTAGCTAGTAGGTAAAAATTTCACATTATAACCCTTGTCACATAGCTGACTTATACTTAACAAATTATATTTTAAGCCTTCAACCAATAGCACATTGTCTATAAAAAAGTTTTTGAAATTACCAATCATACCTGATCCAACCACTTTCTTTGTGGTATTATCTCCAAGTGTAACCTTGCCTCCATTCCTGGCTTCTAGCGATATGAATTGTGTAGTGTCTCCAGTCATATGCTTTGAACATCCGCTATCCAGGTACCATATGCTCCCACGAGGTCTTGTGTGAGAGCAATCCTGCAAAAATATCAAATGTTAGACCTGAGAACCCAAACAAGTTTGGGTTCACCTTTTAGCAATTTATAATCAGATGCATGTATGATATGTCTAGGTTTATGCATCTTAGGTCTCCATACCAAATTAGATTTCATCATCAAGGTACAGGTGTGAGATATATGTCCAAAAAATCCACAATTATTACATTTAACATTAGGAAAAATATTCCTAAGTTTTCTTCCATGTGATTGTCTTCTAAGGGATTTCATGAATTTAGGATAATATTTAGGATTTGTAAAATCTTCAAGTCTGGGGGGTTTCCTATTATCCTCGAGAGCTCTTATTGTTAGTTTGTAAAATGAATTCATATCTTCCAAGATTCGATTGGTATAATTGATTCTATATGTTTTGCTCTCAGATTCATCCTTAAAATTTTTAAATTCTTTTTCAAGATCAGTATAGGATGACTTTAGATTTTCAAAATTCTTATTCAAGTCATCATATTCATCAAGTAGTTTCATGTGGTTGTCATCTATTAAAGCATGGTCTTTTCTAAGAATTTCATTTTCCTTCTTGAACTCTTCAAATTCTAAACTTAAACTAGCATGCATCTTTTTCATTTTCCTATATGCATCATGCATGTGTTCAGAAACTTCAAATAATTCATCATAGGATAAGTCACATACCTCTTCTTGATCTGAGTGATCCACTTTGTCTGCCATCAAGCGAAGATTAGTGACTTCTTCTTCTTTTTCCATCTCAGATGAGTCTGAACCTGAGTCCGCCTAGAAAGCTCTTTGAAACTTCTTCTTGCCCTTCTTTACCATAGGTTTCTCCTCCACCTTCTCCTTAGCAGGAGTGGCTTTGAGTTTTAGGCAATCAGTCTTGATATGACCTGGTTTCCTGCATTCATAACAAATCATTTCATTAGAAACCTTGCCATTTCTGTTAAACTTACCTCTATTCCATAGCTGGCGTTTCTTCTGCTTCCTCTTTAAAAAGCTTCTGAATTATCTAGTCATTAGTGCAACATCATCTTCATCCTCAAGTTGTGAGTGTTCACTCTCTGACTCTTCCACTTTTAGTGCTATATTCTTCTCCTTTCGTGGTTCACCTGCATCAATCTTCCTTTGACTTACTCCTTGCTCATAAGCAATGAGTGAACCAAGAAGATTGTCAATAGAATAAATGTTTAAATCTTTAGACTCTGTAATTGTAGTAATTTTTGCATCATAAGCAGTAGGTAAACAACGAAGAATCTTATTGACCATTTCAGCATTAGTTAATTCCATACCAAGTGCATGCAAAGAAGTGACAATTTGTGTAAATCTTGTGTACATGTCGGAAATAGATTCATTAGGTTTCATGCGAAACAATTCATAGTAATGTAACAAGATATTGAGCCTTGATTGTTTAACCTCATTTGTCCCTTCATAAGTTATACAAAGTCTATCCCATATGTCCTTTCCGCTTTTGCAAGTGGAAACCCGCATATAGTCTTCAGATTTTAAAGCACAAAAGAAACTGTTTAAACATTTGGCATTTAATTGTGCTAAGTCACGTTCTTCTACAGTCCAATCAGTAAAAGGTATTTCTACCATTACTCCATCAACTAATCTAGTTGGTTTAGTGTAGCCATCCTGGACTAATATCCACATGCGATAATCAAGTGACTGTAAGAAAGTAGACATGCGTGTTTTCCAAAAATCAAAAGGAATGTTATCAAACAGTGGAGGTCTAGTAATAGAGTAACCCTCAGGTGTGTTCCGGTTTTCGAAAGTAGCCATCTACGTTAATCAAAAAGTAGTTCAAACTTATGATATTGAAACTAAGCTCTGATACCACTTGTTGAGTCTAGTAATTAGGTTGTTAAGCCTAAGTGAATGTCCCATGGCTACCAAGAGGGGGGTGAATTGGTAGTTTTTAAAAAAACAAAGTTAAAATTTAAGACCCCTTTTTAAATATTATTGAACCGAAATAAAATCTCTTTTAAAATTTGTAGAAAAAGGTTTTTCAACCACAGAGTTTTTTAAACTGAAATAAAAAGTGCGGAAACGTAAAAACAGTAAAGTAAATGACACCAGATTTATAGTGGTTTGGTCTATAACCAGACCTACATCCACTCTCCAGAGGCACCCTCTGAGTATTGCACTAATACCAATAGTGACTCTCCTTTTGCATCCACAGCAAGGCGGAGAAGCCTTTACAACACACTCTTTTCACCACTCCCCGGTGCGGCAGAGAACCGTCCGTCCTTTTACACAATATCCAGTGTTGGCAGAGAACCGTCCGTCCTTTCACACTATCCCCAGTGTGGGAAGAGAACCCTTCGTCCTTTCACACTCTCCTAGTGTGGGCAGAGAACCCTTTGGCTGTTCACACTCTCCAAGTGTCGGAAGAGAACCGGATCTCCTTAACAGATCTTCTCACAATAATCTAGAAGGAAGAAAGAAAAGAGTGAAGTAATCTCAATTCACAAGTAGAGACTCTTACCTTTGAAATCCAAGTGAAGCCTTCTCGCTTCAGTGGTAGAAATTCTCCTTTGAATGCTCTCTTCAACTCTCTCCTTGGCTATTCTCTCAATAGGCACGCAGATCAAATGACAAAAAGATTGGGTGGCAGTCTAATTTGAACTATTTATACAAAAGACAAGAAAAACCGCCCAAAAACTGCAAGTATTCAATTCTGTACGCAGTGGATCGTCCTGTACGATCGTGGATCGTCCTGGACGATTTTACTTAAACGATCTGAAACGACCCTATTTGAAGATGTGTACGAAATGTCTTCATACAGCTGATCGTCCTGTACGAACTAGGTTCGTCCAGTACGAACGGTTATTACAAGGTCGATTCTAGAAACTGCTGAAAACTGTCCTAAGTCGGTTAATCGTTTGGACGAAAATATATTCGTCTGGACGAAATTTTTACAGAGGACTGATCGTCCTGTTTGATAATTTATTTCGTCTGGACGAAAAATTTCCCGAGGACTGATCGTCCTGGACGATAATTTATTTCCGTCTGGACGAAAATTTTCCCGAGGACTGATCGTCCTAGACGATAATTTATTTCCATTTGGACGAAAATTTTCCAGAGAGCCAATCATACTGGACGATAATTTTATTTCGTCCTGGACGAATAGGACTTAGAAAAAATTTCAAGCAAGTTCCTATTCGTTCCAAATGCTCTATAGGAGATAATTGTCTGATCGTCCAGTACGAACAGAAGATCGTCCTGTACGATCAGTATAAATTCTACATGATCTCCTTATGTGTAAATGTTTTTATTTTCTCAACATTCAATCACTCCCTTTCAATTTGATTTCTAAGAAAAGTGCAAGCTTCAAATTTTACAAAGTATCTCATGCTGAATTTAATTTGAAGTCTTCGTAGTCTGGAGTTCGTTTTTCCTGAAATGTCAGTACACACAAGAGCAAATACAATTCTTCCAAAATTGTTAGGAGATAACTACACATTTGAACAATAATGTTTGAAATCATCAAAACTTTATAAGTTGCAAAAATAAAAAGCATGCAAATAGCAACTATCTTAACAGGGTCATGTTTCGAATATAATCAATAATCAAATCTGCCTCATCAAATTTTGTGTTTGACATTATAAGGTAGGAAACGATCGATGAGATTAGGGTCATTCGAATTCGGTCGCCCTCTTTGTGTATGATTGAAGTGCGAAGGATGTGCTGAATAATTTGAGCATTTCGGATTAAGGATTGAACAAGAGGCTATTGTTGATAGAAAGCTACATTCCTAAGAACAAGGTTGGAAGCACTCCAATCGAATTACAGAGTGATGGATGTGAAGAGGTTCATTACCTCAAAATTTAAAGCAGCTTCATTGAGCATCAGAGACTGTGTAATTTTATAGGCCTTGTACTTGCAATAAGCATCATCATTTTCGACACTTAGGAAACGATCGTCGTGACGGTGAGAGGAAGATGAGACGACCGTGCTTGCTAGAGCTCGATATTTTGTGAAGGCAATTTAATTAAGTGAGGGTGAAGAAATGAATGAAATGATCTTCAAATCAGGCTAATTTACAGAACTTTGGACATATCGTACAGTACGATCTCATATCGTAACGTACGATGTGTCAATAATGTTGTCTGACCCATCGATTCAAAAAAAGGTGATCAAATCGTACAGAATGAAACGTATCATACAGTATAAAAGGATTTTGATCATCCCGAGGGTTATCGGTAAGACCTTTGATGAAAAGTTTCGTACAATACGAGCAGGTGTTCGTATAGTATGAAAATGTTATTATATAGTACCAACCACCTTTAAGTCATCTTCATCTGTTTTGCTAATGTGGATCATACAGTTTGAAAAGGAGATATCGTACAGTACGATCACCAATAATATCGTACCAAACTGAGTAAATAGATCCCAATCCATTTGCTAACATGGATCGTACAGTATGATGTTCAATAAAGTCATATCAAACGAATTTGATAAACTGCCACCTATTTTGTACAATATGATATGTATCTTACAATATGATCAACAGAGACAAAATTTGAGTATGGGTTGTGTTGTGTGTTTTGATATATCGTACAGAACGATAGTAAATTGTACAGTACGATCAGTAAAGTGTAAATTATCGAGTTTGGTGTAGTGAGTGTGTGATGATAAGGAACAGTCTTAAAAGATTTTTTTGTTTTTTTTTACCTTTTTTTATTTTGTTTTTGTTGGTTTTTTTTATTTTATTTTTTTTTCTTTTCGAATTATGAATTAATTTCTAGGACAACAATCTTTTCCTAAAAGTGCTAAAGGTGTCGTAGGTTAGTGGTTTCGTGAAGATGTCTTCCAATTGATCTCCTATAGCTATGTGATGTAATTCTATATCTCCTTTAGCAACATGATCTCTTTTGAAATGGTGTCTGATTTCTATATATTTTGTTCGAGAGTGTTGAATTGGATTTTTAGAAATGCAAGATGCACTTGTGTTGTCGCACATGATTGAAATGGTTCATACATGTAATCCAAGATCAAGAATTTATTGCTTTAACCATAGTACTTGTGCAACACAGCTTCCTACTGCAATATATTCTGCCTCGGCCATGCAGAGGGCTACCGAATTTTGCTTCGTACTGGACCAAGAAACTAAAGATTATCCTATGAATTGGCAAGTACTATAGGTACTTTTTCTATCTACCCTACATCCTGCAAATTCATTAAGCTCTTCCATCATGCTCATTTCAAACTCATTACTCATTATTTTTGAAAATTCATCACATAAATTTGTATCTGAAGATCCAAACAGAATGTCATCCACATAAATCTAAATAATGAAAATTTCATCTTTAACCTTTTATAAGAAGAGTGTAGTGTCCACACTACCCTTTACAAATTCTCTATCCAATAAGAATGAGCTAAGTCTTTTTTACCAGGCTCTAGATGCTTGCTTTAACCCATATAGTGTCTTTTTTAATTAGATTACATGGTTTGGAAGTTGTTAGCTTTCAAATCTAGGGGGTTGCTCAACATAAACATTCTCCTTGATTATCTCGATCAGAAAAGCACTGTTTATGTCCATTTGATGTAGTTTAAAACTTTTAAAGCAAGCAAAAGCTAAGAGCACTCTTATGGCTTCTAGTCTAGCTACCGGGGCAAAGTTTTCTTAAAATTCTATTCCCTTAATTTGGTTGTACCCCTTAGCTATTAGTCTGGCTTTATTTCTTATTATGGATCCTGAGTCATTCACCTTGTTTTTAAAGACCCATTTTGTTTCAACTACACTCTGGTCTTTAGGTCTTTTCACTAACTCCCAAATATCATTTCTAGTGATTTGGTTCAGTTCTTGTTGCATTGCTAGGATCCAAAATTCATCTCATAAAGCTTGGTCTATACTCGTGGGCTCTATCATAGAGATGAATACTGAATGACAAACCTCGTTCCTAAGTCCATGCCTAGTTCTTATACCTTCTGAAGGGTCTCCTAAAATTAAATCTTTAGGATGACTAAAAGAATATCTCCATTCTCTAGGCATATCTTCTTGATGTTCTACCCTTTTTTCTATAGTCATAGTTTCTACTCCTTCAATTGCCTCTATTTCATCTTCTTTAATTTTAGATTCAGAGGGCTTATCTGATTTATCAAATACTACATGGGTGGACTTTTCTACTACTAGGGTTCTCTTATTAAAGATTCTATAGGCATTACCTATAGATGAATAACCTTAGAAGATACCCTCATCAGACTTGGAATTAAATTTTCCTAAGGGAAGTTTGACATTAATTAAGATAAAGCACTAGCAACCAAAGATATGTAAGGGTGAATGATTCGGTGTCCGACCCTTAAGGAGTTCATAAGGAGTTTTATTAAGCTTTGGTTTAATGTTCACCCTATTTAAGACATAACACACCGTGTTTACTTCTTATGCCCAAAAATATCCATGTTTACTGCTTCTGCCCAAAAATATCTAGAAAGGGTGTACTCAGCTGCGGGCTCCAAAAATTCAGCTCAAGCCTCCCCGCCGCACTGATTGTTTGCTTTTTCTTTGACGAGGGAGTTTTAACGGAATAGGTTCTGGGGTAAATTTTGGAAGGGCAGATGGATTTGTAGATAAGACACTATCTAGAGATTTCATCCCCATTTTGCGAGGACTTTATGATCTGAGTTCTGGTTTCTTATAGACGCAAGCCCCTATAGTTAATTACCCCTCCCGATAACGGGAGAGAACTTTCGATTAAGGCTAGTCGTCAATCAAATACATAGAGAATATGTTTTATTTGGCATATAGTAGCAGCATTGGTTTAGGATTTGGAGATTTAGGTTTGGATTTGAAAATTTGGAGAATTTGGATATTGAAGAGTTGGGTTTAGATTTGGAATTTGGGTTGAAAGATTTGATATTTAAAATAGAAATTTCACCACCTTGCACTTAAAGTAGATGGTGGGGGAATGGATGATGGGCCCGATCAAGATCTCAAGGTTCCATCGTCCAGGGCCATCGTGGTCCCTAGTCTACTTAGTCAGAGGAGGTAGTCAACCTAACCTGATAGAAGGATCCTTGTCGGTAGCCATGGGTTGCTTCGTCCAAGGGGACCTTATAGACCTGGAGTGAATATTTATCTAAGGGGACAAATTTGAATCCACCTTAGCTAATAGAGGGCTTTGTGCCCTATCGATCATATCTTATTGATTCATATCTAGAGAATTTGATGCCACTTAGGAGCATATTGGCTTCAGCCATAACCTGTATTTCGTGGTGCTATTTGGCGGCAAAACCACTCAGTTTAGAGGGCCCTGGGTCATAACCGTTTATCCTGCGATGCCAATTGGTGGCAAACCTACCGGTTAGAGGAGACGTACCACATCCTTACTGTAGGAGATTGTTTGAGAATAGATCCTATTGATATTTTCGACTAGGCATTTGGCTCTTTGTGAGCTGAAGTAGTTTTTAATTTGTCCACCTCAGCAAACTGTTGCGGAGGGTGGATAAATTTTTCATTAATTTATTTGATGGATTATTTCATTTTTAAATATATTTTTGGATTTTGATGATTTTAGGATTTTTTGGAGTTTTGGATTTTCATGGGTATTTGGATGGAAATTTGAGTGTTTGGAATGGACCCCTCTGGTTGAAGTTTGCATTTAACACGGCCATCATCGAGGTGTTTGGTGGCATTTTCATTTATAGCTTAAAACTTGTCAACTCTGTCTAGCTGTCGACAGAGGATCGCGTTTTGGAGACTTTATACCTTTATTAGTGAATTATATTGATTTTAGGCTTTGAAGGCCTAATATGAATATATTAAAATAAGTATATCAATCACCAAGACAGTATATTTATTTGATGGTTTGAACCCTGTCGACTCCTATTGATCCACATAGAAGGATTGGGTTTGAACTTGAATTCACTTATTGACCCGTGTAACATCCCTAGGCATCACATGTGTCTAATAACACGCTCGTTGGGGCCCATACGGATGTTATGATTGCATTTACTCCTTTTAGTGTACTTATGTATATACAAACTACGGTGCACATACGGGGGTACTTTGAAAATATTTAGAAACGCCTTCTGTCCGCTTGTATAAATATTGCGGATCCGGTGGCATGGCGTAGTAGCTTCTTAATAGAGTTATTCGCTGCTTTGTACAGGTAGATTGTTGTATACTACTCATTTCTCTTTGCATGTGGATTATAGTGTACTAATGAATCTCCTGCTTTGGATCGTAGAAGCTTGCACTTGTTGTATTCTTCATGCATTTTGTTGTGGTCTTTGATCATTACAACACATCCACTACCACTGTAGCTAGATGTATTCATTCACAAATAGAGATTGACTTCAGGATACTGCATTTGCTAAAATCTTTCTGCATCTACCCATAATTGGTATGTGGCACATACATCTGTCTTTATAGAGAGATTGTATGTATTGCAGATCTTTTTTTTTTATATATATATACAAGCTGGTTGGTGGGACCCTCACTTGCACTTGCTCCTCTCTTGTTCATTGATGTTCATTACACATTGCTTTTCAATTCTGGTAAGGAACTAATTTATTTTCTAGCAGTTTATTTATTGTCAACTGTGTTAGCATTCTTGCATTTATTCATCACCTCCTATTACAGCACTTTGTAGGTGATTTATATATATTGTTGACATATCAGTCTTGCCATATTCATTTCATATGACGATGGACCCATCATCACGATCATTGCATGCTTCTTAGTTTCCTCCCTTCTAGACAATTAATTGAGCATGCTATAGATTATCCCCCATTCATAATAAACCTTTCAATCTTCATTATTTATAAATGTTGGTTAGCGAGCTATATGGATTTTCCCTAACCCCACTAAGAAACTTTGCATGTATGAGGTTTGAATGGATCATACTTCTTGATTAGCACTTGCATTGAAATAATAGTTCCATTCACATCTTGCTCATTCTTCAAATCGAATTCATTGTTGCTCTTCTATTGGTGTTCATTTGAATATATGTTAAATCACATGATATCTTAAACTTTAGGCTCTTTTGCCTTTTGTTCTCTCTTCTATTGTGTATTTTTGCTTCTTTCAGAACTCCTCATCTCCTTGTTTTGAGATTAGGAGTTATAATTTCTATTTTTTACTTTACTTGTAATCTTTTTGATATATGAAAGGGCTTTGCCCCAAAATTTCCCCAAAAAAACTTTATGGGATGATATCAAGGCCTTTGTCTTGTAGTGAATCTTAAAGTAAAAGAAAATGAATGAGGACGGGTGTGACGTGCTTATGTACTTGAATTAAAAAAAAAGCTGCTTAATCTTGTGATTTTTCTTTTTAAAGACATGTGTCTTGCTCTTTTCATCATTCTACCAGCAAAAAGTTAATAAAATAAAATAAAGAATTCCACTGAAACTAATCTGGTAGGGATAGAAAGCCAAAAGCATGTTTGCTGCTACTTATTACCTTCAACTAAAGTAACCCGTGGTCTCTATGATATAAGAACTTTTATTCTATCCAGTGAACGTACGTAGAGGAAGGTTCGGTTTTAGGCAAAAAAGCGTCCGTACCGAGTTTTTTCAAACTCAGTACAGGCGCTTTTTTGCCTAAAATCGAACCTTCCTCTGCGTACATTCACTGGATAGAATAAAAGTTCGTGATATAAAGGCTTGCATGTACCCTACTTTTCTTAGTTTATAACTTTGTAGAAGTGGACTAAGTAGAAATGAGCTTCTGGAGTTTGGGGTAAGCCTCGATAGGGAAGTGAAATGAAGTGGAGGCTCTTGTGAAGTTTGTCCACAATCTGGAGTGCGACCTTTACCTAGTCGCGTGTGGAGCTAGAGAAACGGGGTGGAGTTGTGGGAAAGTCATGTGAGTGACTTGGTTTTTTCACTATTTGGACGAGAGGTGGGAAACAAAGGAAGAGGTGTGGACATCTTGTGATTGGAACCGTGAGAGGCGGGAAAGAAACTTACGAATAAAGAACAAACGTTCACCTAGAGCTTGCGTGCATGGGAGGGGGAATAGTAGTAAAAAAACTAAAACTCTATTCAGCCTTGTTTTAACGAAGGAACTACGCACTCGGCCGAGGCAACGTCCGCTCAATATTTCGCTTCTGCGGGAATTGCGGCAGGATTTAAGGGATTTGAGCAGAGATCTTTGCAGGTAAGCATTAGTTGTGATTTGCCACTTCATTTGACTTGTAAACTTTTATTCCCTTCATTTTTTAAAGAAGTTGATATTTCTCAATGCATCTATTAGCTGCACCCATAGATTCTTTATAATGAGGTTGATGAGTATAAGATGACCATTATTAGTAGTCTCCATTTCTCGATATCTTTCTAGAGAAATTAAACTGGGACAATTTGTAATTGCCAAATATCTTGGTGCTGCAAGTCTTATTATTTCATCAACTAGATGAAAAGATTAAATGTTTGGATATCCAAGCACTTACAACATCTTGGGGGAATAAAATATGAATTATCTTTTGACTTCGAGTAGTAAAATAGGTCCAGTTTAATTGAGCGAGGGAATAAGCATCCATCTTTAGTAGTTATTCCTGCCACAAATAAGCCCTTTGATATTTCTAATTCATAAATATATAACACCTCTAGCGATGGAAAGGCGCGTCATTTGTCGTTCCCATTAGACTTACTTTCAAGCCATTTATCTTTAGCCTCCAAACAGATTTTAGAGACTTAAAGAAGGGGAGTAATTCAAAAAGGTGGGAAAATTCTCACATTCCAAGTAACTTGGCAATTTAATTTTCTCTAGATTAAGGCAAAGACTAGCATTGTTCATCCATATAGTAGGCCTTGCACCCACGCATTTCTTTATATTTAAATTCCTTAGACATTTTGGTAGTTGAAGGTTGTCGAGCACACACTTAGTGGAATCAAAATTTTCTCTGAATTAATGAAATTCCACCTCTCGGCACATAATTTGGCACTGCAAGCCTCCTCGGCATCCTTCACATTTAAAAAAAAAAAATTGATTCTTAACCAGCGAAGCTGATTCATATGCTCCAGTTCTTGTGATTCTAAAACCATTCTCGTCTTTAACATAAAATCCATGTGGTTGTTGAGGAGAAATTTGCTTTCCAATTCTATACATTCCGTAGAAATCATCCGAGGGCAATTACATGTAACACACATTTGTAGAGTTATTCATGTCTCTTGATAAGAACTTGTGTTGAATAAATTGTTCATATTCATATATTACGAGTTGTAAATGATATAGATTGGTTAGAAATCTTGGCAGTAAAGTTTGAAGAATCTTCGAGTATCGAAGACGTGATAGATATCCAATCATCTAAGGCATCATTTTTAGGCACGGAGCATAGATGTACTGTAAATGGATGCTTTTCGATACTTCAAAAATTTGAGCAAGTGCTTCATCAAAATTTGTATCATCTTCTTTATAATATAAATAATGCGTACCAAAAAATTTTTTTTATAAATTTCCCAATCTTTTGGGTACCTTTATATTGCTTCCTCCAATATCCTCCATAGTCATTCCTAGAGATGGTTGAATGAAACCCAATGCAATCTATATTCGGACTAAATCATCTTTCTTAAACTTATGATTTCTGACTGACTATAGGGGTCAACATCAGCTAACATTGCCCTAGCAGCTTCAACCAAGGTTCTATCTTCCTTTATGCTATTTCATTTTGCTTAGGTGTTCTAGGAGCTAAAAAATTATGCATTATTCCTATCTCTTCACAGAATGATTCAAATCTTTCATTTTGAAGCTCTCTACCATAATCACTATGGATTGTTGAGATTTCACATCCTAATTTTTGTTGAATCTAAGTGGATAAAATCTTAAATTCCTCAAACGACTAATTCTTATATGCTAGGAACCTCACCCAAGTGAATCTAATGAAGTTGTCTACAATCACAAATCCATAATTTTTCTCGCCTAGACTTGGTGTGCTAACAGGTCCAAATAAGTAAATGTGAAGGATTTCTAATGGCCTAAAGGTGATCATATCTTTGATTGAATGAAAGGATGATTTTATTTGTTTTCCTAGTTGACAAGCATCACATTGATGGTCCTTAGTGAAGTCTAACTTAGTTACGCCTCTAACTAGGTTTTTCTAAGTGATGTTTCTAAGTGTTTTCATACTAGCAGGACATAGTCTCCTATGTCATAGCCACTAGTCATCTATTTTAAGCAAAAAGAATTTGAATTAACAATGCAATCAAGATCTTCTTGAGTCTAGTAATTAGGTTGTTAAGCCTAAGTGAATGTCCCAAGGCTACCGAGAGGGGGGGTGAATTGGTAGTTTAAAAATTTAAGTCCCCTTTTAAAAATTATTGAACCGAAATAAAAATTTCTTTTAAATTTTGTAGAAAAATAATTTTCAACCACAGAGTTTTTAAAACTAAAATTTAAAGTGCGGAAACGTAAAAACAGTAAAGTAAATGACACCAGATTTATAGTGGTTCGGTCTAAAACCAGACCTACATCCACTCCCCAGAGGCACCCTCTGAGTACTGCACTAATACCAAGAGTGACTCTCCTTTTGCACCCACAGCAAGGCGGAGAAGCCTTTACAACACACTCTTTTCACCACTCCCCGGTGCGGCAGAGAACCGTCCGTCCTTTTACACAATCCCCAGTGTTGGCAGAGAACTGTCCGTCCTTTCACACTATCCCCAGTGTTGGCAGAGAACCGTCATCCTTTCACACTCTCCTAGTGTGGGCAGAGAACCCTTCGGCTGTTTACACTCTCCAAGTGTAGGCAGAGAACCCTTCGGCTGTCCACACTCTCCAAGTGTAGGCAGAGAACCTTTCGGCTGTTCATACTCTCCAAGTGTCGGCAGAGAACCGGATCTCCTTGACAGATCTTCTCACAAGAATCTAGAAGGAAGAAGGAAAAGAGTGAAGTAATCCCAATTCATAAGTAAAGACTCTTACCTTTGAAATCCAAGTGAAGCCTTCTCGCTTCAGTGGTAAGAATCCTCCCTTGAATGCCCTCTTCCACTCTCTCCTTGGCTATTCTCTCAAGAGGCACGAAGATCAAATGACAAAAAGATTGGGTGGCAGTCTAATTTGGACTATTTATATAAAAGACAAGAAAAACTACCCAAACACTGCAAGTATTCAATTCTGTATGCAGTGGATCATCCCGTACGATCGTGGATCATCTCGTACAATCGTGGATCGTCCTGGACAATTTTACTTAAACGATCTGAAACGACCCTATTTGAATATGTGTACAAAATGTCTTCGTACAGCTGATCGTCCTGTACGAACTAGGTTCATCCAGTACGAACGGTTATTACAAGGTCGGTTCTAGAAACTGCTGAAAACTATTCTAAGTCGGTTAATCGTTTGGACGAGAATATGTTCGTCTGGACGAAATTTTTACAGAG
Source organism: Dendrobium nobile (assembly GCA_022539455.1). Classification (NCBI taxonomy): domain Eukaryota; kingdom Viridiplantae; phylum Streptophyta; class Magnoliopsida; order Asparagales; family Orchidaceae; genus Dendrobium; species Dendrobium nobile. The sequence continues at coordinate 58,229,080 of CM039721.1, forward strand.
AACCGATCGTCCTGGATGATTCTTGACTTCGTCTGGACGAATATTTTCCAGAGGACCAATCGCCATTGACGATAATTTAATTTCGTCTGGACGAAAATTTTACAGTGAACCAATCGTCCTGGATGATAATTAATTTTGTCCTGGATGAATAGGACTTAGAAAATTTTTTCGAGCAAGTTCCTATTCGTTCCATGTGCTCTATAGGAGATAACTGTCTGATCGTCCAGTACGAACAGATATCGTCCCGTATGATCAGTATAAATTTTATATGATCTCCTTATGTGTGTGTGTGTATGTTTTTATTCACTCAAAATACAATCACTCCCTTTCAATTTGGTTTCTAAGAAAAGTGCAAGATTCAAATTTTTACAAAGTATTTCTTGCTGAAATTAATTTGAAGTCTTCGTAGTCTGGAGTTCATTTTTCCTGAAATGTTAGTACACACAAGAGCAAATACAATTCTTCTAAAAAATGTTAGGAGATAACTACACATTTGAACAATAATGTTTGGAATCATCAAAACTTCATAAGTTGCAAAAATGTAAAGCATGCAAATAGCAACTATCTCAACAATCTCCCCTTTTTTGATGATGGCAAAACAATTATTGTTTGTATGATTTCAAATTAAACTATTCTCCTAAACTCCCCCTAAATTGATATATATATGAAAATAAGGAGGCATTTTGAACCATAAAATATAATTTTTTATTTTTCAAAAAAAAATTTAAATAATAACAAACTAGAAAACAATAACACATAAACAAAACATACAAACACAATGATTTCTCCTCCTTTTTGACAACAACAAAAAGTGAAGAAGAAATAGACGAGAAATGTAAGTAATTGTATGAAATTCATTTGGAAATTTAATCTTAAATGGTGATTGACATAAGGTATGCAATTTAAACTAAAAACATTAGGTCAATCATAGAAATTCATAAACTTTAAGAAGTGATATAACATTGTAAGTAAGAAGAATTTTTCAAAGACATGATTCAATTTAGACATTTGAATATAGAAAATCATTACAAGAGAGATGTAAAAAAATTCGATATTTCAAAGTTCAATAGAATATAAATGAACATAAGATCAATTTGAATTAAGAGATTGAAAGAATTTGGAAAGAAGAGAATTACCACATGTGACGCTTTGCGCATCTTTTTCAAAATTTTTGGGCACATTTTTGTGCATCTTTTGATATTGGGCTAATTTTGTGCCTCTTTTTCATATTTGCGAACCATTGCGCATTCCTTTTGATTTTTGTACTTTTTATACAATTTTCAAGAGTAATTGAGACCAATTCTTTCCAAAATGAATAATCTAAAATTTCAAAAATTTCTAAGTGCATAAATATTACTTGAGCAAAGAAATACAAAATAAGAAAACATCTAAATTGTAATAATAATATTAACTTTCATGTAGTCTAAATGAATAGACATGAATTTAAAAGTTCTAATTACAACAAGTTATAAACAACTTTTAAATTTAGAAAGACTAGATTTTCTAATGTAGATAATATCAAATTACAATCTAATTTAAGCACTATGAAGATTAAATAATACTAATGAAATTCATAAAAATTAACCACATTCCAAAAACAAATCAAATTTGAAACAAGTACAACATGCATTGATATTAATGAAAGGATTACACATTTCATAATATCTAAAAACAAATAAGAAAATACACTGAACTTAAAAATAAAAACAAACATAAAAACAAACACTTAATATAAAAATTGACACAACAAAATATAAAACACGAGTACAACAAACACAACGAAGTTCATCTCTACTGTTCTGGAGGAGGAGGAGGAGGAATGCCGCCAAAAAGGTTGAAGTAGGAGGCCATCAACATTACATTGGTATTGATTTCATGTACTTCATTTATGATGCTACCAATGTCTTGTTGTTGCTGCATAAGTTTAGCATCAAGTTGATCAAATCTTTGATCAACATGAGTCTCAAGTCTATCAAATTTTTTGATCAGATTTTGATAATCTGACTGAGGTGCAGAAGTTTGCTCTCCTTCTTCTTCTTCTTCTTCTTTTGAAGCACTAGCATGTGCTTTTTCTTTTTCTTTTTCCTCCTTGAAGAGCAATCTGAAGGAAGCATCATTATAGTAAACTGGCTCTTCGTATTCTTCATCAGGATGCACTAAGTTGTATTTCATTTCCAAGATGTAAGTAACTAAGTGTCCCAAAGAGATGTTCCTTTTTCTCTTCTGATTTGCATGTCCTATTTCTGAAAGCCCATAGATATGATTTATGATGAGTTGGGCTTCGTCAATAGGATGACATTCTATAATCAAAAAGGTTAGAACAGAAAGGTGAGGGGTAATATTAATCCTATCACCAGCTTTAGGAATGATTGAAGATCGAAGGATATGCTGGATGATTCGGGCATTTTTGGTCGTACTGGAGACTCTAGCAACATGATAGTCAAGACCATTTTTTCTAATTACCCTATTGACATCATACCATTTGAAAGTGGTTTCTGTCATTAGAGTGTGGGCTCTATATTCTTCAGTTCTTAAGTTCAAAAAGGCACCAATGTCGTGCTTGGTGATTTCAACTTTTTGCTTGAAAACATAAGAACTTATGGAGGAGTGGTCGGAATTAAAACTCATGTTGGCTAGGAAATAGTGAAAGGTTTATTTGTGTAAAAATGGACGAGAGAAAGAATGAATTGAAATTGGGTGGAGGCAAAAAGGTGCATTACCTTAAAGTGTATCTCGCTTTGAATTAAAATGCGAGAGGGAGTTATTTTGGCAGAGGCAAAACGAGGAAAGGATTCCACATTTGCTTTTGACAGGAAGTTTTCAGAGGCATTCCTGTTGGGTTTCTTTGCCAACACCTTTTGTCTCTTGCTTGAGGAGGCCATTGTCGATTTGAAGTAGAAAGGGATTGAAAGTGAAGTTTGGAAGTGTGATTGTTAAGTTAGAAAGCCTTCATATTTAAAGAAAACGATACGTTCGTCCTGGACGAAAAACATCATTCGTCTGGACGAAAATATTTCGTACAGACGATCAAATTCGTCCAAAATGTAACGGCTTTTCGTAATCAACACAACTTACGATGCGTCCCTTCGTACAGGCTTTTTAACTTGACCGATCGTACAGACGAAATTATTTCGTACAGACGATCAAAAAGTAACTCGTTTTAATGTCTCATGAAAACCGTCCCCTACAATGAAACGACATCTGTTCGTCTGGATGAACCAAAAATTCGTACAGACGAAATCCATATTTAAAACTGTCTTATCCACTCAACCGCTGCATTCAATCGTCTCGACGTTTGAGAAAAAATTTTGTCCTGGACGATCGTCAGATCGTACAGACGATCTAATTAAAAACTGCTCTCAAAATGGTTAAAATTCACGCAAACTGTTATTTCACACATCGTCCAGTACGAAACAAAATTCATCCCGGACGATTTCCTCCAATTTTTGAATTCTGAATTTTAATTTAAGAAAATCAAACTAAACATTCAAAAACCCAGAAAACATAAAAGAAAACCATAGACCCAAAAACAAATTCATTCAAAACACATAAAATTTCACAAAATCAAAAACAAAATAAAAAACATAAATATCAATGTTGCAAAGACATTTTGTTTAGGCATTCAAATCAATAATACCAAGCCTTGTTCTTAAAGTACTGAAGGTATCAAGGGCTAAAGGTTTTGTAAAAAATGTCTGCAAGTTGATTTTCAGTTGAAACATGTGTGAGTTCAATTTTCTTTCTTGGATACATGATCCCTTATGAAATGATGCTTTATATCAATGTGTTTGGTTCTAGAATGTTGAATAGGATTTTTGGAAATGGAAATAGCACTAGTATTGTCACAATAAATTGGAATAGTGCCTACAGTTAATCCTAAATCAATCAACTGTTGTTTTAACCAAAGTACTTGTGTCACACAACTTCCTAATGCAATGTATTCTGCTTCTGCAGTAGATATGGCTACAGAATTTTGTTTTCTACTGGACCAAGAAACTAATGAATTTCTAATGAATTGACATGTTCTAGAAGTGCTTTTCCTATCCACTCTACAGCCTGCAAAGTCAGAATCTGAATAACCAATAATTTCAAATGAAGAGCTAAACTTAGGATACCAAATTCCTAAGTTTTGAGTTCCTAGTAAGTATCTTAAAATCCTTTTCACTACTGTCAAATGTGATTCTTTTGGATCTGATTGAAATCTAGCACATAAGCAAACACTGAACATAATATCTGGTCGGCTAGCAGTCAAGTAAAACAAAGATCCAATAATCCCTCTATATTTCTTTTGATCAACAGATTTTTCCTTAAGGTCCTTATCCAACTGAACTGAGGAACTCATTGGTGTACTAACAGGTTTAGCATTGTCCATTTCATATTTCTTGAGGATGTCCTTAATATATTTAGTTTGACTAAGAAATGTCCCTTCCTCAAGTTGCTTGATGCTAAAACCTAGAAAGTAATTTAAATCTCCCATTAGACTCATTTCAAATTCACTACTCATTGTATTAGAAAAATCATCACAAAGATTTTTATTTGAAGATCCAAAGATGATATCATCCACATAAATTTGAACAATGAGTATTTCCTTTCTGAATTTCTTTAAGAAGAGAGTTGTATCCACACTTCCTTTTTCAAAAGATCTTTCAAGTAGGAAAGTGCTCAATCTCTCATACCAAGCCCTAGGTGCCCGTTTCAATCCATATAATGCCTTCTTTAACTTAAAAACATGATTTGGGTATTTTGAATTTTCAAATCCTGGAGGTTGTTCTACAAAAACATCTTCTTCAATAACACCATTCAAAAAGGCACTTTTGACATCCATTTGAAACAATTTAAAACCTTTAAAACAGGCAAAGGCAAGTAAAACCCTAATTGCTTCAAGTCTTGCTACAGGGGCAAAGGTCTCCTCAAAATTAATTCCTTCAATTTGATTATACTCCTTTACAACTAATCTAGCCTTATTTCTAATGACTACTCCTGAGTCATTCATTTTATTTTTGAACACTCACTTGGTTCCAATAACACTTTGATCTTTTGGCCTTGTAGTTAATTCCCAAACTTTATTTCTTACAAATTGATTTAACTCTTCTTGCATGGCCAATATCTAAAATTCATCAGAAAGTGCCTGATCAATATTAGTGGGTTCTATTGTTGAAATAAAGGCTGAATGATTGACTTCCTTATTTAATCCACGCCTAGTTCTAACACCCTCACTAGGTTCTCCTATAATCAATTCTCTTGGGTGGTTTTTAGAAAATCTCAAATCTCTAGGCAAAGGGTTTTCTCTTTCCAAATTTTCTTCCACATTTTCTTCCAAATTTAATCTATCAATCTTTTGGGAGTTTTCCTCAATCTCTTCTTCAACAATATTTGGCTCTTCTAAATTTTCAGATTCATCAAATACAACATGTGTGGTTTCTTCAATGACTAAAGTTCTTTTGTTGAATACCCTATAAGATTTTCCAACACTTGAATATCTAACAAAAATTCCTTCATCTGATTTTGGATCAAATTTTTCTAAGGCAGATTTTCCATTGTTATGAATAAACACCTTACAACCAAAAACATGGAAATGAGATAAATTTGGTGTTCTACCTTTCAGTAACTCATAGGGTGTTTTATTTAAATTCGATCTCACATTCACCCTATTCAGAACATAACATGCAGTGCTGACCGCCTCAGCCCAAAAATATCTAGGAAGTGAGTATTCTGCCAACATTGCTCTGGCGGCTTCTATTAATGTTCTGTTTTTTCTTTCAACTACCCCATTTTGTTGAGGGGTTCTAGGTGCAAAAAAATTTTGATCAATCCCTTTTTCTTTACAAAAATTTTCAAATCTTTCATTTTCAAATTCTCCTCCATGATCACTTTGTAAAGATATTATTTCACATCCTAGTTTTCTTTGTATCCAAGTTGAAAAATTTCTGAATTCCTCAAATGATTCACATTTATGAAAAAGAAATCTAACCCACGTGAATCTTGAGAAATCATCCACAATAACAAATCCGTATACCTTCCCTCCTAGACTTACAGTTCCTACTAGTCCAAAAAGATCCATGTGAAGAATTTCCAATGGTTTACTAGTTCTAAGATCATTATTGGACTTAAGAGAGGACTTCACTTGTTTTCCTAATTGACATGCATCACAAAGGTGGTCCTTAGTAAAGTCTAGTTATGGTATACCTCTTACTAAATTCTTTTGGGTAATTCTCCTAAGATTTTTCATACTAGAATGACAAAGTCTCCTATGCCAAAGCCAAGATTCATCAGAAACAGTTTTCAAACAGAAAGCAATAGGAGTATGAAATGAATTCAAATCTATCATGTAAACATTGTTTTCCCTTTTTCCATTTAAAACTTCTTTCCCATTTAGGCTTAATATGCAACTAGTAGGTAAAAATTTCACATTATATCCCTTGTCACATAGCTGACTTATACTTAACAAATTATGCTTTAAGCCTTCAACCAATAACACATTGTCTATAAAAAAGTTTTTGAAATTACCAATCATACCAGATCCAACCACTTTCTTTGTGGTATTATCTCCAAGTGTAACCTTGTCTCCATTCCTAGCTTCCAGCGATATGAATTATGCAGTATCTCCAGTCATATGCTTTGAACATCCGCTATCCAGGTACCATATGCTCCCACGAGGTCTTGTGTGAGAGCAATCCTGCAAAAATATCAAATGTTAAACCTGGGAACCCAAATAAGTTTGGGTTCACCTTTTAGCAATTTATAATCAGATGCGTGTATGATATGTCTAGGTTTATGCATCTTAAGTCTCCACACCAAATTAGTTTTCATCTTCAAAGTACAGGTGTGAGATATATGTCCAAAAAATCCATAATTATTACATTTAACTTTAGGAAAAGTATTCCTAAGTTTTCTTCCATTTGCTTGTTTTCTAAGGGATTCCATATATTTAGGATAATATTTAGGATTTGTAAAATCTTCAATTTTGGGGGGTATCCTATTATCCTCAAGAGCTCTTATTGTTAATTTATAAAATGAATTCATTTCTTCCAAGAGTCTATTTGTATAATTGATTCGATATGTTTTCCTCTCAGATTCATCCTTAAAATTTTTAAAATCTTTTTCAAGATCAGCATAGGATGATTTTAGATTTTCAAAATTCTTATTCAAGTCATCATATTCATCAAGTAGTTTCATGTGGTTGTCATCTATTAATGCATGATCTTTTCTAAGGATTTCATGTTCCTTCTTGAGCTCTTCCAATTCTAAATTTAAACTAGCATGCATCTTTTTTATTTTCCTATATGCATCATGCATGTATTCAGAAACTTCAAACAATTCATCATAGGTTAAGTCACATACCTCTTCTTGATCTGATTGTTCAACATTATCTGCCATCAAATAAAGGTTGGTGACTTCTTCTTCTTTTTCCATCTCAGATGAGTCTGAACCTGAGTCCTCCTAGAAAGCTCTTTGAAACTTCTTCTTGCCCTTCTTTACCATAGGTTTCCCCTCCACCTTCCCCTTACCAGGAGTGGCTTTGAGTTTTGGGCAATCAGTCTTGATATGACCTGGTTTCCTGCATTCATAACAAATCACTTCATTAGAAACCTTGTCATTTCTGTTAAACTTACCTTTATTCCATTGCTGGCGTCTCTTCTGCTTCCTCTTTAAAAAGCTTCTGAATTGTCTAATCATCAGTGCAATATAATCTTCATCCTCAGGTTGTGAGTGTTCACTCTCTGACTCTTCCACTTTTAGTGTTATATTCTTCTCCTTTCGTGGTTCACCTGCATCAATCTTTCTTTGACTTACTCCTTGCTCATAAGCAATGAGTGAACTAAGAAGATTGTCAATAGAATAAATGTTTAAATCTTTAGACTCTGTAATTGCAGTAATTTTTGCATCATAAGCAGTAGGTAAACAATGAAGAATCTTATTAACCATTTCAGCATTAGTTAATTCTCTACCAAGTGCATGCAAAGAAGTGACAATTTGTGTAAATCTTGTGTACATGTCGGAAATAGATTCATTAGGTTTCATGCGAAACAATTCATAGTCATGTAACAAGATATTGAGCCTTGATTGTTTAACCTCATTTGTCCCTTCATAAGTTATACAAAGTCTATCCCATATGTCCTTTCCGCTTTTGCAAGTGGAAACCCGCATGTAGTCTTCAGATTTTAAAGCACAAAAGAAACTATTTAGACATTTGGCATTTAATTGTGCTAAGTCACGTTCTTCTATAGTCCAATCTGCAAAAGGTATTTCTACCATAACTCCATCAACTAATCTAGTTGGTTTTGTGTAGCCATCCTGGACTAGCATCCACATGCGATAATCAAGTGACTGTAAGAAAGTAGACATGCGTGTTTTCCAAAAATCAAAAGGAATATTGTCAAACAGTGGAGGTCTAGTGATAGAGTAACCCTCAGGTGTGTTTCGGTTTCTGAAAGTAGCCATCTAAGTTAATCAAAAAGTAGTTCAAACTTATGATTTTGAAACGAAGCTCTGAAACCACTTGTTGAGTCTAGTAATTAGGTTGTTAAGCCTAAGTGAATGTCCCAAGGCTACCAAGAGGGGGGGGGGTGAATTGGTAGTTTAAAAATATAAGTCCCTTTTGAAAATTATTGAACTGAAATAAAAATTTCTTTTAAATTTTGTAGAAAATTATTTTTCAACCACAAAGTTTTTAAAACTAAAATTTAAAGTGCGGAAACGTAAAAACAGTAAAGTAAATGACACCAGATTTATAGTGGTTCGGTTTAAAACCAGACCTACATCCACTCCCAGAGGCACCCTCTGAGTATTGCACTAATACCAATAGTGACTCTCCTTTTGCACCCACAGCAAGGCAGAGAAGCCTTTACAACACACTCTTTTCACCACTCCCCGGTGCGGCAGAGAACCATCCGTCTTTTTACACAATCCCCAGTGTTGACAGAGAATCGTCCGTCCTTTCGCACTATCCCCAGTGTTAGCAGAGAACCGTCGTCCTTTCACACTCTCCTAGTGTGGGCAGAGAACCCTTCGGCTGTTTACACTCTCCAAGTGTGGGCAGAGAACCCTTCGGCTGTCCACACTCTCCAAGTGTAGGTAGAGAACCTTTCAGCTGTTCACACTCTCCAAGTGTCGGTAGAGAACCGGATCTCCTTGACAGATCTTCTCACAATAATCTAGAAGGAAGAAGGAAAAGAGTGATGTAATCCCAATTCTCAAGTAGAGACTCTTACCTTTGAAATCCAAGTGAAGCCTTCTCGCTCCAGTGGTAGGAATCCTCCCTTGAATGCTCTCTTCCACTCTCTCCTTGGCTATTCTCTCAAGAGGCACGAAGATCAAATGACAAAAAGATTGGGTGGTAGTTTAATTTGGACTATTTATATAAAAGACAAGAAAAACCGCCCAAACACTGCAAGTATTCAATTCTGTACGCAGTGGATCGTCCCGTACGATCGTGGATCGTCCTGGACGATTTTACTTAAACGATCTGAAATGACCCTATTTGAATATGTGTATGAAATGTCTTCGTACAGCTGATCGTCCTGTACGAACTAGGTTCATCCAGTACGAACGGTTATTACAAGGTCGGTTCTAGAAACTGCTGAAAACTGTTCTAAGTCGGTTAATCGTTTGGACGAGAATATGTTCGTCTGGACGAAATTTTTACAGAGAACCGATCGTCCTGGACGATTCTTGACTTCGTCTGGACGAAAATTTTCTAGAGGACCAATCGCCATTGACAATAATTTAATTTCGTCTGGACAAAAATTTTACAGTGAACCAATCGTCCCGGACGATAATTAATTTTGTCCTGGACGAATAGGACTTAGAAAATTTTTTCGAGTAAGTTCCTATTCGTTCCATGTGCTCTATAGGAGATAACTGTCTGATCGTCCAGTACGAATGGATATCGTCCCGTATGATCAGTATAAATTTTATATGATCTCCTTATGTGTGTGTGTATGTTTTTATTCACTCAAAATACGATCACTCCCTTTCAATTTGATTTCTAAGAAAAGTGCAAGCTTCAAATTTTTACAAAGTATTTCATGCTGAATTTAATTTGAAGTCTTCGTAGTCTGGAGTTTGTTTTTCCTGAAATGTTAGTACACACAAGAGCAAATACAATTCTTCTAAAAAATGTTAGGAGATAACTACACATTTCAACAATAATGTTTGGAATCATCAAAACTTTATAAGTTGCAAAAATGTAAAGCATGCAAATAGCAACTATCTTAACAGATCTAACTTTTAAATATTTTTCATTCATTTTTCTTCTAAAACAAGTTTGTCATTTAGACTAATTAGGTATTTGTCAGAAAGAAATTTAATGTCAAAACCTTTATCACACAATTAACTAATGCTTAGTAAGTTATGCTTTAGACCATCAACTAATAAAACATTCTCAATTAAAAAATTCTTAGCATTTCCAACAATACCTGAGCCTGCCACTTTCCTGGTAGTGTTTTCTCCCAATATTACTTTTGCCTTCGGTCCTGGTCTCTAGTAAAATGAACTTCTTCATATATCCAGTCATATGCACGAGCAGCCACTGTCCAGGTACCACATGCTCTCACTAGGTCTTTTGTGAGAGCATCCCTACAATTTCATTCAAGGGTTAGATTTGGGAACCCAAGTGCTTTGGATTCCTCCTTATGCTTGCATGAATGAGATGTATGCATGCTATACTATAATGGATTCAATTTAGGTCTCCAAATTAGGTGTGTCCTATGGTTAACTACGCATGTGTGGGCTATGTGGCATAGCATGCCATAAGAGAAGCACCTAATACCAGAAAATGGGTTCACTAACCTATATGAATGGTGATGCCTCTTCCTATATTTTTGTGATGCATGCAGTGCTGGGGGTTTACTAGATTGGGCTAATGTGAGTGATGCCTTTTCTTTTTCTAGTTTTTAACTTTTTCTTTAAATGTATTGATTTGATATGTCAATCCGTGAACTTCCCATTTTAATGGATGTTCATTAATTCAATATGCTTCTTATTTAATGCATCACACTCATCAAGCAAGTACATGTGATCTCTATCTAAATCAGAATTTTGTTTAACTAAGTTAGCATGCTTAGTTTGTAAAGTACTAAAAACAATATTATGACTAGCATGCATCTTTTTCAATTTCCTATACAAGTCATGGATTTTTTCAAAAATAAGCAGTAGATCTTCATATGAAAGTTAACTTACCTCAATTTGATCCGATTGATCAAGATAATCGTTAGCCATTAGACACAAATTTATTACCTCCTCCTCTGCTTCTTCTTCTGATGATTCTGAGGTAGAGTCTGCCCAAAATGCCTTTTGTGTCTTCATCATCCCATTCTTGTACTTAGCTTTTTCCTCTCCTTTTTCATTACCTGGTTGACTCTTTAAGTTTGGGCAATCAGCCTGGAGGCGGCTTGGTTTTCTGCACTGAAAATAAATTGTATCAGATGAAACCTTAGTAGTTCTCGAGCTTTTACGTTTATTCCAGTTGTTCTGATGATGTCTTTATTTTCTTTTCAAAAAGTTCTTGAACTGTCTGGTCATCAAGGCTATGTCATCTTCTTCCTCCGCTGTAGAGCTTTAACGTTTTGAATTATTTACTTTTAATGCCACCGTTCGTTCCCTTTTCTTTTCACCTGCATCACTTTGCCATTGACTCACCCCTTGCTCGTAAGCAATGAGTGACCCAAGAAAATTGTCAATAGAATAAATGTTTAGATCTTTAGACTCAGTGATGGCAGGAATTTTAGCATCATAGGAACTAGGTAAGAATTTAAGAATCTTGTTAACTTTTTAGAATTTGAAATTTCTCTATCTAATGCATGCAAAGATATCACAATTTGGGTGAACCTAGTGTACATGTCAGATATTATTTCGCTAGGTTTCATATGGAAGAGTTCTAATCATGCAATACAATGTTAAGCCTGGACTATTTAACTTCACTAGTTCCTTCGCACATGATGCAGAGTCTATCACAAATCTCCTTACCAGTAGCATAAGTAGATACTCTCATGTTGTCCTCAAATTTTAATGCACAAAAGAAACAGTTTAAGCACTTCATATTCAATTGAGCCAAATCCCTATCCTTATTGCTCCATTCATTAAAATGTACTTGAGTTTTCACTCCATTCAAAATTTTAAACAGTGCAACATAAACATCATTAACCAACATCCACATGCGGTAATCAATAGACTGTAAAAAAGTAGACATTCTAATTTTCCTGAAATCAAACGGGATATTATAAAAAAGAGGTGGACGGGTTATCGAATAACCCTATGCAATATTACGATTACCAAATGAGTCATGATCATTTTTCAAGGTTTTCTAAAACAATATTTTTGAAACCCCACTTTGATTCAAATTGAAATTACTAGAGAGGGAGAGGGGGGGGGGGGGGTGGTGAATTGTGAAAATTGTTGCAAAAAAAAAAATCCTAAACAGGAGTTCTAAATTTTTTTTTTTTTTACCTTTAAACATAAAAATTTAATGCGGAAGCAAGTACTTGAACTCAATTTGTAACAATGAATTTCACAACTATTTTAACTAAGCAATTATGATGAAAATAAAATGCAAGAAAAAATAAAAGCGATAAAGGAAAAATTACACCAGAGATTTTATAGTGGTTTGATCACTTGAGCTATGTCCACTCCCTAGAGTCCTCCACTCTAGGAATTTCACTACTAAATAATAGTTATCCTTTTTCCCCGTCAGCTAGGCGGAGAAGCCCTTCCAAGACTCACTTTCACCAACTCGATGTGGCGGAGTGCCAAGCGCTTTGTCACCCTCCTAGCGACGACAGCGTACATTCTTATTTTTCTTGCACCTGGAGAAGGCAGAGTACCTTAGAGTACACGGATGTAGAAGAGTTTCCCCCTCAGAGAGCCTCCCACAAGATCCTCTTGGGTAACAGGAGGAGCAAAGTGCAGCAAGCTCGGAGCAACCGTGTGATCTCCCGCACACTCCTTCTCCCTCACTAAGCCCACCTTCTCCTTCCTCTCATAAACCCTAAAATCTTTTCAAGAGCTCTCTCCCAAGGAGTCTCTCTCTAATCACATTCCTCTATCTTAGTCACACACCAAAAATAGAAGTTTTGATACTTAAAATGGGCTCCGAAAAAACCTGAATTTTCAAATTAGCCATTACTGTCGTACAGTACGATCCAACATCATATAGTATGATCCAACATCATACAGTATGATTAGTATAAAATAGCCTTCGTCCTGGTACGAAGGTTTACAAACAGGCCAAAATTTTGAATACATTCGTACATTTTGATTTAAACTCATTCTATACGATACAAAAAATTCCTCTGTTCATACATGACGATTGCTGGGATGATCCAAACTCGTCTCTGTACATCGTAGGGTATGACCTACTTTGTACAGTATGATTAATCAAAATCAAGAGATCGTCTAGTACGAAGTCCGGCATGATAAAAAATAGCCTCAGTTGATCATACAGTATGATGTGATTCGTACAGTACAATAACCAATCATAAATTAATCCTTGATTTTTCCACTAATCATGGGGTTAATTTTAGTAAGTATTCAAAATAAATTGTATAGTATGAATGGGTTCGTACTGTATGAATGGCTAATAAACTTAAATTAATCTGGTGGCTAGGGTTTTGAATTAGTAACACATCGTATAGTATAATATAAATCGTATAGTACGACCTGTTCCGAAAAAGTCATTTCAGCCAGATCAGATCATATAATACGGTATAAACTCGTACAATACGATCAACATAGAAAAAAAATCTACATTTTTAAAATCCTCTCCCCCTATGTGTTTGCATGGTTGCTCAGTCTTACATGTAATTTATGGTCAGACTCAAGAAAAGAAAAAATAAATAAATAAAAAATTTTAATGGTATAACTCACACTCCTACTCTATCCAATCTTGAGTCTTCTTGTTGTACTGAGTAACTTATGATCTCCCTGAAATGTTAGTACTCACAGACAATAACAAAAATCAAAAGATATTCTATGATTAGTAATTCAGATGATATTATTTGTCATCATCAAAATCTCAAACTAGGGGTCATGGATTGCAACAACTACCGGCGGACTAACCGGCACATCATGCGTCAGCTTACTTAAACACGATGAATTATATATGGCATAGTATCTGTCGATAACTACCGACGGACACACAGGCGCATCATGTGCCAGCTTACTTAAAATTGATGAACTATTTCCAGTGTCTTCTTTGCTCGTTCCTTAACCGGTGGATAATACACTGGAAATTGCACCAGTTAAAGCCCTATTTTGGCCTCCCCAGATTAATTTCTCTCATTTAATTCTCTCTCGCATCGGATGACTGCTGCGCGTCTGAGATCTGCGCTAATGACGTAATTTTTCCCATCTCCTAACTCAAGTCCCAATGCCCTGAAATTAGCCTCCCTCAGCTCAAGTTTGTGAGCTACCCCGACATCCAATCGACGAGCTCTTCTTCGTTACGTCCGAGAGCTCCCCTAACCAAAACTCGTCGACTTTCTCTAAAAGCTACCCCAAACACCACTGGTAAGGGAAGGTATTATCTCATCACCTTTAATTTGAATGTTCTTACTATACATTTGCAAGAGAAGGTTTATTAAACTGTAATTTTCGAAAAAATATTAGTTTTAGTGAGGGAATTGTGATTTTTCATGATCAAGGAATTAATAAAAATTCACTTTCTTATGAGTTATAATGATATAGATGGGGATATTATTAGTAGAACTCAAGTTAGATGGTTGAAGAAGTGGAATGCGTTGGGCTTATTATCTGATTTAAAAGCCCCACTCAAACTTAATGGGAAATTATATATGGTGGTGGTTAGACCTACAATGCTTTATGATGCAAAATGTTGGACATAAAAAGAGAAGCATAATATTGAGTTAAGTGTTCCAGATATGATAATGCTCAGGTGGATGAGTGGCTTTACTCTTAGAGACATGATATGAAACGATCATATGCATGAAAAGGTTTGAGTAGTGCTAGTGGAAGATAAGATTATATTGATCTGTCACCTTAGATGTTTATATATATATATATATATATATATATATATATATATAATAATAATAATAATAATAATAATAATAAGAAAATATATATCTCATGAATTTAACTAAAATGCATTGGGTGTTGTTGTGTGGTTGTAGATCAGGAATGCATTAGGCGTTGATGTGTGGACGTAGAAGAATGCATTGGGCATACTTGAATATAGAAATGATATGAAAATTAAATATATGTGAGAAGGTTGGAGTAGCTCCATTGGAAGATAAGATTAGAAGGAGTCGCCTTGGATGGTTTGGTCACTTAAAATGATGGCCATCGAGCAGGCTAAGGCTCTTTGTATTTTTCTTCAATAAATATTACAAAATAATCTAAAATATCCATATCATATTTAGGTTATATTATGGATATTAGAACTCAAAGAAGTTGGATGTATAATTGATTGGCATAAGGATGAAAAACATTAATAGATGAGTTTCTTAAAGGGGTGAATTTTTTCATTCAAAGAACTTCTCAACTGCCCGGCTTTATCTGAGAAGGAAAGTTTCATTGCCCATGTTCTAAACATAATAATCAGATGCACTTAAGCTTAGATGACATAACTGTTGATCTATACTTATAAGGCTTCATGCCAGAATATTGGTATTGGACTTCTCATGGCGAGTATGAACCACATTTTGATTCTTAATATGGATCTTCGACATTTGCTAATATAAATGAGGAAGAAAACATATGACCTAATCTTGAGTACTTAATTTATGATGCAAGTGGAGCACAACTTGAACAATATACAAAAGAGTCACCTAATAAAGAAGCACAAAATTTTTATGATTTATTGCATGCTTCCCAACAACCAAAATGGAAGGGATGCACCACTCACTCAGAGTTATCCATTGATGTTAAGTTGTTAAGCATGAAGGAAAAATATAATGTCCCCTATGAATATTTTTATCAATTAATTAGATGGCTTAAAGAAACCAATCTGGTAGATAACATAATTCCTACAGATTTATATCAGACTAAGAAGTTGGTTTCCAAGCTTGGTTTGACATACACAAAGATAGATTGTTGTGTTAATGGATGCATGTTATTCTATAAAGATGATCAATCAGGGATTGCATGCTATTATTGAACCACACCAAGATTTAAATCAAATCTATCTCTAAAAGAAAGTTGAAGGAAGTACTTATAAGAATGTTATTTTACTTACTCATAATTCCTAGATTGTAACAGTTATATGCATCCATGAGATTTTTTGCACATTTGAGAAAACATAAAGAACATATTTCTCAATAAGGTTTTATTACACATCCGTCAGAAGCAAATGCGTGGAAACAATTTGACCATACACATCCCACCTTTGCCTCAGAATCAAGAAATATAAGATTAGGTTTATGCACATATAGTTTCACTTTATTTAGCCAGTTTGTTTCACCTTACTCGTTCTGGGCTATGATACTCACACCATACAATCTTCCCCCAGAGTTATGCATGATAACTCCTTATATGTTTCTGACACTTATCATTCTAGGGCCAGATAATCCAAAAGCAAAGATCAATGTATTCTTACAATAGCTAAGGTCAATTTTACTTCATGATTTAAATTTATTATGCGAAGAGGGATATATCTCTACCAAATAGAACTTCAATATTAGGGAAATTTTACTTTAGATAATTTATAATTTTCTTCTATATTGTATGCTCTCAGGTTGGAACACTTTTGGAAAATTAGCTTGTCCACATTGTATGGAATATACAAAATCAATCACTTTAAAGCATGGAGGGAAGAACAATAGGTTCGACTATCATCGCAAGTTCTTACCTACAAGTCATCCTTTTAGGAGAAATAAGGATGCTTTTGTTAAAAATAAAATTATGATGTAGCAGCCTCCTCCAAGACTAAGTAGTGAAGAAATATTTGAAAGAGTAAGTTCCATGCCCATAATAATGAATTCTCCAACGATAAGAGATTAAAAATTGCCAAGGTATGGTGTCAATCATAATTGGACTAAGAAAAGTATTTTTGGGTCATTACTATATTAGAGGACAAACTTGATCATACATAACTTAGATGTGATGCATATAGAGAAAAATGTCTTTGATAATATATTCAATACAGTTATGGACACCAAAGATAAATCCAAAGATAATATAAAAGCAAGGATGAAGTTAAAGGAGATTTGCATGAGGAAAGTATTAGAATTGAGGGATAGTAGAAATGGGAAATTTTTTTGACCAAAAGCTCCTTTCACCTTGACTTTAGAGCATAAACGCGTTGTTTGTGAATGGGTGAAGACTCTACGAGTGCCTGATGGATATTCTTTAAATCTAAGTAGATGTGATGACATATGAACTGGTAGATTATCTGGTATAAAGAGTCATGACTATCATATCTTTATGTAATGTCTACTATTAACTGCCTTTAATTATCTGTTGGATAAAAAATTAATTCCCTTAATCAAGTTTAGTATCATCTTCAAAATAAAATGTTGAGCACATAATAGGGGTGTCAATTTTGGGTCACGGGTCAGGTTCTAGTCGAACCCAGAACTAACCCAGGTTCAATCCGGTTAACCCTAACCCGACCCAGGTAGGTAAACAAGTCAGAAACTCGGACTCGAACCCAACCCGTCGGGTTCCCGGGTTGACCCCTACATGAAATGCAGGTTGGCGGAACATGCAGGCGGGTGTGCGAGCGCATAGGCGGGCGCGAGCAGATAGGAGAGGAGCGGGCACGAGCAGATGAGCAAGTAGCGTGCATGGGCACACGGATGCAGGTGAGCAGCGGACGCAGGCGAGCAGTGGGAGTGTGGGCGAGCAGGCAGCATCTACGCGGGCAAACTCGGGAAGTGCGTGGGCAGCCTTGGCGACAGCATGGGTAGCCACGGGCAGCCATGGACAGCCATGGGAAGGGTGCGGGAAGCTACGTTTGTAGCCGGGGCAGGTGTAGGCAGCCTAAGGCAGCGTGGGAAGCTCACTCTAAATGGGTTTTCGAGTTGACACGACAACACGTCGTGTCTTCAAATGGGTCGAGTCCGAAAACCTGAACCTGGCTCATTTATCAAACACATCGAGTGTAACCCAGAATTTTTGGGTCAGGTTAGGGTCGGGTTTTTGTGCCGTGTCAAATATTGACACCAATAGCACCTAATTTTTATAGAGTAGTATATCCCTATAATTTTTTATAAACTTGAGAAGATATTTCCTCAAGGTTTCTTTGACTTTGTGGAGCATCTGCTGGTGCATTTATCATATGAAGTTAGAGTCAGTGGACTTATTCAATATCGGTGGATGTATCCTTTTGAGAGAAATTAAATAAACTGAATAATACTACTAAAAACAAAGCACATCTTGAAGGCTCAATATGCAAAGCATATTTAATATACGAGATAATCTAATTTTGCTTTTATTACTTTAAAACAGAATCACAATAAAGTCAGACTAGTGCACCTAAAAATATGGGTCCATCCTTAAATTTGTGTGTATTTAACGGAAGTGCTGAACCCGCAGGCATTAGCACCAAGCGCTATTTGACTGATACGAAGATGCGAGTTGCCACATTCTATGTCTTGTTGAACTGTGATGAAGTTGTGTCATATCTCTAGTAAGTATGAATAAACTTGCTCATAAATTTAGTACTTAGAAATTCAATTAATATTTACTCATAAATTTATTTTACAGAAGTTTTATTAATGGTTTTAATACAACAGAACAAGTAGAAGTCCAAAAAATAGTGGAAATAGAATTCCCTATTTGGTTTAATTATACAATACATATTTTGACTATTTAATTTAATTAATATGTCTTTAATTAGTTAATAAGCTTAATAATTAATGACATGTTTTATATACTAACTAGGTGCACAGTCAAGGTAATAATTTGTAGTATGATGGGCTACTTGATCAATCTTGGGGACCAAATAGAGTTGTAAAGTGTTAACCAATTTTTTGGTTAATGATTACAAATTCCAAAAAAAATTTTGGTGTGAAGATATGGAAATAGAAAATTCTGGTGTAGGTGTAAGAGGGAATACACATATAGGTAATGATTATGAGTACTTCATGGTATTACACATAATATTATAGTTTGAATATCCTGGTCATGGAAACAATGTTTATCTATTCAATTATGGCTTATTTGATCTAGTAAAAAATAGAGGTACAATAATATATCCCCTTTACGAAATTAGTAGTTAACCTGGGTAGGAGAGACTCAAAGTTTTACCCATTCATTATTACTAGTCAGGCACACTAAGTCTATTTTGCTAACTATCCGAGTAGAGTACGAGGCAAACAAGATTGGCTCATATTATGAAGATCAAACCCAGGAGAGTTATTAGAAAGAGTATATCAATACCACAAGCACATTAAGAAGAGTTTATGTCAAACGTAAAAGATCTTACTAGCGATGAGGACGATCAAATTATAATTACTTAGAGTGAGTTGTAGTTAGAGGAAGTAGATTTAAACATAGTGGAAAGTCATGAGGAATCTGATTGTGTTGTAGAAAATTCATCATATGAAAGTAAATCAACATAAGATAAATATTTTTTTACATTCAAATATGAATAAAGAATTAATTTATTATATTTTATATTTTATTTTTATTGTACTTGCATTTATTTAACTGATGTGGTATTGTATATTAATTTATTTTTATAATTAATATTGTTAATAATTCATAAATTTTTTATGCAAATGGCTTCAGGTGATGACCATCAAAGAGGATTGATAAAGAATATGTTTGGTAGGCATATCAAAAAGGTAACTGTTGGTCCAAAAGGTTCATCTGTACGTACCGAGGGCACCTCTTCATCTTAGCATACTACTTAGAATCAGCCCTCTTCATCTCAGCCTGTTATGCATAATCAGCCAAACCCGCATTTACCAACTTCTGCAACCAGTAGCCTACAGTTCACCTCACCAGATCCATTCTTTCCTTCACCGGACGTTACACAGAGTACTCCTTTCTACCCAAACTAGCCAGCCCCGCCTCATGGTGGCCCTCCTACATATCCATATCATTCATATATCCCTTCATACTTTCCCCCACCTCCACCTCAGCCTGCTGTAGGTGGACCTTCCATCTCAGCTGTAGCATAGTAGATAACAAAGGTTCGCATGTTGATAGAACCTGATGCTGACTTGTATGTATTAATTTTATTTCTTACATGCAAATAAAATTGAATAATTTTTTTCGACACCTGACATATTTCTTTCAGGTTTCATCCATCAAAGTAACTAACGCATAAAATACAGGACATGAATGGAGCTGGTACGATGCTCCTTATATTTCATGGCAGAAAGTCCCAAAAAAAGTATCGGGACTATGGTTTAGTGAGTTTTAGATTAGCTATTATATAAATATATTATGTATTATATCTTATTTACATAAGCTAAGAATAATATATATCCGTTATTGTATGTTTTTAATTGCAAAAAGATTATTGTTGGTCGTCTCAACACAATGATAAAATCAGAAAGAATTTTGAGAAGCATAGCTCAACTCGCATGCAAGACATATTTTCAAACATCAGAAAGTCAGGCGAGCAACTAGTCTGGATTGGTGATAGTGTATGGGATGAGTTGAATTGTCTTGGGCTAGCCCAGACTATATCATGAGGAGGGATCAAAATAGATAGAACAAAGCTTCTTATGTTGTGGGTATGTGTAATTCCCTTCATACAAGTGGTTATGTTTGGCATACTGAGCACCAAAGATGTTTGGTAAGAAATTTTAAATTTTTTGAATAATTTACTTTAATAAGAATACTAATATATGTTTATTATAGAAAGAAGTGCTTGGTAGAGATTCAACTCCTATTGAATTGTATAGTCATACCCACAAGCGGTGGGAGGATCAGCATTGGGATGATGAGCATGAGAGAAAAGCCTATGTAAGTATAAAAGTTTAATTTTTATCATGTTATATATAAATTAATTAAAATTTTATTAACTTTCATAGGAGGAGTATACGCGGCTTCGAGATAGCCAGGCTGCAGCAGGTGAAGGTTCTTTTGGTGGATCAACAAAATATTCTTACTATCGCACTTGGTCGTAAGTGATAGAAGGAATGCAGCACGGTAGAGTATACGGTTTAGGCTCGCAAGTGGCTGCATATGAGTTGCTGACATCTGGTAGCTCCAGTTTCTCAGCTAACACTTAGGAGTCTTTATATAACTAATAGATAGCCGCCATTACAACCGAATCAAAATAAGTGAGGAAAGCACAAGTTGATTGGAAGATATAAATGCAGCAGCAGCAGATACAGATGCAGTAGCAAGAGATGTAGCAGCAGATGCAGATACATCAAGCTCAAATGTTAGAGAAAGTGAGAAAGGTGAGGGAGCATATGAGTAGTGGGAGGAGTACAACATCAGCTGAGGAGGAGACTGATTCAGAGTGGTAAATGTTATTTATTTTGCTGATGTGGACATTTATATTTGGACATGTTTAGTTATTTGTTCATTAGACATATTATTTTTTTAGTATTTGATGTTTGTTGACAATACTCTTCTTGTTTATGTTATGCTATAAATGTGTATGTTTGATAATGTAATTTGTGATGTTACTGATATGAAGTGGTTGTATATATTGTTATTGTATTATTTTTTATGCAAGTATAATTATGGAAGTCAATTTTTATTTATGCTATAGGTTTGCGGCAGATTATTTGCCGGAAATAGTGCCAGTAATATGATACAATGAACTTTTCCGGCGACCATGTTCTTAGAGGGAATTTGGACAATTTTATGTTGGAAATGCGCTAGAAAGATGACATTGTTGATGTATTTTGGTTGTTACCGGCGGATGGAAGCACATTTTCCTTTAGTGCATGATGTCAATAGAAAGTGGAGTAGGGATGAACTAAGTAGAGTGAGATAGTGAAAAGAAAATATATATAATGATTTTAGGGGATCTATTTTAGTAGCATCTACGGGAAGCTATGGTGAGTACATTCACTGTGGTCGATGACATGCAGATCAATGCTACTTGTTAACAAGATGATGTTTACACAATGGACCGTAGGGACATAGGAAGTAGATTGTCCTTAGAGGGGATTTGGAGAACTGATTTTGGTGTTGGACAGTCCATACATATTGTAGTCTAAAGGATTGTCGAGTCAAGATATAGTTAAAGATCTATTAATATGATGGATGATAGAGCTGTTAGTGGTAGTATAAGGTAGACTATTGCACCAAGACCTACTGCACCTATTCTAGTAAAGCCATGTGAATACAACATACAATAACTAGAAGACCAACAATAACATGAAATCTCTACTGGTAAGAAATTCATTTTGATGATTGAAAGATATAATATATCATGGATAATTAAATGACATGTATAGAATGAAGTGTATAAATGCATGATTTTTGATTAGTTTTGATTTTATTTTAATTTGATTTGAGTTTTGATTGTATGAATTTTGTTTATAATGATTTTATGTCTAATTACTTGAGAGAAATATTGAGGATGATATTTTTTTACGGTGGGTATATTATAATAACCCGTATTTTGATCTAGGTAAATATATTTTTTAGTCATTATTACTATAAATCACAAATCATCTTCTCCATAGTGTTGTTTTTGTTGTTTGAAAAGTCCTTAATAAACTAGAACCTATCAGTTTAAGTGGGAATTTTATGATCGTTAAGTGTCCATTTTACAAACAGATGTCTCCAATATTTTCCAAATAAAATGATTTGTTTTACGGATATTTTTCAATTATTTTGAAGTCCTAAAATGGTTATTTGAATTTTATATTAAAAAATAATTAAATTAAATATTATCTTAATAATATATTAATATTTGTTATAACATATCATAAAGCATTATAACCTTACTTTAATTCCTTTGATTTTTTTCTCAAATGGCATAACATAGAAGGCTAATGAGAAATTAAGAGATAAAGAGAGGAAAGAGAAAGGAAAAACCCAATTTTAGAGGTCACAGTGCAATTTTTGTTTCGTCGAGCCTGTTGGGAAAACATCTCGTCTCATTTTAAGGAACCTTTAACCTATTTTTTATTTCAAAGATTTTATATTTTTGATATTTTTTTGATCAAATTTGTATTTCCATTATAAAAAAATGAGAATCATTTTGTATTGGTTGAACTTTCAGATCGTAACTTTTTATATATTATAGAGATAGAGATTATGAATATTTTGAGCATTTATTAGAGATTTTTCACTTGATGATTTTGAAAATATAGTAATTTTTATCTTATCAGAGATTTATTTTAACGTTTAAAAAAAGTGATTTATTTCACCTAAAGCTTCATAATATTATTTTATTCCATATTTGATAATTTACTTAAATTTTAAAAATTTGATTTTTTAGATAGTAAGATTTTTATTGTCTAATATTAAGAAATTTTAACATTTTTCTGAATTAAGCTCTATTATACTTTATTTGATGTTATGCGTTGAAAATGAATGTGGATATATAATTGAGATTATTATTATAGTATTATCATAATAATATGTGTGTTAAAGACAAGTAAAGGCTACTTGATCCTTTGGTTGGAGATTGATTGACCTGTACAGGATGGTGGGCTGATGGGCTTTCCTTTAAATACTGTGGTTTGGTATTATCCTCTACTGATTTATGTGACACTAATTAGGAGTTATAAGGAGATGATTACTACGCTGACAGACAAAGAGTGACGACTCTATTTATTGAGCCAACAATTTATTAATACTGATATAATACTTAAAAACATCATGATAGGCATAACTTCTTGCTTGTTAAGTTTGATTACTGAAATGTATGTTCTTGAAGAATTTTTTTATTATTATATAGATTTATTATTATGATACAAATTTATTATTATTGTATTATTTTACTACTCATGTCACTATATTATTATTATTACCTATTTTGATATTAATATTATTTAATATTACTATTTCACTATGTTGATACTAAGCATGTGATATGCTGAGCACATGATATAGAATACTTGAAAAGTATGGGTACACTCTTATATGATTTTACTATATTTAGATGATTTTGATAGCCTCTACTATTTTTTAAATTTGATGCTTTATATGATTTCTGTACTGATTGATATTGCAGATACGATGATTACTTTATGGATTTGACAGTCGTAATAATTCACTGGCTTTTATACTATAGTGTTTTACTATTTATATATTTTATTACTACTTGATGTAATTTTACAATTAATGCACTGATTCAATGATAATTTGAATGTAAATGCTATGATATGATTGTTGACATGAATATTGCTCCTTTGTCATGCTTTGAATTTAGTTATAGGTTTTGGTGACCTGCTGGGCTTTTTTAAGCTTATTATATGTGATTAAATGATTTAAGGTTAGGATAGGGGAGCAATAGTATTAGGCTAGTTAGGATTCTGTAATTTCTGTTTGTTTCTATTTTTCTTTTATACTCACGACATAATAGTTATGATATGATTGTATAGAACCTGAATATTTTATAAGATTTTTAGGAAGAAATATAGATGTGTATATTAGTGTTTTGAATTATAGAATTAGTTTTACTATTTATTATTCATAAATGATATTAGATCGTTCTTGTTATAGTTTATTAAAAGATAAGAATAATTCTTTCAAATAAAAAACTGGGGCATTATATAAACTAATTATTAGTGATAAAAGAAGTAATTTTTATGGTAAGAGATTTGAGAAATTAATAACTAAATTTGGGATTAAACACAGAATAACTAGTGCTTATCATCCGCAGACTTGCGGATAGGTTGAAATTTTTAATGATAAGGTAAAAAAGATTTGAGGAAGATGGTCAATCAAAATAGAGTGGTTTGGTCTCCTAGGTTACGTGGAGCTCTTTAGACATATAGGACTTCATTCAAGACCCCATAATTATGTCTCCCTATAATTTAGCTTATGGAAATGCTTCCCTTTTACCCCTTGAGTTAGAATATATATCTTATTGGGAAATCAAAGAGATGAACTATAATTTGAATGATGCAGAAGAAAATAAGTTATGATAGTTAAATGAATTGGACGAATTTAAATTGGAGGATTATAAGAATGCTTACATTTAAAAGGAAAAAAACTTATAAGATGGAATGATTATAAGCTAATAAGAAGAAATTATCTCTTGATAGGAGGTGCTATTATTCAATTCAAGATTAAAATTACTTCCTAGGAAGTTGAAGTATAGGGGGTAGGGGCCATTTAGTGTTGGTAAATTATATTATTATGGTATAGTTTAGATTATGGATAGAAAACTACACAAAAAATTAAAGTAAATGGGTAAAGGCTTACACCTTGTTAAGAAGAAATATATACCACCTCAGGATGAACTTAGAATTGGCTTAGCCATAAAGGAAAGATTGCATAGTCAAAGAGAAAATTGTAAACCTAGCACTACATAGGAGGCAATGTAAGACTATGATGTATGTTCTCGATTTTTGTAGATAGTGAGTTGGATTATTTAAATGTTTTAAAATCAGTTTGCAACGCACCTTGAATAACCCATTTGCATAATGTACTTGCTTGCAACACTATAGTGCTCATCATTGAAGCACAATACGTTATGGCATTGTAGTGCTAGTCATTCTATAATTATTACATCTAGTTGAGCACCATGTTGCCATATTTTGTAGTGCTACAATGCTATACTCATTTAAGCACCAAAGCCTTAACTTGTTAAAGAGTACTAACATTATAAAACCCAAGGTGTAGTGCCATAACACTGTCTAACCTAATGTCATAAAACCATAAAGGATTTTGCAGACCTTTTAGTGAAATTTTAAAAAACTTGAATCTTGATTGTTAGTGGTAAGTTGGTTGGGGAGCATTGAAATGTTTCATATGCAGCACTACAGCGTTGCAACTAATTATAAATAGTAGGATGACGGGATTTAGAGTTCATTTCACACTCAAGTCCTTAAATGCTTCTAAATCTTATTACTCTCTCTCTCTCTCTCTCTCTCTCTCTCTCTCTCTCTATGTTTGTGTGTGTGTGTATATATATATATCAATTGAATGGCACTAAAGATCAACCTTGGAAAGCAAAGACGACCTCGTTCTCTTATGAATCACAAAACATTATTAATGTCAATGCTAAGGAAAGGTACAATTTTTCTATAGGCCACAAAGAATTGATCCCTAAGAGGAGATTTAGGAGTCATAGGGTGAGGATAAAGTTAAACATAATAAAAGGTGTGTGCGAGGTTAAGTAAGGATACTATTGTTGTTTTTGTCCCTACAATTATGAAAATTTTCACCAACAATAGTAATAGAAGAATATTAGAGTGGAAAGTTATTTTATGTTGTTATTTGTATTTCATTTTCTTTTTATTTTACTTAAAGTTAAGGGAAGAGGGATTACATAATGTTTTGTTGTTTATTTCTTTTAATAGAATTGTTACGCTTGTTATTAAATCTTGTTTATAAAAATTTAATTTATTTTATTTGCTTCATTTTTATTTAACTCAAAATCTCAAAAGATGATAGTAAATATATAATAGTTTAGTGCTTGGATGTGTAGAAAAATTGAAAATAATAAATTAATTAACCTAATAATAACTAATAATTTTATTAGAGGTAATACTTTCTAATAAAGATAAATTTTAATTCCCTAAGCACCTAGTTGATCTTTTTTAGGATAAATTAATCAGGATAATAGGGATTTTATGACTTACTTATTATTATAGAGTAATATATATAAATACTAATTCAAACCATAATAATATTCACTATACCTTAGGTTATATATTTTGACTTAATGAGTGACTAAAAAGACTAATCAGTATTTAATATCATTAAGTTGCACTTAGCTAACAAAAATATTATGTTAAAAAAATAAAATAAAGGTAAAATTAAGAAAAAAAAATTAAAAAGAAAAATTAAAGCTAAGTATTAACAATCAAAAATTGGTTCTTATGCTAATTCTTCAATCACCTTATGCAATTTTAAAAAGTTTATATTGAAAGTTAAAGGATGGGAATATGTGAAGTTAAAAATCCAAAAGTTGTCTAGTTAGAATAAATATGTTTGATAATTTTTGAAAGCTTGAATAAATCGAGACTTAGTGAAATATGTTAGAATTCACACTCTCACTTTGATGTTGTCTTTAAAAGGAATGTTGACAATGTTTAAATTTTAGGATATTATTAGTTATATAAAATTTAATATCAACACTTTATGGACTGCCAAAGTATTATTATTATGATCTATTGAACTACAATTTCACAATGTTAGGAACTAACAAAATGACGTAAAATATTAGTGCACACTTGGATTACTTTAATATAACTAATAGTCTAAGTTTAGGGGGATTAGTTAAGTTGAAAAAAGTAATGTTTGTATTGAATGTTTGTAAAAAAGTGCTTAAGTTTTTTTTTTCGTATAGGAGGTTTTCAAGGGGAAGGCCAATTGGAAGAAAGTTTATTGTTGTGCCATAATGCCTAGCACCCTAGCGCCTAGGGAAGAAATTTTGTTGTCATGATAGGGAGTTTAGCATCTCATATTTTAATTAGAGCATTAAAACACTCATAGTTCCAACACTACAGTGTCAGATGCACAATAATATGGTGTTTTTTCTTCCAATATCACAACACTATGAAGAGGAGAAATTATAGTTCAAGATAAAAAGAGAGTGTCACTCTACCATGACTAGTTATATTATCATCCTTAGTAATAACTTCGGTGGGAGGGAGGTCTTATAGACTTGATTGGAAAAGAAGAACTTGCTTTTTCCATGCTTAGTTCCACTTTATGCCTCTTTATAAGGGGAGAAGGAACTAGACCAATGGATACTTGCCTAGTTTGAGAAACAAGATTAGACACTTTCTCTTTGCTCATTAATGGGACACTCACTCTCTCATCATTTTCTCACCCTTCTGTTGAACTGATGTCATCCTTATTAGTTTTATTCTTAGTAAAGTTGACTCGATAGTGTCCATTCTATCTCATTCACAATGCTCTATGGGTCTACTAAAGTGTTCAAGAGAATGAAGGAGCTCCAATGCAAGAAATCAACTTATATGATTTTTTTGTGAGTGGCACCACATTATGACAATCATAAAGAATCTACATGAAACAAAAGGCTATAATAAAAATAGTGAAGTAACTTTATATTTAGTTTCATTTAATTATTTGATATCCCTCTTTAATGCTATCTATAACTTTAGTCTTTCCTTACATCACTTTTCCTCCAAAGTGACGAGTGAAACATACAACTAAATGTAAATTAATATATGCTTTTTCAGCTATTCAACTGATAGTTAGCAAGTTATAAAAGGTGAACTCGTACCTCATTGACCCATAATAAAACTTGCTGAAGCTCTTCTAAACCTTACATAATAGAGAGTCCCCCCTCATAACAATAGTAAGTGATTCTTGAAAACTACTCAGAACATTACATTCCCTCTAATAAGGACTATCAATTAAAGCCACTCGTTAGTATCTGTGATGGAGTTTCATTAATAATACTCATCATCTCAACTACTTAAAAGTACATTTTTAAGAGAGTTCTAGCTTGTCCCATCATATTTGGTCAAATTAGGGTATGCCATACTTACTACTCAAATTCACTCATGCTCCACTATATGGAAATTTGAGGTCCAATAATGGTTTCTAATGATTTTAGGATGTATGCTAGTTACAACCCTCTTGGCTCAACTCGTGCGAATAGATTTACCTTTACTTGCTTCCACTTATGCACTCGACATTAAGGAACTTGACTTGAGAAAAAGAAACATAATTAAAAAAGGCAATCCTTTACTAAGTTAGCTTGGATGTGACACTTATCAAAGATAATCTATATTAAGAGTCATTACTTAATACTTTGCATATCTTTATTTGATGTAGGCTTTCCTATAGCTATAAAATCCTTACAAATAAGGAGTGAAAAGGAATATTTTGAATATTTTTGTATTTTTACAATGGGTACTTGAACTAGTAGATTATTTCTTATACATTTTTCACTTCTCGTTCTCTCCATTCTCACATCAGTTCTTAGGTTAGTCCTCTAGGGCTCACCTTCTAGCAAGGTCAAGTATCAATCTCAAATAAAATTGGATCCAGCATTATAACTATCAAACATGTAAATGTTATGTATGTAGTTATCTTAATTTATGTGATGTTAGAAGCATTTATACAATTTGTTTAATAATAATATGCAAAATTTATCCTATATTTTTAAAATAACATATTATTTTAATTCTTAATATCAACATTAGTTTTACATTATTAGTTTTAAGAATTTTTTTAATAATTATGCATGTTTATAATTTCTTAACAAGTTTTTTATTTCAAAATGAAAACAAAAATACTTATATATATATATATATATATATATATATATATATAAGAACTAACTGGTGGATATTTTGCTGGTACCTTAACGACGACATTTCTGGTAGATTTATCGGTGGATTATCCGCTGGCATATTCATCATTATTTTTAATATCGGTAGTATATTTTAATGTGATTTTTGCTAGAAATTACCGACAAAATATTAGATGGATATTTTGCTCGCCTACTTAAACCCAATGAACAAATTCTGACAGATTTTTGACGGTAATGCTTCCGGCGGAAACTCCAATCCGTCGGACAAAGCCCTATTTTCCTCCCGGCATCATCTTACTTTGTATTTTTTCCTTCTCATTTCAATTCGCTCCAGTTACATTAGTCGCCTCATTCGAATGCCGATGCCATCAAGACTAGTCCGTTGCCTGACATTCATCGCTGACTTTGCTGACATTCATCACCTCAACTGCAAACATTTGTCACCTAATTTCCCAAAAATCCATCAAAAATTTTTATTTGTATCATGGATGTTCTTAAGAAACATTTATAAGAAACTGTACTATGGTGCATGCATTTTATTGATGATATTCTTCTTGTTGATGAGTCTAAAGAGAGAGTTTATGCGTATATTAATAGTACAATTCAAATTGGATAGTTACAGTATATAATGTGGTGAAACTTGTAATGCTTTTGGTATAAAATGTAGGTCATTAAAAGAGAAACATAACATTAAGTTAAGTGTTTGTAGAGATTAGACTACTCATGAGTGATTTTACTTTTATAGGTAATATATGAAATTAGCATATACATGAAAATGTTAAAAAAACTCCTATGAAAGATAAAATTAGAAAAAGTGAGAGAGTTACCTTAGATGGTTTTGTCACGTAAACTACATTTTTACATGCCTAAAAAATCGGTAAATCCACCAGAAATATCTATGGTGCAAACTGAGTTTTCACACAGGTACCCCCCTGAAGGCCCCTAAACTCCTTTTTGGACATGGTAGGATTGAAGGCCACGGCTGTGGTGTCACCTAACACCAACTGTGCAAATCTTTATTGATGTGGTGGACATGTTAAGACTATTTGTACTTTCCTAGAACAAGGAAAATGCTGGAAGGCTGCTAGATTTTTAATTGACATGATACTTATGTGAAATAATATTATTCGATTTCCAAATAAAATTAAAATCCATCTATTTTCCATCAATAAATTTTTTAATAATATCTAATATATTCATATTATATGTACACTATATTATGGATATTAGAAATCAAAGAACTTTGATATATAACTGATTGGCGCAATGATGAAAGACATTAACAGATGATTTCATTAATGAGGTGAGCATTTTCATTCATTAAGTGAAAAAACTACCTATTTTCTTCTCAAATGGAAAGTTTTAATATCCATGTTCTAAACATAAAAATCTAGTGCACCTAAGATTAGATGATGTAATTGTTGATCTATACCGTAGAGGGTTTATGCCGGAATATTGGTATTGGACTTCTCTTTGTTAGTACGAGAATCATTTTGATACTTGATGCAGCCTGTCTATAAGTTCTAATAAAGCTAAAGATGTAAATATCTGACCAGATCTTGATGGCTTAGCTTATGATACAATTGGAGCATAATATGAATAATATACAAAAGATTTACTAAATAAGGAGGGACAAAATTTTTAGGATTTGTTATATACTGCCCAACAATCAATATGGAAGTGGTGCACCACTCACTTAGAGTTATCCATTGTTATGAAGATGTTAAGCATCAAGGAAGAATACAATATTCCCCGTAAATGTTTTAATCAATTTATTGAGATGCTTAAGGAAACTATCCCGATAGATAATATAATTCATATATATTTATATCGTGCAAAGATGTTACTTTCTAAACTTGGTTTGACATATACAAACATAAATTATTGTGTCAATTGATTCTTGTTATACTATAAATATTATCTATAAGATAATTTATGCTATTATTTCAATGCACCAAAATTTAAACAAAAATCTACGACAAAAAGAAAGTTGAAGTACCAGTTACTAGGATGTTTTACTTACCCTAATTCCTAGACTACAATGATTATATGCATCCATAAAATTTGCTGCACATATGAAATGGCATAATAAACACATCTCGGAAGAAGGTGTTATTACAAACCTATTAGAAGAAGATTCGTGGAAACACTTTGATCGTACTTATCCCACCTTTTCCATATAATTAAAAAATGTAAGATTAGACTTTTGTGAAGATGGTTTTACTCCATTTAGCCAATTTTCTTCACCTTACTCATGCTAGCCCGTAATACTTACCCCTTATAATCTTTCCCCAGAGTTATGTATGAGTATTCCTTACTTATTTCTAACGCTTATCATTCTAGGGCCACGTAATCCAAAAGTAAAGATCAATAAATTCTTAGAATTGTTAACTGATTATTTAAATTTATTATGAGGAGTAAGTATATTTGACATCTCCAACATTACTTTGAACAATTGGTGACTTTCTTGTATACAATATGCTCTCAATTTGTAACACTTCCTACAAGTTAGCTAGTCCATATTATTTGGAATATATAAAGTATTCACTTTAAAGCTCGCAGGGAAGAAAACCTTATTTGATTTTCACTGCATGTTCTTACCTACAGGTCATCCTCTCATGTGAAATAAGGATGCCTTTTCTTAAAACAAAATAGTGAGGTCGCGGCCTCCTCCTAGATTAACTAGTGAAAAAATATTTGAAAGAATAAGGTTCATGCTAATAATAGTGGATTCTCCAATATTAGCTTATTACAAATTGGGTATGGGTCAACCATAATTGGATCAAGAAAAGTATTTTTTGTTTATTACCATTTTGGAGGACAAATATGATCAGACATAATTGGATTGATGCTTATATAGAAAGATATTTTTGATAACATATTTAATATAATCATGGACATAAAAGATAAATCCAAAGATAATATAAAAGCAATGATAGACTTAACAATATTTATAGGAAGAAAGTTTTAGAGTTGAAGGATAGTGGAAATAGAAAACTTCACAAACCAAAAACTCCTTTTCCTTAACTTTAGAGCAAAGATGAGTAGTTTTTGAGTTGGTGAAGACTTTATGGGTACTTGATGGATATTCTTTCAATCTAAGTAGATGTGTTGGCATAAGATCTAGGAGATTATTTGGATTGGAAAGTCATGACTATCATACCTTCATGTAATGTCTACTGTCAAATACCTTTAGTTTTCTAACAAATAAAATTTTAAAGCCCTTGATCGAGCTAAGTATATTCTTCAAGGATTTATGCTCTTTAAAACTAAAAGAAAATCACTTAAATATTATAGAACAGCATATCCCATTCATTTAAAGTACATTTGATAATATATTTCCTTTATCATTTTTAATTTTATGGAGCGTCTTCATGTTTATTTATCATATGAGTCTACAGTAAGTGGAAATGTTCAATATCGATGGATATATCCTTTTATAGATATTTAAATAAACTTAAAAAGATTTCTAAGAACAAACCATATCCTGAAGGCTCAATTTATGAAGTATATTTAATGTATTAGATAACACAATTTTACTTGTATTATTTTGACATAGTGTCACAATTAAGTAGGTGTACTACACCTCAAAATATGGGTCATGAAGATTGATATAAATCCTCAAAGTTATTTGTATTTAACGGAAGTGGTGAACCCATAGGTGCTAACATCATACGTTATTTAACTAATACGGAGATGTAATTGCCATATTGTATATCTTGATTAACTAAGATGACATTAAGCCAAATCTTGAGTAAGTATGGTTTAGCTTGTTCATACATTTATTACTCAGAAATACTAAGCCCTAAATTTTACACGAGTTTCATTAACGATTTGAGTACATGAGTATTGGTAGAAGTCCAAAAGACTGTGGAAACAGAATTCTCTAATTAGTTCAAAAAAGGGTATATATTTTTAATATTCATTTATACCAATTTATCTTAATTAGTTAACATTGTTGTTAATAAACATGCTAATAATATATTGGATCTACCAATTAGGTGCAAACTCAAGAAAGTGATTTACAGTATCATGGGCTACAAGAACTAACTTGGGGATCAAAATGATTAGTAAAATTTTGGCCAATATTTTTTTATTAATGACTACAAATTTTAAACTAAATATTATTGTGTAGATAGGAAGATAGTTAATTCTGGTGTTTATCTAAGAGGGAACACCCATACATATGATAATTTTTAGTACTACTAGGTATTACAAGAAATATTACAATTGGAATATCCCGATTATATAAATAATATGTATCTATTTAATTATGGCTTGTTTGATCCAGTGTAAAATAGAAGTACAAGTATACATCCTCTTTATGGTATAATAGAAGTAAAGTAATAAAGAAGGTATGAAAAGTTTGACCTATTCATTATTGCTAGTTAGTCAAGCCAAGTCAATTTTACTAAATATCTGAGTAGATTACGAGGCAAACATGATTAGTTTGTAGTTATGAATACCAAACCCATGGGAGTAATTAAGAAAACCACATCAATATCACCAGCACATCAAGAAGATTTTATATCAAACTTAAAATATCTTTCTAATGTTGTGGATGATGAAATCATAACTAATAAGAGTGAGTTATAGTTAAAGGAAGTAGATTTAAACAAAGAAGAAATTCATGAAAAATCTGATAATGGTGCTGATGTTTCATCAAATGAAAGTGAATTATTAAATGATGAGTAAATATAAGATAAATAACTTTTAACAATCAATTATGAATTAATAATTTATATTAACAATATAATTTATTAAAACTGCATGGCAATAGTTAGTTTATTTATTTTATTATTGCTCTACTTTATTTATTTAATTATTGTACTATTTTATATTAAATATTTGTTATAAATTCTGTTGCTAATATTTTTAAAATTTTTTTAAAGATGGCTTCAGGTGAAGAGCATCACAAAAGATTAATCAAAATATATTTGCTAGACACAATAAGAAAGATTATTAGTGGCCTACCCTGCAGGTCCATATGTACTAAGGGGACCTCATCATCTCAGCTTGCCACTCAAAGTCAGCCTTTCCCATCTTTACCAACTCCTACAGCCAGTTTCTAGTAGTTCTACTCACTAAACCCCCTGCTTTCCTTTGTTAGATGCAATGCACAACACTCCCTTCTACCCTAACAACCCACCCCCACCTTCACAAGGAGGCCCTCCCACTTATAAATATCCACCTCATGTCTCGCCATACTATCCCCCACCCCTTCAGCCTACTATAAGTGGACCTTCGACTCCAGCTACAGTAGAGAAGATGATAGAGGGTCGCATACTGATTCAAACTGATGGTGAAATATATGTATTTATTATATTTTTAACATGTAACTAAAACTAAATAAATTTTTTATATTATATTTTATGCAAGTTTTACACGCCAAAGCAACCGATGCATAAAATATGAGACATAATATTGAGAAGGTAAGATGCTCCATTTATTTCTTGGAAGAAAGTTTCGAAACAAGTGCGAGACATGTGGTACAAATAGTTTGAGGTTAGTTATTATTTAAATATATTTTATATTAAATCTTTTTTATATAAATTAATTAAAATATATATTATATATTATAAGTTTTGAAATGCATAAAGATTTTTTTGGCTGCCCCAGTATAACGATAAAATATGAAAGAATTTTAAGAAGCATGGGTCGAATTGCATGTGAGTTATATTTCTTGACATCAGAAAGTTAGTCGAGCATTAAGTCTAATTTTGTGAGAGTTTATGGGATGAGTTGACCAATGGTTGGGGTAGCCTAGATTATACCATGAGGAGGGGCTAAAGTAGACATAACAAAGCTTCTAAGGCTTGTGGCATATGTAGTTCCCTATATACTGGGGGATCAATTTCACATACTAAGCACAAGCAATGTTTTGTAAGAAATTTTAAAAGATTTTGATAATTTACTTAGATATGAATATTTATGTAAGTCTATTATAGAAAGAGTTGCTAGGTAGAGAATCAACCTCTGTTGTATTACATAGTCATACCCATAGGCGGCAGGAGGACTAATAATTTGTTGATGAGCGAGCAAAGAGAGTTTAGGTTAGTATATAAATTTAATATTTTTAATGTCATGTGTTGAAACTTATTAATTATGAATTAGGGTTTTAGACCTAAGCTTATGTCTCAGCGGCTAACCAAGAGGCGGGGGGGGGGGGGGGGGGGGGTGAATTAGTAATTTAAAAATATTTCACTTACTTTTTAAACTAATAAAAAACTTTGAGTAATATTTTAGAAAATGATTTTTCAACCATAGATCAAAAGAAACAGTAAGGTAAAAAGATAAGCAGCGGAAAAATAAAAGACACAAGATTTATAGTGGTTCGATCAAAACACGACCTACATCCACTCCCTAAAGTCTTTTACTTCAGGTATTGCACTATTACCACAAGTGTCTCTTCTTTTTCTCCCTCAACAAGGAGAAGAAGCCTTCACAAACACTCTCTTCCCCCACTACCCGGTGCGACAGAGAACAATGGTACTTTTACACTTTCGAAGGGTTGGTAGAAAACTGTTGGCTGTTTACACTCTCCAAGTGTTGGCAAAGAACCCTTCATCCTTTCACACTCTCTAAGTGTAGGCAGAGAACCCTTCATCCTTTCACACTCTCCAAGTGTAGGTAAAGAACCCTTCGGCTGTTCACACTCCTCAAGTGTCGGTAGAGAACCGGATCTCCTTAAAAGATCTTCTCACGAGAAATCTGAAGGACAAGAGAAAAGAGTGAAGTAATCACAATTCATAAGTGAGGATTCTTTCCTTTGAGTACCAAGTGAACCCTTCACGCTTCAGTAGTAATAAATTCTCCTTTAAACACTCTCTCACACTCTCTCCTTCAATCTCCCTTTAGTTTACACGAAGACCTGTAGACAAAAAGATATGAATGACAGTCTTAAGTGGACCTTTTATATGAAAGACATAAAAAATCGTCCAAAAATTGCAAAATTTCAATTCAGTATGTTCATGATCGTCCCGTTCGATCCTACTTTCGTACTTACGAACAGTGTAAAAATTATTACGTATGATCTTAATGTGTATGGGTATGAACTTCCTTCGAACCCGATCATCGTCCCGTACGAACATAGCTCGTCCGATACGAACAATTATTTCTAAGCTTTATTGTGATGAAAAAATAAGATGAATCACAAGTTCAAAAGAACAGATCCAAGGACAAAGGTGTCAATTTGTCTTGATGAATAGAACAAACTCAAAATCTAGAGGAGATCATCCAGGGACGAATTGGACTATTCATCTGGAAGAATAGTTTAGACTAAAAATCCAGAGGAGATCGTCCAGGGATTAATGAGACTTTTCATTTGGATGAATAGTTCAGACTGAAAATCCAGAGGAGATCGTCTAGGGATGAATGGGACTATTCGTCTGGACGAATAGGACTTGGAAAAATTTTAACTTGCCCTCTGCTCATTTCATTAGCTCCTAGAGGAGTATGACTGATTTGATTATCTCATACAAACATAGTTCATCTTGTACTATCAATATTAAAAAATTATGAATTTTAAAGTCCTCCCCCAGTGTGTGTGTGCTGAGTTACTTAATTTAAATCACACTCTCTCTGACTCAAGTAAAATAATTACATACTTCAAGTTACAAACAATAATAAGCATATCTTTAATTTGAAGTCTTCAATAATCTGGAGTATGATTTTCCTGAACTGTTAGTACATACAAGAGCCAAAAACAATTCTTCCAAAATATGTTAGGAGAAAGTAATACTCAAAACAATAATATTTGGAATCATCAAAACATATAAGTTGTAAGAATGTGAAGCATGCAAAGCTAAGTAGAAACTCTCTCAACAAATTTCCTCATTTTGATGATGGAAAAATAATTATTATTTATATAAATTTGAAAGTCCTAAGTTTCTCCTAAACTCCCCCTTAATGAATAAACATGTGAGAATATCCTAAACTTTCCCTGAATGAATAAACATGTGAGAATAAGAGGCATCGTTGTTTTAACTTTTCATAATGAACAACTTACAAAAAATACACAAAAAAGTCAAAAAAAAAAATACAAAAATAATGCAAATAACAAAGATACGAAAAATTTGAACGACAAAAATATGAAAAATACTAGCAAATGTCAAATAACATTTCTCCCTCTTTTTGATAGCAACAAAAAAAGAAGAAGAAATAAATAAAGATAGAAATGTAAGAAGTCATATGAAAAAGCCTTTGATAATTGATCCTTTAAAGAGATAGAGTTATAGTGGAAAATAAAATTAAATGTCATTAGATAAATAGAAAGATTCATATGATTTAAGTATATATATAACATAGACAAGAAAAAAATATCAAAATCATGAATAAGTTTAGACAGTAAAATAAGTAAAACCATTGCAAAGTAGATGAGTGTAAAATTTTTATATTTCAAATTTTAATACAAAAAAAAATTAACAGTAGAGTAATTTGAATTTAAAGATTAAAAGATTGAGGAAAAAACATATACTTGTGGCGCTTTGCGCATCTTTTCAATATTTGTGGCACATTTTGTGCACCGTTTTACTTGTGAGCGTATTTTGTGCCTCTTTTTCAATTTGCGAACCAATGCGCATTCTTTTGATTTTTGTACATTTCTACATTATAAGTGTTTATTTGATCATTCCAAAATCTAAAATCTCAAATTTCTCTAAGTATAACAATATTTATATTGAAAAGAGAAATAAAAAATAAACAAACATCAAAATTGCAATGATAATATTAGAATTATGTTTGTCTAACAAGAGACATGAGATGGACATTCTAAACTAGATCAAGTTATAATACAACTTAAATTTTTTGAAAATTTTGATTTTCTAATGAATTCAATTTTATTTTGCATTTCAAAATATAGCACTTGTTAGATAAATATTTTAAGGATGATCATATAGGCTAACACATATTTCTGAGGAGAATTCAAAAACAGTAAAACAAGATTGGATAACTTTTATTGATATCAGTGGTAGAAGATAGTATATTATGCATAGATGATATCAATACAAAGACACAAATACATAAAAACTAACAAATCACATTACACATAAAAAAAAGATAAAAACATAAACATCAACATCACATAACATGACATAAAACATAAAAATATAATAGCTAACAGTCACATCACATCACATATAGTTGATATAATCATAAAGAAGTACAGTCATCACTTAGAGGGGCCCTAATCTGGAGGAGGTGGCTGGTTGAAGAAGTTATAATAGCTACTCTTCATAGCCATATTTGAGCCTATAGCATCCAATTGGCCTCGCATCCAACCTATGTCCTGCTGGTGCTGCGCATCCTGCTGTTGTAGATGAGTTCTAATTTGATCAAAGCGTTGATAAAAATGAGTCTCCAGACGATCAAACCTGTGAACCAAATCTTGAAAATTTGGTTCACGAGCAGGCGTAGGTGCAACTCTTCTCCTATCCTCCTTAGTGTCACTACTTATTACATGTGGATCTTTATTAAAGATCCATAATTATAGTAGATCGGCTCCTCTAAATTTTGAACAGGGTGAGCTAGTTCATACTTCTTTTCCAAAATGTAGGTCACAAGATGTCCTAAGGCTATATTCTTCTTTCTTTTGTGGGAGACATGGCCAATCTCAGAAAGCCCATACAAGTAGTACATGATCAGTTGGGCTTCATCTATAAGTTGGCTAGTCATAATAAGATATGTCACTGTAGAAAGAAGAGGAGTAATATTTACTTGATCACCAAGTTTAGGAATAATGGAGGTACGAAGAACATGCTGGATGATTCGAGCATTTCGATTAAGAGTTGACACCTTGGGATATGAACTACCCTTTCATACCCTCTAATAATATCATTTATAGCAGACCAGTCAAAATTAGAGGAAGAGGTCAAAGTATGGGCTCTAATCCCTTGAGTCCTTAAGTTCAAAAATATCCCCAAATCTTCTTTTGTAATCTCTACCATCCTTTTAAAAATGTAAGACCTAATCACACCCTGGTCAGCGTTAAAAGACATGTTTGCATGGAAGTAGTGAAATGATTTCTTATTGTAGAGGTGGATTAGAGTTAGAATAAAAGTAAGCTGGGTAGAAGCAAAAAGATCCATCACTTAGAAAGTGAGTTGTTCTTGGAGAAGAACTTTAGAGGGTGTGATTTTGGAGGATATGATTCTAGGAAAAGGCTCCTCATTTGCTTTAGACAGAAAGTTCTCTCCTGAGTTTCTAGATTGGGGTCCCTTAGTATGTTCCTTTTGCCTGACTCTTTTGCTTGAACTAGCCATGGAGAAGATCAAGAAGATTTAGAGGATTGAAAGAGTTTTGAACTGATGAAATTTGAGTTAAAAACCCTTCAATTTAAAGAGAAAAAAAACTTTCGTATGAACAAAAATAATTTTGTCCAGTATGATTTTAGGTTCGTATGTATGAAACTTATTCGTATGGATGAATGAATGGGTCCAAAAAAGAAACTACTTTTGTAAACATGAAAGTTACGAGGCATCCTTC
Source organism: Dendrobium nobile (assembly GCA_022539455.1). Lineage (NCBI taxonomy): Eukaryota > Viridiplantae > Streptophyta > Magnoliopsida > Asparagales > Orchidaceae > Dendrobium > Dendrobium nobile. The sequence goes on from CM039721.1 coordinate 58,268,852, forward strand.
TGTTCAGACTTCTGACCAAACGATCGTACAAACGAACAGGTGTTCGTTCGGGATGATCAATTATTTAAGATCATTTTTATGATAGTTTGAAACGTCCCCCACATTGAAGTGCCACATGTTCATATGTATGAACTGAACATTCGTACGTACGATCAGAAATAAAGAAATTGATCTTATACGTATAACCATCTATATGCGTACATACGATTACATACACATCGTCCGGATGATCAATGGATAGTACAAACGAATGGTAATATAAAAACTGAAAAACTACACGCAAAAAATTTAAAACAATAGTTAATATGCTACACGGTTCGTCCCATACAAAATTAATTTTGTACAGATGATTATCACACAATTTTTCATGCCATGCTCAAAAATAGGATTTTTTTATGTTAAAAATATTTTTAAACAATCAAAACAAAACAAGAATATATATATATATATATAGACGACCAAAATAGAATACAAACGAAAAATCACAAAAATAAAAACACACTAATAAAACACATAAATGTTGTAGAGACTTTTAAGCATTCAAATCAATCACACCAAGCCTTGTTCTTAATGTACTGAAAGTATCAAAGGCTAGTGGTTTTGTAAAAATGTCTGCAAGTTAATTTTCTGTTGTAACATGAATGAGTTCAATTTCTCTTTTGGATACATGATTCCTTATGAAATGATGCCAAATGTCTATATGTTTGGTTCTTGAATGTTGAATAAAATTTTTAGAGATACAAATGGCACTATTGTTATCACAATAAATGATAATTGTGCCTATTATTAATCCTAAATCAATCAAATATTGTTTCAACCAAATTACTTGTGCCACATAACTTTCTAATGTAATGTATTCATCTTCACCAGTAGATAGGGCTACTGAATTTTCTTTTCTATTGGACCAAGAGACTAAAACATTTCCAATAAATTGACATATTCTAGAAGTGCTCTTTCTATCAACCCTACAACCTGCAAAGTCCAAATCTGAATATCCAATTATTTCAGATGAAGAGCTAAACTTAGGATACCAAATTCCTAAGTTTTGAGTTTCCAACAGATATCTTAAAATCATTTTCACTACTGTCAAATGTGATTCTTTTGGATCTGATTGAAATCTAGCACATAAGTAAACACTAAATAGGATATAAGGGTCAGCTAGCTATCAAGTAAAGCAAAGATCCAATTATCCCCCTAAACTTCTTTTGATCAACAGATTTTCCCTTAGGGTCCTTATCCAACTAAATTGAGGAACTCATAGGTGTACTAATAGATTTAGCATTGTCTATTTCAAACTTTTTAAGGATGTCCTTAACATACTTCGACTGACTAAGAAATGTACCCTCCTCAATTTGCTTAATTCTAAAGCCTAAAAAGTAACTCAGATCCCACATTAAACTCATCTCAAATTCACTACTCATTATTTTAGAAAAATCATCACAAAGATTTTTATTTGAAGATCCAAAGATGATATTATCAATATAAATTTGTACAATGAGTATATCCTCTCCCAATTTCTTCAAAAAGAGAGTTGTGTCTACACTTCCTTTTCTAAAAGATCTCTCAAGTAGGAAGCTACTCAACCTATCATACCAAGCCCTAGGTGCCTGTTTCAATTCATATAATACCTTTTTCAATTTAAAAAAATGATTTGGATGTTTAGAATTTTCAAATCCTCATGATTGTTCCACATAAACATCATCTTGAATCACCCCATTTAATAAGGCATTTTTAACATCTATTTGGTATAATTTAAATCCTCTAAAATAGGCAAAGTCTAATAAAACCCTAATTGCTTCAAGTTTGGCTACAGGGGATAAAGTCTCCTCAAAATCAATCCATTTAATCTGGTTATACCCTTAGCAACCAATCTAGCCTTATTTCTAATGACTACTCCTTTGTCATTCATTTTGTTCTTGAATAACCATTTAGTTCCAACTACACTTTGATTCTTTGGCCTTGAAGTTTATTCCCAAACTTCATTTCTTATAAATTGATTTAACTCAACCTACATTGCCAATATCCAAAATTCATCCAAAATTGTTTGATCAATATTTGTGGGTTCTATTATTGAAATAAAAGCTGAATGATTGACTTCTTTGTTCAGTCCACGCCTAGTCCTAACACCCTCACTAGGTTCACCTATAATCAATTCCTTTGGGTGGTTTTTTGAAAATCTCAAATCTCTAGGCTCTAGGTCTTCTATTTCCAAATTTTTTTCCAAATTTATTTTCTCAATCTTTTGGGAGTTTATCTCTATCTCATCCTCTTCAATAATTGGCTCTTTTAAAATTTCATATTCATCAAATACAACATGTTTGGTCTCCTTAATTACTACAGTTCTTTTATTGAATACTCTATAAGATTTTTCAACACTTGAGTATCCTATAAAAATTCCTTCATCTGATTTTGGATCAAGTTTTTCTAAGGCAGATTTTCCATTGTTATCTATGAACACCTTACATCCAAAAAAATACAAATGTGACAAATTAGGTGTTCTTCCATTTAGTAACTCATAGGGTATTTTATTTAAGTTTAATCTAACATTCACCCTATTCAGAACATAATATGCTGTGCTAACTGCCTCAGCTCAAAAATATTTATGAAGTGAATATTCTTCCAACATGACTCGGGTGGCTTCTATTAATATTCTATTTTTTCTTTCGGCTACCCCATTCTACTGAGGGGTTCTAGGTGCAGAAAAATTGTGATCAATTCCTTTTTCCTTATAAAAATTCTCAAAAAATTTATTTTTAAATTCTCCTCCATGATCACTCTGAATTATTAAAATTTCACATCCTAATTTTCTTTGAATCTATATTAAAAAATCTCTAAACTCATCAAATGATTTACTCTTATGATATAGAAATCTAACCCTTATGAATCTAGATTAATCATCTACAATCACAAATCTATATACCTTCCCTCATAGACTTACAGTTCCAACTGGTCCAAAAAGATCCATATGCAAATCTCCAATAATTTATTAGTTCTAAGATCCTTATTGGACTAGAAAGATGACTTCACCTATTTTTATAATTATCATGCATCACAAAGATGATCCTTAGTAAAGTCTAGTTTTAGTATACCTCTCACTAAGTTCTTTTGGGTAATCCTCCAAAGGTTTTTCATGCTAGAGTGATAAAGTCTCCTATGCCAAAGCCATGACTCATCAAAAATAGTTTTTAAATAAAAAGTAGTAGGAAATTTGATAGAGTTCAAGTCTAGCATATACACATTATTTATCCTTATACCATGTAAAACATCAGTATCATTCAGGCTTAATATGCAGCTAGTAGGAAAAAAAATTATGCAATAACCTTTATCATATAGTTGACTAATACTTAATATATTATTCTTTATGCCTTTACAAGTAATATATTCTCAATAAAAAAGTTTTTAAGATTTCCAATCATACCTGACCTAACCAGCTTTCTTGTGGTGTTATCTCCAAGTGTAACCCTACCTCCACTTTTAGCTTCCAGCGATATGAATTGTGCAGTATCTCTAGTCATAAGCTTTGAGCATCCGCTGTCCAGGTACCATATGCTCTCACGAGGCCTTGTGTAAGAGCGAAACTGCAAAATCATCAAACATTAGACTTGAGAAGCCAAACAAGTTTGGGTTCTCCTTTTTGCAAATTATAAACATATGCATGTAAGATATGTCTAGGTTTATGCATCTTAGGTCTCCCCACCAAATGGGTTTTCTTCTTCAATGTGCAGTTATGCGCTATATATACAATCAATCCATAATTATGACATTTAACTCTTGGAAAAGAGTTTCTTAATTTTCTATAGTTTCTCTGTCTATTTATGGATTGCATAAATTTAGGATGCAAAATAGGATTCATGAAATCTTTAAGTCTTGGTGGTATCCTATTATCCTCAATAGCTTCAATCTTTAGTTTATAAAAAGAATTCATATCTTTCAAGATATGATTTGTATAATTTGTTCGATACATTTTTCTCTCAAATTCATCCTTATTATTTTTTATTTATTTTTGAAGTTCTCCATAGGATGATTTTAAATTTTCATGGTTCTTATTCTAATCGTCAAACTCATCAAGCAATTTCATGTGGTTTTTATCAATTAAAGCATGATTCTTCTTAAGGATCTCCTATTCTCTTTGTAGTTTCTGAAATTCTAAGTTCAGACTAGTATGCATTTTCTTTAAATTTCTATATTCAACATGTATGTGTTCTGAGACTTCTAAAAGTTCATTGTAAGTCAAGTCATATACCTCTTCTTTATCTGACTGATCAAGATTCTCAGCCATTAAGCACAATTTGGTGACTTCCACTTCCTTTTCTGTCTCCGACGAGTTCGAAGCTGAGTCCGCCCAAAATACTCTTTGGAATTTCTTCTTGCCTTTCTTCACTATTGGTTTCTCCTCTCCCTTCTCCTTGTTAGGAGTGGCTTTGAGTTTTGGGTAGTCAGACTTAATATGTCCAAATTTCCTGCACTCATAGTAAATAACATCATTTAAAATCTTGACATTTCTATTAAATTTACCTCGATTTCATTGCAGGCGTCTCTTTTGTTTTCTATTCAGAAAGCTTCTGAACTGTCTAGTCATCAGTGCGATGTTGTCTTCATCCTCAGGTTATGAGAGATCACTTTCTGAATCCTCCACTTTTAGTGCTATGTTCTTCTCGCTTCATCGTTCACCTGTGTCAATCTTTCTTTGACTCGCCCCTTGCTTGTAAGCAATTAGTGATCCAAGAAGATTTTTAATAGAGTAAATGTTTAAATATTTAGACTCTGTAATCATAGTTATTTTAGCATCATAAGCAGTAGGTAAGCAACGGAGTATTTTATTAACCATTTCTGCATTCGTTAATTTCCTACCTAATGCATGTAAAGAGGTGTCTGTTTGTGTGAATCTTGTGTACATGCCATAAATGGATTCATTAGGTTTTATACGAAATAGTTCATAATCATGCAACAAGATATTAAGTCTGTATTGTTTAACTTCATTAGTCCTCTCATATGTTGTACAAAGTCTATCTCATATGTCTTTTCCTCTCTTGCAAGTGGAAACCCGCATGTAATCTTCATATTTAAGAGCACAAAAGAAACTATTCAAGCATTTAGCATTAAGTTGTGCTAAGTCACGTTCTTCTACTGTCTAGTCCTCAAAGGATATTTCAACTCTAACTCCATCAACTAATCTAGTTGTTTTTGTATACCCTTCTTGAACTAAGATCCATATACGATAATTAAGTGATTGTAAAAATGTAGACATGCGTGTTTTCCAAAAATCAAAAGGAATATTATCGAACAATGGAGATCTAGTTATAGAGTAACCCTCAGGTGTGTTTCGGTTTACAAATGTAGCCATGATCGTTAATCAAAAAGTAGTCTAAACTTATGATTTTAAAACTAAGCTCTGATACCACTTGCTTAAACTTGTTAATTAAGAATTAGGTTGTTAGACCTAAGCTTATGTCCCAGCGGCTAACCAAGAGGGGGGTAAATTGATAATTTTAAAAATTTCCTCTTACTTTTTAAACTGATAAAAAACTTTTGGTAATATTTTAGAAAATAAATTTTCAACCATAGATTAAAAGAAATAGTAAATTAAAAAAGATAAGCAGCAAAAAAATAAGAGACATAAGATTTATAGTGGTTCGGTCAAAACACGACCTACATCCACTCCCTGAAGTCTTACACTTTAGCAATTGCACTATTACCACAAGTCTCTCTCCTTTTTCTCACTTAGCAAGGCGAAGAAGCCTTCACAAACACTCTCTTCCACCACTACTACCCGGTGCGACAGAGAACCGTCATACTTTTACACTCTCCAAGTGTTGGTAGAGAACCGTTGGCTGTTCACACTCTCAAAGTGTAGGCAGAGAACCCTTCATCCTTTCACACTCTCCAAGTGTTGGCAGAGAACCCTTCGTCCTTTCACACTCTCCAAGTGCATGTAGAGAACCCTTTAGCTGTTCACACTCCTCAAGTGTCGATAGAGAACCAAATCTCCTTGAAAGATATTCTCACAAGAAATATGAAGGACAAGAGAGAAGAGTGAAGTAATCATAATTCACAAGTGAAGATTCTTACCTTTGAGTACCAAGTGAACCCTTCACGGTCCAGTAGTAAGAATTCACCTTTAAACACTCTCTTACACTCTCCCCTTCAATCTCCCTTTAGTTTGCACGAAGACCGGTAGACAAAAAGATATGAATGACAGTCTTAAGTGAACCTTTTATATGAAAGACACGAAAAACCATCCAAAAACTATAAAATTTTAATTCAGTACGTTCATGATCGTCCCGTACGATCCTACTTTCATATGTACAAAATGTTATTTCCAAGCTTCGTTGGGATGAAAACACAGAAAGACTCACAAGTTCAAAAAGAACAGAGAACATCGTCTAAGGATGAAGGTGTCGATTCATCTAGACAAACAGAAAAAACACAAAATCTAGAGGAGATCGCCTAGGGATGAATGGGACTATTTATCTAGATGAATAGTTCAGACTAGAATTCCAGAGGAGATCATCCAGGGATGAATGAGACTATTCGTCTGGATAAATAGATCATACTAAAAATTCAGAGGAGATCATCCTGGAACGAATGGGACTTTTTTGTCTGGACAAATAGTTCAGATTGAAAATCCAGAGGAGATCGTCTAGGGATGAATGGGACTATTCGTCTGAATGAATAGGACTTAGAAAAATTTTACTTTCCCTCTGCTCATTTCATTAGCTCCTAGAGGAGTATGACTGATCTGATCGTCCCGTACGAACATAGTTCATCTTGTACGATCAATATTAAAAAATTGTGAATTTTAAAGTCCTCCCCCAATGTGTGTGTGTGCTGAGTTACTTAATTACAATCACACTCTCTCTGACTCAAGTAAAATAAATATGGACTCCAAGTTACAAACAATAATATGCATATCTTTAATTTGAAGTCTTCAATAATCTGGAGTATGATTTTCATAAATTGTTAGTACACACAAGAGCTAAAAAAAATTCTTCCAAAATGTGTTAGGAGAAAATATTACTCAAAATAATAATATTTGGAATCATCAAAATATATAAGTTGCAAGAATGTGAAGCATGCAAAGCTAAGTTGCAACTCTCTCAACATCATGTTCAAATTACTTAATTTTTTATTAACATTTATAGGATGAGTATATATGGATTTGAGAGAGCTAGGGAGGAGCAGGTGAGGGTTCTTCTTGTGGATCAACATAGTATTTTAACTAGCGCACTTGGTCACAAGTGGTAGAAGAAATGCAGTACGATAGGGTTTATGGTTTAGCCTCACAAGCCTATGAGTGCAAGGGGCAGACATTTGGTGGCTCCAGCTTCTCATCAAGTACCCAGGAGTCATTATATAGCCAACAAATTACTACTCTTTTGGCCGAGCTAGAGCAAGTCAGGAAATCTAAAGCTGACAGGACAGTGTTTATATAGATGCAGATATTGATGAAGATGTAGCAAACTAAATTATTAGATAAATTGAGGAAAATGAGGGAGCAATTTAGTGGAAAGCAGTCTGCTCCAATAGAGGAGATTGATTGTTAGTAGATGTTGTTTATAAACTTATATATAATATGTATAAGCCTTATACATAGGATAAACTTATTCATAATGTACATAAACTTGTTTATAGTTTGTATAATTCTTATACATAGCATTTATAAACTTATACATAATGTGCATAAAGTTGTTCATAGTTTGTACAATCCTTATACATAGCGTGTATAAACTTGTACATAGTTTGTATAATGCTTGTACATAGCGTTTGTATAATGTTTGAATAAACTTGTACATAGTGTATAAAATGCTCAAATTTATTTTTGGATATATGTGTAGTTTTAAACGAACATATTTTAAATTTTATTTTTAACTGTTTGGGGAATGGACAATTAATTTGGATTGTATGTTTATGTTTATATATTTATATTCAATATTTGATTAATTGTAGTAGATTATACTGTATGATCTTGATTATACCGTATAATTAAAAGAGTCAAAATTTGGTCATCTCAAAGATTGTAACAAATGAAATTATAATTGTTGAACTAATCATATTGTATGATCTTTACGTCATATGAGATGACCTACTAGAAATCACCGGACCATAATGTTCAATAAGAATAGTACAAGATGATTGATAGAGATGATTTCTATTCACCCTAGAAATCATCCTTTATGAATACAGGAAATTAAACAAATTGTACTATATGACCTCACAATTATACTGTATGACATGTTTGAAAATTTTGACAGTTCATCTGAATGATTGGTTACATCGTACTGGGTGTGTCTAATTTTTGAATTGATTGTACTATATGAATACAAATTGTACTGTACAAATAAAGATGACCAACTTGAATTTTTAGGATTTTTTGAAAACCAAAACTTAAACTATGTTTTAATAATATTTGGCAAAAATAGAGTTTGTTCGTATTGAAGGAACACTGAGAGAGAATGATTTTAAAGAGCTATTGGGTGAGAGAGGAAGAACAAGGTAAGGTTAAGTGTGTGGAAAAAGTAATGTAAGGGGTTCACATGGTTGCTCCAGACTAGCTTGCACCTTGATTCCTCCTGTGGCTTGATGAGTCCTTGAAGTTTCTCTTGGCAGAGAGGCTTCAAAGTCAAGTCTTGTACGTTCTCTTCCTTCTCTACGAGGGGGAAAAAGGAGTTCTGGTTCTTTGCCTTCTCTAGGAGGGAGAAAAATGAGCTGAGGTTCTCTGCCTTCTCTAGGAGGGAGAAAAAGATTGAAGGTTCGTTGTCATCACAAGAAGGGTGACATACCTTTCGGTACTCCGCCACACCAAGGATTGGTGGAAGGGATTTTATAAGGGCTTCTATGCCATGTAGTGGAATTGGCTTAAATTGCTGAAGCTTTCTTCTAGAGTGGAATGTTTCTGGTGGCGAATTCTAAGTAATGTTATTCCTACGTTTGAATTTTTAATGTACAGAAGATTACTTGATCATAACAAGTGCCCAAGGGGATGTTCTATGGTGGAGGATTCAGGGCATGTCACAATTTTCTGTGATAAACTCATTCTTTTGATTGAGGTGCTTAATAAATGGGGATTCAAAGTCCCTAGATTTTCTTTTATTTCAGATTGTAAAGAAAAACTGAAGATTCTAGAAAAATATAATCCATTTATTTCCTATCTTTATTGCTCAAGTGTATATTTTTCTTGGAAGAATAGGAATAATGTTATACATGATGGACAAGAGGTCGAATTAATGTTCACGGCTTCAAGAGCAATCAGTATGGCTCTTTCTTCATCTAATTGTAGGTTATATTCGGACTACTGGGGTGCTAACTAGCTTTCGAAGTTGTCCTCTTCTTTTTGGCACCCTCCTCCACCCGAATGGAGCAAGGTCAACTTTTATGCGACTCTTCAAAAGTCTAATGAAGCTGGAATTGCTGGTGTTTTCAGAGATCATAAGGGCAGATTTTTTCTTGCTTTTGGTTTTAGACGTGTTCATTAGGATATTGGCTTTTTGGAGCTTTTGGCATTTCATGCTTTGAAGGATGTTCTTTAAGATTGGAGGTTTAATATCAAAGGTATTATCATTGAAGGTGACAATTTTAATGTCATCAAGTTTCTTCAAAGCTCGGTTGATAAAGCTTGCAATTTATTGGATAATAATTTGGTGGAGGACTTCTCTTTCTTCAAGGATTTTGGGATATTTTTATTTCATTTTTCTAATAGAGAATGTAATAAGTTAGCCAATTTTTGTGCTAACTTAGCTTTAGGGGGAGATTTTTTATGGGATGATCTTTATTACAATAAGAGTCCTCCTTACTTTCTTTCTTTAATTAAGGAGGATTGTGATAGAATAGCTATCACCTAGTAGTTTGTAATAGTTTTTTCTTCTTTAAATGCTATTGGCAGATTAAAAAAAAAAAAAAAAACCCAGAGCAGAGGACTCCAGGGAGTGGATGCAAGCAAAAGTTGACCAAACCACTAAAAAAATTATAGTGTGCTTTTTTCCTTCTCGCATTTACTTTTCTACAATTTTTTTTCTATTATTTGCATGGTGAATATTCTACACAAATTTTTAATATTTACAATCAACTACAATTAGAATAGGTTTTGGCTTACAAAAACAATAATTTGTATATGTTGAAAAACTATTTAAAATTCTTAATTTCTACCGCACGATTTTAAGTGAATTGTTTGGATTAGTTTTAAAATCATTTTCTAGAAGAAAAAAAAAGAACATCAGTATTTATGTTCAATATTTTTTAAATTTCTAATTCACCTCCCTCTTGGTGAGCATCGGGGTAGTTAATTGAGGTTTCAAAACCTTCTCAAACTTTTACTAAAGTCTTTCATTGAGTATTATGAAACACCTACCAATTACTAATATTGATGTTTACTAACCATCAATGTTTTGACCTAATCTCCTAGTCTTCCAATCTCTTATATCATAGAACAACCAAACTAACCAACCTTTATAACCTGGATTCTAATGTTCTCTTTCTATCATAGCCTAATGCACGATAAAAATTCACATCTATCATTTAGTGATTATAAGCCACCCTATCTCACCTCCTATAAAAATAATGATTATGTTTAATACCTCTATTCACTGAATCAATACGTGCACCATCAATTATGATTGTATACTCATCGCCAAATGATAAAATTTAATACCTCAAAACACATGTAAATAACAACACAAGTGGTGGCTTCCAATATTCATTTTTATTGAATTATATTAATCTAGTTATACTAAATAGCATCATTAGTGATCATTAACCAATATTAGTGAAACTATATCAACATAATTAGATCTCATAGATTTACATATTTTTTTGTTCTCCATGGGAATAAATATCATATGTATGTTACTCTCAACTTATCTATATACGCACATATCATTCATTCCTCCTTAACTTGAGCCGGAAGCTCTCTCTCTCTCTCTCTCTCTCTCTCTCTCTCTCTCTCTCTCTCTCTTTCTCTCTCCCTCTCTCTATCTCTCTCCCTCCTAGATAGAGAGAGAGAACATTTTAATGAATTCCATGCATTAGTACTTATCCAAATGATTTAACATAGATTAGGAAGCTGATATTATTTTTATTACTCCTAATTAATTAAGACCATAACCTGATAAGGTCTTACAAGTCCACATGTAAAGACTTAACAGCGTTAAATATTATAGACAAACTACACATTAAGCGAAGAAGTCGCATAGAACCCACTACCCCCATATCAAAAGGTGCAATTATGGTGGCCCAATATCTCCAATAATCGATTGAATCCCCACCACACAACGCCAAATCTCTCGCCATGCTTACAAACGTTTCCTATAAAATCAAAACAGAAGAGAGAAGGGCTTAATTTGGAGTGACAGTCTCTGCAAATTATTTATATATGTATGAATTGGATTTTTTTGTTAATTATCACATTCTAACAGGCCTAATTAAAAAAAAAAACTTTTTATTATAAGAATTTCAATAAAATAATAAAAAAATATAGAAAAAGAGAATATTAATAACGATCTGAAAAATAAAATAATGAAGAAGATATTTAACGATGCCTTTGACAAAAAGTATTACAAACACTTCTTTTAAATTCTGCTAATATTGTATGTTTTTAATAATAAAATTCTTTTTAGGCTTAAATTAAATTACAGATCTTTACATAGTTCTCTCGTAAAAATCACCTAAATATATTATATAAAAAAATTGCGTCAATATATGTGTTTAACATTACGACTAGCATAATAGCCCTTGGATTTAAGCTACGGTTAATACAACCTAAGATATTCAAATATTAAACTAATCTCAATATAAATCTTATCTATGTTAAACCAATTTTAATTTCCGGATCTATTTGTAATGATTGCAGGATTTTATAAAGTTATTGTGAGGAAAATAAATTATAAATTTAACAAAGTAAATAAAAGCTTTGTCAAGCTTTATTAAGTCTTACTAAAACTCTGAAATTATAGAGACTAATCATAATGAAATTTCTACTAAAACACTATACTAAAGACTAAATAAAATTTTATGTGTTATAATTTGATCTATAACTTGATAATTTCTTTAATCTATACTTTAAATATGTTTTTGTAAATGTTAGCTTCAATGTAGAACTCAGTACAAGTCATTAACTATTTACATAGCTGTAAGGCTACAAAATTTTATTAACATTTATACAATAAGCTTTATTAAGTCAATTTAAAAAAGTTCTTTGTAATTTATTGTAGCTATTCATATAATATAGAATTTTGACCTAAACTTATAAATAATTGGTTAGATGATAAGCTGCACACATTCTTATAGGCTCATATATTAAATTGCTATGATTATTGGGGCATATCTCTAGCTCTTTATTTCTATTTATTTTTTTTATTATCAAATTGAAATTTATTTGTTTGTATTTTATGATATCACACATGAATAAATTTGGACCTTATGACAATTATCACAAAAAATATGATATTAATTTCTAATTGTTTCTAAGTGAAAACTATGTGAAAACTAAGAAGACAATATTTTATTCAAAAATATTTTTTAAAAAAATATCCAATTTTGTTTTAAAATAATAATATAAAATAATTATAAAAGATAAAATATAACTTCCTAAATTAAATACAACATGTGATCCGTTAGAATATTTGTATTGATAGATGATGATATATGAATGAGGGAGAAATGGTAGAATCAACTTTTGTGTTCAGTGTTTAAAAGCATCATGGTGGCTGCATAAATACATCTTAAAAAAGAATCAAATCCTTCTAGCCTATTGGAATTATAAGGAGAAAAACTCATGGACTCAATCTTAACCAAACCTATGTTCATGACCTATAGGTTGAGCCAAACCCTTCTAAAACCTTCTTGAAGTTATTTGATTCATCCTTGAAATTGAATGCCTTGGGTTGACATATGTTGACACACTTTTACCAAAATACCCAACATCTCCTAAAATTATGAAACTAGAATTTTGGTTATCCTATCCACCATAGACTTGGCCTTTGGACCCCCAAAACCTCCTGAACACTTCCTTGAACTCATATAAATTTATGTGAGCTCATGACCCGCCATGTTTGAATAAGTCAATCCAAGTTTGCACCATGTGATCTACACCCCCTTTTCAAAGCTCAAACAAATTCCAAGCCTTCATAAGGTGAGAGACCTTGGAGAGTGGAGAGGGAGAAGTTGAGTTTTGTTAGAGGGAGAAGTTGAATGTTATTAGCTTTTGAATCTAATGATTTACTTATTTCAAGAATTTTTTTAAATTACCATTCATCCCCACTTTTATTGTGGCTAAGGACAGTTCAACAAGGCTTAACACCATCAATTGAATTTTCACAAATGCCAAGCTATCAATTGAATTGGGGACTATCTAAAAGAGAGAAGGTAACTTATCCAAAAAGTTAGAGCCCATGATGGTTATTTTCTAGGGAATTAAGCTTGAACCCATGCTTCTATATGCTTTGTTTTGAGAAATCATGCTACATAATGCATCCACATGGCTGGAGCTAACTAGAATAGCAGTAAAGAACATTCTAGAATGTAATTTAATCATTTCTTTTGTTCAATTTGGGTTTTGCATTGATCTCGAGAATTTTTACTTATAATGATTTGGGTCAAACCAATTGTTTGACCAAGGTCAATACATCAGCTAGGTTGGTTAGGTTCTGTGCAAAGGGTCCAAGGACACCTAATATAATATTTTTTGCAAAAAATTTATAAGGGTTAGGATTTGGATTAAGAAACCCCCTTTGAGATCACTTGAGTCAAGCCATGTGACTAGCCCCAAGTGGGGCTATGGGTTAAATCTTTTTTTGCTAATCCTTCGAGACCCAATGGATAGCCTCCTCGGATTTTGGCACCATAGTTTGGTCTAAATGCATGAATTTAACTTTTGGATACTTTAAGGCTCATTTGGTCAACCATAGTTGACTTGGCCAATGTGACGACCCCAAGATTCGTGTAGCAAAAGGATTCATCTGATTGTTCTATTGCCTCTTTTTTTTTCTTTTTTTCGATATCTTTCTATCAATTATTCATATCAATCCATACATGTATCTATCCAGAGCTAGAGATAATTACATTACAGAAAAGAAATAGCAGCGAATACTATAATTCACAGATAGTACAAACAGAGTACAGATAAAAAGTCCCAAAAGAGACATGTACAATAACCGCACCGGCTACAAAAATAGAAGTCTACCACGGTTATAAAACAAAGCTACAGCAACCGAAGAAACATCACGCGGGAGGCTCTGCACCTGAAATATTAACCACATATAATGAGCTTACTAGCCCAGCAGGTCACCAAAGCCTACAACTGAAATCAAAGCACGATCGAAACAATATGCAGGTCAATCAAATCAAATCAATCAATAGGCTATGATCAATGAATCTATGCAGATACGGAAATCAAAACAAATCAAATCCAACAATAGTCAATAATCAATACAGCGATAAAAGCATCGATAAATCAATACACCCCAGCAATCAAATCAGTAAGTGCTTCCAGTCAATATCTATCCATCGTAGTAGTGTCTATCACTCAATACTATCAGTTCAATCAATCGTGTCGTCTAGTCAATCGTGTCGTCTAGTCAATTCGTTGTATCTATATCCTTCTTGCAAATCAGTCAATCCAATTATTCAATACAATTCACTCGATATCAATATACAGTATGATACTACGGCAGTGAGGACGGTTCAATAATGACGACGTACGATGCTACAATAGGAAAATCATCTCAATCAATAGAGCACTTTCCAATCAATTATATCTATCAGCGGAGAAATCCATAGAACAATCGAATCAAATCAATAAATCAACCTAACAATTGAAAACAAATCCATACAATGAAATCATCAGGTCAATTGAAATCAATACAATCAGCTCTATAAAGAAATCTATTCTACGATAAATCAAATCCATACGGCAACAATCCATTCAATCAATCAATCGATAATCGGTACGACGAATCAATGTATCAGTGTATCAATAGCATATTAGGATCTGTCGTATCAGTGGTATCCATATGTCAATATCATAATCCATATCGATATCGATGTCGGTATCTATCAATCGATACAATCTATATCAATGTCGATGTCAATATCTATGAATCAATACACAGAATCCATATCAATGTCGGTGCCGGTGTCTATGAATCAATACAATCCATATCCATAATCCATAGTACATAGTCCATGATCGATAATCCATAAATCAAGTCGATACAATCGATAGCGATGAATCAATACAATACAATAAATCCGTCGATGAAATCCATATGATATCAATAAATTAAATCCGTACGCATACAAATCCATACAATCCATATCAATAGTCTTACTGAACAAGTTCAACTGGCTATGTTGCTGTTGTAGAATCCATATTGCTGTTGTAGATATCCGTACATTGGTCTATCAATAAGAGTCGTCACTCTTTTATGTGCCCGTCGGCCGCCCGTCGGCATATAAACTCCTTATAACTCCCATCTATAGATCTATAATCGATATTTAAAGGAAAGCCCGTCGGCCCACCATCCTGTACAGGTCAAGTCAATCTTCACCAATGTTCAACCAAGCTGTACTTGTCTTTCAGTATTCACATAGTCAATCCAATAGTCAATCAATAATCAATACAATAGTCAATTCAAGGACAATATAAAGCAATCTAATCAACATTCATATGCATACCAACTCAATCTATCCATTTCAGACAAATCAGAAATCATACGAAAATCGGGCAGAGCAATGACAGTCTACAGAATTTACACAGAAATCTCCAGAAATTACAATCCATCAAATTAATACAGAACGTGCACAGCAACATTATAAGACTATTCTTCTACTGCTCAAACCAATTCGAACATCATAATAATTTGCAGTCAAAATAAAACCCCGCAGAATCAAAACGGACCGGACGAAATCTTCCAGAAAATACTTAAAACGTGCAGAATAATCATCTCTACAACATACCAAAAGTTATGCGGTGAAATCTTCGCCAGTACCAAACCGTGTACGAAAATCACTTACAAAAACACAAATCTGAGCACCAATTTGCAAAACCTCAAAATCTTCGAAAACAGAAGTAGGGTTCAGAGTCCTTACAGCGAGACAAACAAATTATCCAACAGCAACGAACGACGAAAATCGCTCCGCGGGCCCCGAAATCGGACTTCTTTCCTTTACCTTTTTCCTCTGTCTCTCTCAGGAAAAGATATTTTATTTTTATAAAATTTCTCTCTCCTCAAATCGAGCTGATTTCCTTATAACATAAAGCTGATCGGCCCGGCCGATCCACCTAATCGTCCAGGACGATGTGACCAAAAACAGATCGTCCAGGACGATTTCCCAGGACGATGCTCTCGGGATTCTTGTCGTATCTGATCGTCCCCGGCCGATCCAAAATCGGCCTGGACGATCCAGTCCAGAAATCACTCCAGAGAACATTCCAGAAATCAGCCATTTCCAATGCACTGATCGGCCTGGACGATCCTCCCATCGTCCCGGCCGATCCTAGGAGAAAATCACTTTTCCAGCAGCTACAGCAAAGGAACGAGGTCTCACAGCCAACTAGGTCTAATAAAAAATTTCAAATGTCATTTAGAACATGTTAGAGGAGGTTTTAGGTCATGGTGTGGTTTAGATATATATTTTGTAATTTCTAGGGTTAAAGGGGTTATTTGATCATCCTTGATTGACTTGGTCAACCATGCTTGACCAAGGTGTGGGTTTAGGTCTTATCCACTCCAAATAATATTTAAAGATTGTCAGAAGTGGTCTTGGGTTATGTGTTGACTGAGCCAAGAAGGGCACTATTTCAATTTTAGGGTTTTATCATAATTTTAGTATGGGTTTAATCACCATGGTCAATCAAGAAATCAAGGGAGTTCAAATTAATATGATTATGATTATGAATATGTTTAATGGGTTTCCAAATCTTTCCAAGTTAGTTTACAATAAGATCTCATGTCTAGTTGCATAGGCTGTAAATATTTGATGGTTTTGCATGTTTGGATAATGCTTTATATTTTAGGATTTAAAAGGGCATGGAAATCTCTAAAATGCTTAGGAAGACTATAGGGACTTACCTAATCAATAAGAAAATTATCAAACACTATTCCAGAGCCTTTACCCAGGGTTTTCAATCAGTTAAAAATTTCCCTAAAACTGGGAACATCCGAAGGCTTTGGATTTAAACATTAAATTTTAGGGTTTGGAGTTTTAAACTAGATTTGGATTTCATTTATGATTGAGAATTTTGGTTGATTGAAGAGTTTAGGATTTCATAATGCTCAGATCATTGATAACCATTGGATGATTTTAGTGATTAAATTGTTGATCAAGTCTTCATCAAACGTTATTGCTAAATAATTTATTTGAAGTTTAATGTTTGCATCACCAAGCCATAGCATAGGGAGGAACTAGATTTAATCTTTGGGGTGTATTTCAAAGAATTGTAAGCCAAATACTAAAGCTTTGATTTTGACTTGTGACCTTAGAAAAAAATGAGATCAGTAAAGCTCACCCTAAGTTTTAAAAGTTTTAGGCAAAGGAAAGGGTTCGGTGTAGTAGATTAAGCTATAGTAGGATTCCCTAAGCTTGGAGTCAAAGGTACTAATTTTTAATCCTATTTTATTTGTTCTGATGTATAGAATTGAAAGTTGACATGATTATGTTTTTAGATTTTGAATTAACAAAAGTTGATTATATTGCTTTTATGATTGGCTAAAATTTAGTAGCTCTGGTTGTTATTATTTATGGATGAGGTAATTAATTATAGGTTTAAGCAAGTACAATCCTTCCATTAGATCCTAGGGTGTCACATTTAACGCTCTTCACGTTCATCTGGTGTAATTTAAATCCTTTGAAGCATGCAAATGTTACCCTGATTGCTTTTGATCTAGCTACTGAGGCAATGATCTCCTCAAAATCTATTCATTCTATTTAGTTGTAACCCTTTACTACCAACTTAGGCTTCGTTTCGGACGGCTTTTTTATTGCTTTCTAAAACGGAGTTTTAATACAAATTTTTTTATTTTTGTACTAAAACTCCGTTTTAGAAAGCAATGAAAAAGCCATCCCAAACGAAGCCTTAGTCTTATTCCTAACAACTAATCTAGTGTCATTTAATTTATTCTTTATCACTCATTTTGTTCTAATAACTCTTTGAGCATAAGGCAGCAAAACTTCTACTTTCTTATTTTCGGATGTCATGGTCGATGATGATCTCCTGTCCTAGTCTTCCCTTGGACAGTCTTTGGGCAACCAAAGGTGCCTTATGACTTTTGAACTATTGTTGATCAATTGAATACTTTTCTTTATGAGTCATGACAATACAAGCAATGCGTTCTTTTTTTCTTTTTTTCAGATCCACTTTGTTGAAGTTTTTTTTTTTATTCAGCTTTGTTGCTTCCTATCTTGTTAGGAGATCTTTTTTGTTGTTTCAGTTTGGGGCTCTGCTCTTTTTTGCTGGAGATCTTTTTGCTCATTTTTTTTTCTTTGTAATTTCTTTTATGTGTAATCTTCTTTACATAATGAAAGAACTATGCCCCAAATTTTCCGAAAAAAAAAAATTTTCTACAACCAATTGAAGCAATTAAGAAAATAAATTGTCCGTTTTTAATATGAGATTAATAAATGTTTACAAAAATATTATACTATTTATTTTATTTGAAGAAATAAATAAATTTTAATTATTAAATAGACATCTGCCAACTTCATATAAAATAAAACTGGCCCATGTCTATATAGTCTTTTTTACAGAGCTATTCAAAATACTATTAAAAAATATCATTCAGGAAAAAAGATAGTTTTATTAATTAAGCTGTACCTAATTCGCATCTTATCCCCAACAGGTTTTTTAACTATTTTTATTATTGTCGGATATCATATAATAATTTATAGGATAAATGGAACAGCCTTAAGTTTGAAAGCCATGTTATGTGTTTTTAACGAATAAAAATGTTTTCAACTTTCTTGCTGCTTTTCTAAGCAACTTTTTACTACAATTCTTTTTTTAAATTAGATATTATGATACTAAAAAGCTACAAGAAAGCTTTGGTATGGCTTTTTTATTGCTTCTTAAAGCAGATTATTAGTATAAAAATTAAAATTTGTACACTAAAAAGTTATTTTAAGCAGCAGTAGGAAAGCCGTCCAAACGAAGCCTAAGAGTCAATTTGGGATGGCTCCAATATTTTAAAAGTTGGTTGTGAAATTAACTTTAAAAATAACTTAATTATTATGATTGTAAACAACTTTTTAAAATTGCAATTTCAAGAAAAAAGTGGAAAAACGGCAATAAATAATAATAAATGAAATTATTGATTATGATTATTGTTTGAAAATTAAAACAATGAGAAAGATATTCGAAATAGATCATAAAATTATATCATAATGAAATTTTAATTAATAAAATTTTAATATGTGTAATATAAGATTTTTATACGTTGAACTTTTCTAAAAGAGATGAACAAAATTAATATTAATATTAAAATATTCAGAAATATTTAGTAGATATAATTTGCTCAACCTATGTCAAATTAGAATAAAATCAAAAGACAATATGTGATACATCTGAATCTTCAGCACGCTCTTCCACACTAAGGTTAGCCTCAATGGACACTTTCTTTCCCTTCTCCTTCAACTTCAGGCAATCTTCTTTCAATTGATCGGTTTCCAAGCAGAAAGCACGCTAATTAATTCTTCCTAATACTATGCCCACAAGACCTGGCCTTCTTGTTACCGCCTTGTTTCTTCTTCTCAGATCTTCCTTGTTTGAGTGTGAAAACATCCATTGAATCCATCTTTGCAGGCTCCTTGTCCCGACACCGAAACTCAAGATTCAGTAATGCAGTAGTCACCTCACTATAGTTTAATACCTCCTTCCCATGAATGAGCGTCATCATGAAGTTTTTGTACTCATAGAAAGAGCGTCTTATCTTCATCTTCAACCTCTTCATCCAAATTCAAGAAATCTATCAATAGCTTTAAGAAGTCATTTAAATAATCATCAATTGAATCTAATGCCACATTTGAAACCTGTAAAGCCCCCATTTCATATAGAGACTATTCTCCACGCTCTTCATCAGATACTCTTTCTCCAAAGCCTTCCACAGTTTCACAGTAGAAGCCTCCATCATTTAAGCCAATCAAGCAAAACATTTTTTTTCTTTTTTTTTAAGACATTTAAGTCAATTAAGACAAACTCATACTAACAACATACCCGTAAGGCTCAAATCTAAGATCTGTTGATTGATTGTCAAAACTTTCAACAAATAAACTAAGATTTTGTGTATGACAACTTTTTTATTGCTTTCTAAAGAAACTTTTTACTACAAAAATTTTTATTTTAATTAAAAATTATGCTAAAGACCTCTTTTTTAAAAAGTAGAGAGAAAACGGTTCCTAATGAAGTCTAAGATGAGCTGTGTCTCAATCAAAATCTGATGTACTCATGTACTCATTAAGCGAAAAAGATGAAAAGGCTCATCAACGCCTCATATCCAAGAACTTTTATTTTATCCGGTGAACGTACGCTCCTCTACGTTCGGTTTTAGATCAAAACAGCGCAATACCGAGTTTTTTCAAAAAACTCGGTACAACTCGGTACTCGGTATTGCGCGTTTTTTGCCTAAAACCGAACGTAGAGGAGCGTACGTTCACTGGATGTAATAAAAGTTCCATATCCAAAGGCAGCATAAGCGGGCCCAATCTCTCAAATAATCATATGAATCCATACCATAAAACGCCAAACCTCTCCTAATTGTTTCAGTTTTTTCTTATATATTATCAAAACCGAAGAGATTGGATTACATTTGGACTTAGTGAGGTTTTTTTTATTATTATTAAGGAATTTTACTGAGGTCATTTAAGATTCACTGATTTTGTAAATTATTTATTAAGAAAAGTGACTTAATGAATAATGAAAATTATTTTTCATTATCATAAATTTATGATATTCTGATTTGAGTGAGCGTTTGTTTTATTGCAAGAATTATAAATTATATATTTTAAACTAGATGTAAAATATTCTGAATATATATTGAAAATGATTTAATTCCTTATGAAATAAATCCAAAGGAAATTATTTTTTTTCTGTTTAGTTGAGAGATAATAAATTTGATGGACCACCATGAAAAAATTGTTGGATCCAAATTATCCGACCATATTAGCATGCAAACTCTGAGATTGGAGACCTGGAACCTACGTGAGATTAGATAAAAAAATTACTAGAGAGAATTCGTAGTCTCTATGCTCAAAAGGTTGAAAAATCAATAAGTCATCTAAGTGCAACAGAAAAGTCTACATGACAAAATAAAAAAAAAAACTTTAATTGAATGATTCTCAATATAGATGTCCATGTAAACGTGTCACCCCTTGCTTGGCTGCGGGGAGCATGGCATTGTATCACTTTGATTACTATTGTTTGCTCGAGCCCTGTAGTGAATAGGAAAGTTTACATTCCTATGTACCTTGAAGAATGCAGAGCGCCTCACATCCATTCTGAAGATGAATTGGTTATGTGACTGAACCTTTGAGTCTTTAAACTTCCTTTTGAAAGTTCGTTAGGGATGTTAAGCCCTTATGAACTAGTCCCATGGCTAACCAAAAGCGGGGGTGAATTGGTATTAAAAAATTTCTCCAAACAAAAACAAAATCTTAAATCAAACCAAAATTCACCACAAGAGAAATCAAGTGCATAAATTAAATGCGGAAGATTAATAAGAAACAACACATAAGATTTTATAGTGGTTCAGTAAACTTGACCTACGTCCACTCCCCGAAGCCTCTCCTTTGGGTACTGCACTAAACTCAGTGACTCTCCTTTTGCCTCCACAGAAGGTGGAAAAGCTCGTACAAAAACTCCTTTCCACCGACCCCGGTAAGGTAGAGAACCCAATTCATTTTGCTTCCTCCAGAAGCAGGCAGAGAACCCAACTCCTTTTACTTCCCTCTAGAAGCAAGCAAAGAACCTTGATCAGTTGCTGAAGTAGACCTCTCTTGAACCTTCAAGGAACTTTGGACGATGACCGGAGAAGATGACTCGGATCCTTGCTTGGAGCAACCTTTGTTAAATCCCTCATAAACTCCCCCTCACAAGATCCTCTCTCTCTCTCTCTCTCTCTCTCTCTCTCTCTCTCTCTCTCCCTAGCCTCCCTCTCCTCTTGGCTCTCTCAGGTCATGATAGCAGCAAGAGAACTTCTCTTTGGAAAATAAGAGATATTTTAAACAAGGGCTCCAAATTAGCCCTAATTAGTAACTAATCATCAATTATTATCCATGACAATGTACCAATCGTCCTGTACAATCAGTTCAAATTTAGCTCAATCAGCTAGGATGATTTAGAAGAGTTCGGGCGATTAGAAGGTTACTTTGTTCAGATTATCCAGGATGATAGGATATCGTCCTGTACGATTAGTCAAGTCATCGAATATCATCCAGACCATCACCTTGGATGGATGTATGGACGATGGAAAATTAACTAGATCGTCAAGGATGATCTTACGATCATTTGGGCCGATTAGTACAAAGCAACAAATATCGTCTAGAACATCACCCTAAATAGATGTCTGGATGATGTAAAAATAACTTGATCGTCCAGGCTGATCTTCCGATCATCCCGGATGATTAGTTTAATTATGTACATATCATCCAGAGCATTGCACTGAATGGAACCAGGCCAATTTTTGATCGTCCAGGAAGAAATAAGGTTTGTTAGCTAATCATCCTAGATTATCCTATGATCATCCATGATGATATGGTCGAGCAATCAAATCTTAATTGCTTTTCTTAATCACCAGATTAATCTAGGCATAATTATGTTGCATCGTCTAAGACGATGTCTTGCATGGCATCCAAAAATAAAATATACCTAAATAGATATGGCGGCTGATTCTCTCCGATTTGAGCCTATCGTCTAGGACGATGAAAACTATCGTCTAGGACAATTTGCTTAATTGCGGTTACCTTAACAAGGATGCCTTAATAAGTGTTTCTATTTTTAATTGATTGTCCATGACAATTTGGGATTGTTCCAGACGATGTGATCGAAAATAGAAAAACCTAACAATTAGACAGAATTTTTCCTCATAGTGTGTGTGTGCAAGGTTACTTAGCATTAGGATCCATAATGTTTACAATTAACTCAAGAAAGGATAAAAGACACTTAACGTATATTACAAACTTACTCAATTCTAATTTACCTAATCTTGAGCTGTTCAACTTACAATTTGATCTTGTGGATCTGAAATGTTAATATGCAAGGCAGTCGTAGAAAAATAGAAATGTTTGCTATCATTAGAATTCTATTTCCTAAAACCAGATTCGCAATAATCTCTCCCTTTTTTATTATGGCTAACAATCAAACGATCAAAGAAATTTAACTTGAAACATCATAAGAAAAAGCGTAAATAATGAAGTTCAAATTTTAATAAAAATGAACATAGTACACAGTATAAATAAGCAGCGTAAAATTATATAACTACTCACTCTTTTGACATCACTAAAAGGAGGAGGGAAAGAGACAAGAAAAAAATTAGAAACTACCAAAAAGAAGTAAACTATAATAAGAAAAAAAAAAACATCACAAAAACAAACTAAAAGAAGGACGACCCATGATCATCCGAAGGAGGTGGTGGTGGCGGCGAAAAGAAACTAGAAAGAGTCGCAAACTGCTCCCCTGACCAAGCCATGCCCTGGTCGTGCTGGTGCTGCTGGTGAGCTACGAACAAGTCAAAGTGAGCGATATCCTCCGCAAGGTGCTTCTCTTGTGCATAAACGTAGGATTCGAACTGAGTCTCCCACCGGTTGAACCACTCTACATGCTAATCCAGTTGTGAGTGCTGGCAGAGCAGAGAAGATGCAGGAACAGGTGCAAGAGTCACCTCTTTCTGAGCTCTCTCAGCTTTCTCATGCTCAAGGTGGAGATGAGTACTGTGAAGAACTTGAAAGGAGTTGTTGGAGAAGAAGGCAGGCTGAAAGTTTGGTAGGGCATGATATTGGAGGTTGTATTTTGATTCTAAGACATACGTTATGATGTGTCCTAAGGCAAGATTAGGCTTCCATTTATATCCTGGATCTATAATACTAGTTAGGTTCTTAATGTATCAAAAAATCAGATCAGTAGCATTAAATTCACGGAGGGCCTTGATGTAGAAAGTGGGGAATGAAAGGAGTGGAGTGATGTGAATACGATCACCAGCTTTAGGAAGGATTGAGGTACGAAGGACATGTTGGATTGTCCTAGCATCTTTGAGTAAGCTGCTAGACTCTCCAACATGATAGGAAATATTAGTGTTCCTCAAAAAGTGATTGGCTGGAGCCCAGTCGTAGTCGAGGTCTTGAGACAATATGTGAAGCTTGTCTCCAGTGGTGGACATCTGTAGGAGCTCGTGACAGTCTTGATATGTGATTTTGACAGGATGCTTATTAACATAATACTGAAGAGCAGTGAAGGAGGAGTTGATACAGAGGCTAAAATTCGAATAGCAATTTAGAATTAAATAGGACGGTAAGTGTAAAGATAAAGGTAATATATGTGTTCGCAAACAAGTCAAGAATAGGATAAGAAAGTATGCGAGGGTTGACAGTCCAAGATAAAGTGATCTCGACGGTCTTGTATCACAGATAGGTAGCTTGATCGGTCGCCTAAGTGAAATGAGGGTCAAGATTAGCCCTTGAGGAGCTTTCAGAAGCCATATATGAGCACTTTCCACCAGCCATGAACATAAAACCAGAGAAGGAATGAGAGCAAAAGTGGATGGAAGAGGTTGGGTGAGAAAATCTATTTGCAATTCTTGGTTTATAAAGAAAATGGATCGATTGTCCAAGATAATCGCAGAATTATCTAGGACGATCAAGTGAAATAATTGGGTCCGGGATGATTGGTCAAAAAGGTTGTAATATTATCTAGGACGATCATACTTCGTTTGGGTTGATAAGACACAGGCGATCATCCCGAGGAGTCAAACTAGATGATCGTTGGAAAAAAATATATTGTCAGAACGATTAGGTAGATCGTTTGGGATAATAGGCAATAATGGATCGTACCGGGCGAAATTAAAATGTGTACCAAATTTTGCCATATGAATCATCCATGATGAATAGGTGTATCATCTAGGATGATCACCAATAATTGAGCAAAAATTGTGAAGATCGTCGAGCATGAGGAGGAACGTCCAGGATGATCACAAATAATTAAAGCATAGGATGATCAGATTGTCTTGAACGATAATGGATCGTCTAAGACGATAACGGATCATCTAGGATGATCAGAAACAGAGAAGTCATATGAGCTGTCAGATGGTGTTTTAAGAGTGGATTGAATGAATCTTCTATGATGATTTAAATATCATCCAGGATAATATGAATAAAGATTGAAAAACTGGAGATGGATGTAGATGATCAGAGAAGGCCGAAAAATAAAAAAGACAACAATAAAAAAATTAAAATAAAATATGAAATAGATAATAAAAATGACAAAGGAATGAAAATAAAGTTTTTTTTTTATTTTAATCAAAGCACAAAAATGATAAATTCTCCATGTGATTAAATTAAAAATCTATAAGAATAATGAATTAACATCGTTAAAATCCAAAAAATGGTAGAATAATCGATCCTGTTAGCCCTAGCTCGGACTTCTCTCAGGGTAAATTATCTTTTGAAAATAAAAGACCTAACTCAAAAAAACTAATTGGATAAGAAAAAGAGATCCGTTCAAAACTAAGTTCTAGAAAAATATCTTATAGAATAATATACCAAAGTTATTTGTCATAATCGCAAAATTTGAAATCAAGCTTTTGAAAATATCAAGTGACACATGAATTCTTCTAAGATTTAAAAGTCTTAAAAGAGAAGGAAGCTTGACATTTGTGGGCTCATTTTATGCCTCTTGTCAATTGATTGACACACTTTATGCATCTTTTGATTTTTGATACACTTTGTATATCTTTCAAATATTTTTGGCTATCATTAAGCATCTTTTCAGTTTTTCTTCTTTTTAGGGCTCATTTTATGCCCTTGACATTTTTGTAAATAAGATCCCTTTCGAAACCCTTAAATACTCTCAATTGTGAGTATATCTTTCAAATATTACAGAAGAAAAACTCACTCTCTAATATAGGGAAGAATAAGCTATAAAACAGAATCAAATTCATATGATAAATATAACAATAAGATTTCAAGGAATTTGAAAGTAATATAAAGACTTTCATCCTTATATATATAAGATAAATTACTGTAGCAAGATAGAAAATATCTCATTACCAAAGTCCAGTTATTAATTTGATATAGACTTTTGTTTAGAAAAAAAATAATACCGCTAAAAGAGGTTAGAGGGAGGAAAACAATTAACAGTGTTTCTCCCTTTAACTGATTTAGAGATGTAAAATATTGACTATAAATTTTCAAAAACAACAACAAGGTATAAAATATCATTTAAGCTATGACAAAAAAAAAGAAAGAAAGAGAACATCAGAGATGAAAACCTTACAAAAAAATAGAGAATAAAAAAAAAACACTCAAAACTAAAAAGAAAGAAATAGAAAATAACAACAAGAAATAGAGTAGAAAACATGCAAATCAAAATTTATCAAGCAATAAGTTTATACAATTAAGAGTAGCGAGCCTCCGCTATCCAAGTACCACATGCTCTCAAGAGGTTTTTTGTGAGAGCAAGCCAACAAAAATATCAAATGTCAGATTTAGGAACCCAAACAAATTTTGCTCCCTTTTTATGGAAAGAAGAATGCAATACATGTGTGTGATGCTGTGAATCATGTAATTTGGGTCTTCACACCCAATGTGTATTACGGTGAACAGTGCAAGTGTGTGAGATGTGCCCTAGCTTGCCACATGAAAAACATCTAACACGAAGAAAAGGGTTTACTAATTTGTTCGGGTTATAGTGCCTCTTCCTAGGTTTTGACTTTGGATCAAGTGTGGGTGTAGTCCTATTTTCTTCAAGTGCATTCAATTTAGCTTTAAACCTCGAGTTAAGACTTTCTAAAATAGTATTATCAACTCTTAAATAGTGCTCTCTATAATCAGATTCATCAAAATATGTTTTAAAATCAGTTTCAAGTGAGGTGTAGGATGCTTTTAATGAATTATGCTCAATGAATAACTCAGAATGCTTTTTATTCAATTCATCAAACTCATCAGGTAATGACATGTGATTTTTATCAATTTGGGAGTGATTTTTAATAATTTTTCATGATCTTTTTGTAAATTCAAAAACTCAAATTTCAAACTAAGCAATTTCTTAAGTTTCCTATATGATGGATTAATTTGTTCACAAACATCAAGTAATTGATCATTGGTTGGTTCATATAACTCTTCTTGGTTAGACTGACCAAGATAATCATCGGCCATCCTGCACAAGTTTGTTGTCTCCTCCTCAGCTTCAGTCTCAAAGAAGTTAGATGCAGAATCCACCCAGAACACCTTCTGGAACCGCTTATTATCCTTCTTGTACTTAGGTTTCTCCTCATCCTTCTCCTTGCTTGAGTGATCCTTAAGTGTAGGACAATCAGCTTTGACATGTCCAGGCTTCCTGCATTAAAAAAAAAACCATATAAAATAACTTTTAAAATTTTTGTTATCCTTAACTTTTTGCACTTCTGATGATGCTTATGATTTTTCCTTAGAAAGCTTTTGAATTGCCTTATGATGAATGAAACATCATCACTTTCAGACTCAGAAGAATTTATATCTGTATCATTAGCTTTCAGCACCACAGTTTTCTCCTTCTTCTTCTCACCTACATCAAGTTATCTTTGATTCACCCCTTGTTCATAAGCAATGAGTGACCCAAGTAAGTTATCAATAGAATAAGTATTCAAATCCTTATATTCAGTAATTACAGTAATCTTAGCATCAAAGGAAGAAGGCAAGCATCTCAAAATTTTATTGACTCTTTCATAGTTAGTTAGCTCTCTTCCTAAGGCATGCAATGAGGTGATAATTTAAGTAAACCTTTTATACATGTCAGAAATTGATTCAATAAGTTTCATACGAAAAAGCTCATAGTCATGCAATAAAATAATCAACCTAGATTGCATAACTTCATTTGTTCTTTCATAAGTGATACACAATCTATCCTAAATTTTTTTACCACTAGCACAAATTGAAACATGCATATAATCTTTTGATTTTAAAGCACATAAAAATAGTTTAAATATTTTGCATTCAGTTGCCCTAAATCACTATCATCAAAAGTCCGTTCAGTAAAAGGAAGTTCAATTTTAATGCCATTAATTTCACGAGACTGAGGTGAATAACCAACCTTAATAATCATCCACATACGATAGTCAATCAATTATAAAAATTTAGACATGCGAGTTTTCTAAAAATCAAAAGAAATATTGTCAAACAAAGCTGGTCGAGTAATAGAATACCCCTCCATAGTATTATGATTACAAAAGTTAGCCATTGATCAAAATTCAAAAGTTTTCAAAAACTCATTTTTATGAATCCCGCTCTGATTCTAGTTGAAAGTTTGTTAGGGATGTTAAGCCCTTATGAACTAGTTCCGAGGCTAACCAAGAGGGGGGGGGGAGTGGGGGGGGGGGGGGGGGGGGTGAATTAGTATTTAAAAATTTCTCAAAAATAAAATCACTATCTTAAATCAAACCAAGATTCACCATAAGAGAAATGAAGTGTGGAAGATTAATAAGAAAGAACACAACATATTTTATAGCGGTTCGGCCAACTTGACCTACGTCTACTCCTCAAAGGCTCTCCTCCGGGTATTGCAATAGAATATGTTACTCTCCTTTTGCCCACACAATAAGGTGGAGAAGCCCATACAAAAACCCCTTTCCACCAACCCCGATGAGGCAAAGAACCCAACTCCTTTTACTTCCTCTAGAAGTAGGCAGAAAACATAACTCCTTTTGCTTCTTCCTGAAGGAGGCAGAGAATCCAAATCCTTTTTCTTACTCTAGAAGTAGGCAGCGAACCTTGATCCATTGCTAAAGTAGTCCTCTCTCGAACCTCCAAGGAACTAGGGACAACGACCAAAGAAGATGACTCAGATCCTTGCTTGGAGAAACTGTTGCCCTCACAAACTCCCCCTCATAAGATACTCTCTCTCTCTCTCCCTTGCTCTCCCTCTCCTCTTGGCCTCTCAGGTTAAGATAGTAGCAAAAGATCTTCTCTTTAGAAAATAAGAGATTTTTTAAACAAGGGCTCCAAATTAGCCCTAATTAGCAACTAATCGTCAAATATCATCATGGATGATTTACTGATCATCCTGTGCGATCAGTTCAATATTAGCTTAATCAGCCAGGATGATTTGGAAGAGTCTGAATGATTAGAAGGTTACTTTATTTAGATCATCCAGGATGATAGGATATCATCCTATACAATTAGATCAAGTCATTGAATATTTTCAAAACCATAGCCCTGGATGGATGTCTGAACGTTGGAAAAATAACTAGATCGTCTAGGATGATCTCATAATTGTCCGGGCCGATTAGTAAAAAGTGACAAATATCATCCAGAAGATCGCCCTAAATGAGCGTCTAGATGATGAAAAAACAACTGGATCATCCTAGCCGATGTCTCGATCATCCTGGTCGATCTCCCGATCATCCCTGATGATTAGTTCAATTATGTACATATCATTTAGAGCATCTCCGTGAATGGAACCAGGCCAATTTTTTATCATCCAGGAAGAACTAAGGTTTATTAACTGATTGTCCTAGATGATCCTGCGATTATCCAGGATGATATGAACAAGCAATTAAACCTTAATTGCTTTTCTTAATTACCAAATTAGTTCAAGCATAATTGTGCTATATCATTTAGCATGACGTCCTGAATAATGTCCAAAAATAAAAGATACCTAAATGGCGGCTGATTTTTTCTTATTTGAGCCTATCATCCTGTATGATGAAAAATATTGTCCAGGTGATTCGTTTAATTGCGACTACCTTAACCAGGTTGCTCTAATCAGGGTTTCTATTTTTAAATGATTGTTCAGGATAATTTGGGATCATCCTAGATGATGTGATAGAAAATAGAAAACTCTAACAATTAGAAAGAATTTTTCTCCCAAGTGTGTGTGTGCAAGGTTACTTAGCATTTGGAACCACAATTTTTACAATTGTCTCAAGAAAGGGTAAAAGACACTTAACAAACATTACAAACCTACTCAGTCCAAATCTACCCAATCTTAAGCTAGTTTGATTTGCAATTCGATCTTGTGGACCTAAAACGTTAGTAGGCAAGGTAGTCGTAGAAAAATAGAAATGTTTTTTATCATCAAAATTATATTTCCTAAAATTAAATTCGCAACACCTTTACTGTTCTCGATGACAACATATCTAGAATAGCCTTTACCTTGTCTTGTTTCACTTTAACAATCATTTGGATGAGGAAGAAGCATATAAATTTTCCTAATGCTACACTAAGGGCACACTTTAGAGGATTAAATCTAATGTTATTTCTTTTATGGGTAGTAAAGATCTCCTTCAGATCATTTATGAGCTAGTTATATGTGAGACTTGTTTTAAACTAATAATTTATCTACATATAACTCTATGTTTCACCCCTTTTAATCTTTGAAGACCCTTTCCTTCATTCTTATGTATGTCTCCCCTATAATTTTTTAAAGCCGAAGAGCACGAACTTATATTAGTATAGTCTTTCCATAATGATGAAGGTAGTCTTCTTGTAGTTGCTTTGGTGCATGTTTATTTGATGATACCTTATTGCCTTTTATGTTATAACCATATTGTAGATCCATTGTGAGTACTTATCCTTTTTAATGAAGCCAGCATCCCTAAGATTTTGCATCTCCTGCTTCTTCGATTCAATGTGTATGGTTGTAGCCTTCATTATTTTTTTGTTCTTCATCATAATATCCTTTCTTACATTTAGTATATGGTTGGCGACCTCTTAATTGATATATGACATCTAGAATTTCATATAAACAAATACATAGAGGTCATACCTGAGAACTTGGATGAGAACACCTCTATGTTATTCATTAAACAAGGCACTTATTTTGAGGGTTCTACTAGACTATCCCTCCATTACAGGCTATACATGCAATTAGTTCATCAAAAAACTTCTCCCAACTTCTTTTTATAATGATAAGCTTTATTTGATCTCCCAACTTCCTAAATCATATCTAAGGGATTATTTACTTATGAACAATGGAATGGTTATACCTATCTTCTACTTTAATGCTGATGAAATTATTATAACCATTGGAAGTGGAGCTCCTCCTCTTCTTAGAATGATATTGGGTTCCATCTCACTAACAACAAGGAGAGTTAAAGCTAAGAAATTCAAATGGATTTAGAATGTAATGAAACTAAACCACCTAATTTTAATTATTTGAGCATTGTGGGGCTTCGCAGTTAAATTGATAGTCAAAATGTTCATCGTGAATTTTCTCCTTAAGCTATATGTCATGTAAAATAGTAATATACTAATGAAAATGTAATTAACTATATCATCATAACAAAGCACACAATGCTCACTCAATGCAAATAACTTTTTACCAGGGAAAAAACCATTTATGTCATGTTCATTATGCTTGTATTTCCTAATGTTGAGAGTTGCAACTTAGTTCTTAGTCATTTCCTAAACAACCTTTCTATAACAAATTCATGCAACAAGAAAATCCATCTAAAAAAATCTAGTCTTTACATTTTTTTTTTATGTAAGATATTTAATTGCATAACGATCAGTGTGTACTACAAATTTTGTGTCAATCAAATAAGATATAAATTTATCAAAGAAAAAATGATTTCTATTAATTCTTTTTCAGTGATAGTATAATTAAATTGTGATTCATTTAAAATTGTATTAACATAATAAATGATAAAAAATTTATCAGCTCTTTCTCCTAACACTACTACTTTAAAGTTACCAGCATCACACATAAGTTCAAAATATAATGACCATTTTGGTGCAATAATAATGGGTGTAATAATCAAATGTTTCTTCAATGTGTTAAAGGCTTCTATACATTCCTATTTAAATAAAAAGGGTTATCAATTTTCTAACAAAAGACATAATGGTTTAGTAATTTTAGAAAGTCCCTAATGAATCTATTTAAAATCTTGCGTGTTCTATGAAGCTTTTGAGTCCTCTAAATGAATTAGGTGGTGGAAAGTTCTATGTGACTTATATTTTAGCTATAGCAATCTATAAACCCTTCGTTGATATCTTATTCCTCGATACAATACCTTTTGTTATCATGAATTTATATTTCCAATTCAGCACTAATTTTTCTTCTTCATACCTTTTTAAAAATAGCTATGTGTTCAATGAAATGGTCAAAGTTAGTTCCAAATATGTAAAAGTAATCCATAAATATATCAATACCCTAGTCAACTTAAAAAAAAAAAAAGAAGAAGATATAAAATATCTCTAAAAAGTAGTGGTTCATTGCATAATCTAAATGCTATCCTCCTAAAGGTAAAGGTACCATATGGGCTAGTAAAAGTAGTCTTCTCTTGGTTATCAAGTGCTATAGAATAATATGAATATACATCTATAATATAATATAATGAGTTTCCAATGAACATATATAACATTTGGTCAATAAATGGCAAGGGAAAATGGTCTTTCCTAATGGCCTTATTTTGCTTCATTCAATCAATACAAATGCCCCAACTTATTACTATCCTGGTAGGAATTAATTATTTCTTTTCATTGGTCTTAATAGTTAAAGCTCCCTTCCTATGCACACAGTGAAATGACTAACCTAAGTATTATTATAAAGAGTTGATAGAATTCTTGCATCCAATCACTTAAGTACCTCATTTTTACACCTTCTTTCAAAGTAGCGTTCAATCTTCGTTGAGCATCATCTTTTGGTTGGTGATCTTCCACCATCAAGTTCTTGTTCATATATAAGGATGTACTTATCCTTTTAATATATATAATTATTCAACCAATTGCATTTCAATATGTCCTCAGAACCCTCATCAACTTATCCTCTTGGGATTGTTCCAATTCAATTGATATAATTATGCAAAAAGTTGATGCATAACCTAAGAAGAAATACTTAAGTTGTACAATAAAGGCTTTCAATTCTAGTATAGGTGCCTCTATAATAGAAGGTTTTTGATTTTACTAAATGTGATTTGTCTAAGGTTTCAAACAATTCCTTAAGACATATATGTGCAACATTTCTAGAAGAGAGAAGCCTCGCTCGTAGGATCTCTTAAACCATCTTTTGTAAGCATTTTCTCAACATAATCTAAATCCAACAACACATCCATATGATCATCCACATATCTGTCCACCAAGTATACTCTAAAATGTTAATCATAATTAGTATTATTTGAGAACTCCATAGATTTGAAAACATTAAATGTAACTTCTTATCTTGAACTCTCATAGTAACTTCCCTTTTAGAATATCATTCATTACTCTCTTAGTGGATAAAAAGGGTCTTCTTAAGATTATTAAGATCTCCTTATCCTCTTCTATGTTTAGAACTATGAAATCCATAGGAAAGTTAAACTAAACTAACTTATCCAGTACATCCTCAATCACCCTCTAGGATAAGTCAATTATTTATATGCTAACAAAAATGTCACTATGGTGAGCTATAATTTTTCTAAGTATAGTCTTCTGAAGATAGATATGGGCATGAGATTGATACTAAAATCTAAATAACATAGTGCTTTACCAAAAAATCATTCCCTAATAGTATAAGGAATATTAATACTGCCAGAATCCTCTAACTTTTTTGAGAGTTTCTTTTGAATAATGGCACTATATTTTATTAAGTGCTACCATTTCAATGTCTCCTATTTAGTTTTCTTATTTAAAATTTCTTTCATAAATTTAACATAACTTACCTTTTGCTCCAAATCTTCTTCAAATAGGTTTTTAATAATTAGTTTCTTTAAAACTTTTAAGAATCTTGAAAATTACTTATTTATGGTGTTTTTCTATAATCTTTGGAGAAAAGGTGGAGGTGGAATCTCTACAACCTTTCTTAATGTGTTTTTCTATCTATGCTCCTTATTTAGGTTATTCTATAGGTGGATTGGATTCAACTTCTATCTCCTCAACTAGATCTTCATAACTAATCTTTTCTTTAAGCTCCTTACCATGCCTAAAATTAATGGCTTTACACTAGTCTTTGTCTATAGGGATAACTTAAATGTTACTAGGTAAGGTACCTTAGGGTCTTTTATTTATTAAATTAGCCAATTGCCCAAGTTGATTTTATATGTTTCTATTGTAGCTTCTTGGCTTTGCAATTGAGCCCTCATCTAGAACACTAAATCCTCTAATGAAACTTTTTATCTTTGAATTGATTATTAGATTTAAACCCACGGGAATTGTTAGGTCTAGGGTATCAAAATTTTATTGAGGATGATTTCATTTACCTATAAGATTAGGTTAATTATTATTCTAATTATTGTTCCCTACATTCAGATTTGTTATTCTAATTAATGTGTGAATGTCCTTCCCAATCAAGATTATATGTGTAAGGAAAGGATTCTTTTTTCTATTATTAACCTAATTTAATGATTCAGCTCTAGAAGAACAAGATTCACTTAATTTCATTTACACATTTTCATCAACATTCAAGTTTACTCCTTCATTTACATTAATGTTGCAATATTTAGCTTCTTAGAAATTGCAGCAACTTGTGAAGTAAGAATTGGTAGAACATTTGGGCTGGACTCTATTAAAAGGCCATTAAAATTAATTAGTAGTCATTTGTTCTATTAAAGAATATGCTTCAACAATAGGTTTGGACATTAACAATTACTGAGCTATAGGATCTATGCTAGACTATTTACACTTATGAAACAATTATATAATATTTAAATAATTATTATGTGATCTATAGCATGGTGAGTACACTTTTTTAATAATTTCTTAAAGTGATAATAGGCTTTATAAATGGACTTCCATCTAACTAGGTAATGGATATAATGTCATTTCTGAGCTTATTTGTTTTAGATGTTGAGAAATATTTAACTAGGAATTTTTGTTCTAAATCATTCCGGTGGTAATTAAGCCTAGGGGCAAAGAATTCAATCATAACTTCGCTTTATGTCTCAAAGGGAATGAAAATAACCTTCATCTAATAACATCATCTGTGATGCTATTTACTTAAAGGTTGTGCATTTTTGTAAGAAAATATAATATATAGGTCGAAATTCTCAGTAGAAGATCCCTCAAATTGTGAATTTTGATCCATCTAGATAATGGCAAACTTTAATTCAAAATTATTGGCTTGGATACTTAGTCCACTAATGCTTAGATGAATTCCATCTACCAAAGGATAAGCATACTATCTAAGTGCCTATGTTGTTCATTTTCATTCATAGATTTTCCATAACTCCTAATTATTTTTCAAAGTTTTAGCTATTCTATTAATGCTTTTAAGGATTCCATCTACGAATGGATTAGCAAACTTTCTAATTGTTCTAAGTTATTAATTTTCATTCATTGCGTTCTCCATAACTACTAACTATTTTTTTTAATTTTATAATTTTCTTAAGAGACTTTTCTATTTCGGGATCATAAGAAACTATAGAAGAGTATTCTCTACTATTCATACAACTAACAAAGTTAATAAGAAACACTCCATAGACAAACAATTAAAAGTATAAAATCCAACTAAACTCATGATTTTAAAATAAATACTAACATAATAAAATCTGGTGTTGATTCCCTGGCAATGAAGCTAAAAACTTGACCTATCATTTTTACATGATGTTATGCAATTGTACATGTTTTTCAAAAAATATAATGATGGGTAGAGTATCATTTTCACGGGGAATCAATATGTAATCTTATAAGTTAACTTCTTATTCTCTTAATCACCAAATTTTATATAACAAATACACATTTTTAATAATAATTTTCTTGGATTTTTCAACTTAAAATAAACATTGAATTTATTATAGATTTGGGAAAATATTTTCAAAGTAAACATGTCTATTAATTTAAATATTGGATAAGAGCATGAATAACTTTGCATCTATATCAAGATTATAGGAATCCAAATAAATATATGATTAAAATCTAGCTAGATACTTCAAACCTTGAAGGAGTCACGGCTCAAGAGTGAGGAGAGAGAAGGTCCACAAAAATAGGAAGAATTTGAAGGAGATCTTGAAGGTTTTTGGGTGCCAAGTTGGAGATGGAAGAAGGAGGCCGGTCATCTTTGGATGACCGGAACACCAAATCTTTTTTATCTGCCGCGACTCCAATTCTATTGGATTCAAAAGGAAGATTCTCCTTTAATCGCATCTTCCCTCAAAATTTTCGAGTTTTGGAATCTCCTCTTGTCATCAAAGAGGGAGGTTTGATTGCTAAGCATAAGCCTTTGCCAGTATCAGGTAAAGGGAAGGATGTAATTTCGGTTTTTGATAATAAACCAAATTTACCTTTGCCAGTTATCATCTCTGGAGGAAAAGATAAGGAGGCCTCTTCATCAGGTTGCAGTTTTATTGATATGTGGAAGAATGAAAAGGTATTGACAATGATAATGTTAATACCAAAAGTCCAATTTCTTCTTCAAGATCGGATAATTCTAATGTGTGGATAAAAAAAACCACATATTATAATTAATTTGAGCAAAATACATGATGAAATTGAAGATTCTAATGTTGTCAAACTTGACATAGAAAAGGAAAAAAGCAAATGTCCAAATTTTGAGTAATTTATTGGTTGTGAAAATCCTTAGCAAAAACTTTCCTTTTTCAGAGTATGCAATTGAATTAAGAAAGCAATGGATGAAATTTGGAGGGTTTCATATAACCTTGCTTGGTTTAGATTGGCTACTATGTACCTTTCAGTCACATGAAGCCATGGAGGAAGTTCTTAATGGAGGTCCTTGGTTTATAGGGGGCTTCGTTGTAGGTTTAGACAAATGGTCACCTAATTTCTCTCCTAATTCATTGGATGGAATTTCTTCTCCAATTTGGGTTCGTTTTCCTAACCTGCCTTTACATTGCTATGATGAATCCAATATTACTAGAATTGTTTCTAGAATTGGGACTCCTTTAATACTGGATTGTAACATGTTTAGATGGGGTAGAAGGGAATTTGCTAGAGCCTGCATTCAGGCTAATTTAAACTCTAATCTCCCTTATGGTATTTGGGTTGAAGGTCTTCATGGTAAATTCTTCCAAAAGTTTGAATATGAAAATCTAACATCACTTTGTCGAGTCTAGTAATTAGGTTGTTAAGCCTAAGTGAATGTCCCAAGGCTACCAAGAGGGGGGTGAATTGGTAGTTTAAAAAATTTTAAGACCCCTTTTAGAAAATTATTGAACCGAAATAAAATTTCTTTTAAATTTTGTAGAAAAAGGTTTTTCAACCACAGAGTTTTT
The DNA here is from genome assembly GCA_022539455.1 of Dendrobium nobile. NCBI lineage: Eukaryota > Viridiplantae > Streptophyta > Magnoliopsida > Asparagales > Orchidaceae > Dendrobium > Dendrobium nobile. The sequence continues at coordinate 58,306,162 of CM039721.1, forward strand.
AAAACTGAAATAGAAAGTGCGGAAACGTAAAAACAGTAAAGTAAATGACACCAGATTTATAGTGGTTCGGTCTATAACCAGACCTACATCCGCTCCCCAGAGGCACCCTCTGAGTATTGCACTAATACCAATAGTGACTCTCCTTTCGCACCCACAGCAAGGCGGAGAAGCCTTTACAACACATTCTTTTCACCACTCCCCGTTGCGGCAGAGAACTGTCCGTCCTTTTACACAATACCCAGTGTTGGCAGAGAACCGTCCGTCCTTTCACACTATCCCCAGTGTGGGCAGAGAACCCTTCGTCCTTTCACACTCTCCTAGTGTGGGCAGAGAACCCTTCGTCCTTTCACACTCTCCTAGTGTGGGCAGAGAACCCTTCGGCTGTTCACACTCTTCAAGTGTCGGCAGAGAACCGGATCTCCTTGACTGATCTTCTCACAAGAATCTAGAAGGAAGAAGGAAAAGAGTGAAGTAATCCCAATTCACAAGTAGAGACTCTTACCTTTGAACTCCAAGTGAAGCCTTCTCGCTCCAGTGGTAGGAATCCTCCCTTGAATGCTTTCTCCAACTGTCTCCTTGGCTATTCTCTCAAGAGGCACGAAGATCAAATGACAAAAAGATTGGGTGGCAGTCTAATTTGGACTATTTATACAAAAGACAAGAAAAGCCGACCAAAAACTGCAAGTATTCAATTCTGTACGCAGTGGATCGTCCTGTACGATCGTGGATCGTCCTGGACGATTTTACTTAAATGATCTGAAACGACCCTATTTGAATATGTGTATGAAATGTCTTCGTACAGCTGATCGTCCTGTACGAACAAGGTTCATCCAGTACGAACGGTTATTACAAGGTCGGTTCTAGAAACTAGTGAAAACTGTCCTAAGTCGGTTAATCGTTTGGACGAAAATTGATTCGTCTGGACAAAATTTTTACAGAGGACCGATCGTCCTGGACGATAATTTATTTCGTCTGGACGAAAAATTTCCCGAGGACCAATCGCCACGGACGATAATTTATTTCGTCTGGACGAAAATTTTCCAGAGACCCGATCGTCCTGGACGATAATTAATTTCGTCTGGACGCAAATTTTACAGAGGACCTATCGTCCTGGACGATAATTTATTTCGTCTGGACGAAAATTTTCCAGAGAGCCAATCGTCCTGGATGATAATTTATTTCTTCCTGGACGAATAGGACTTAGAAAAATTTTTCAAGCAAGTTCCTATTCGTTCCATATGCTCTATAGGAGATAACTGTCTGATCGTCCAGTACGAACTTAAGATCGTCCTGTACGATCAGTATAAATTCTATATGATCTCCTTATATGTGTATGTTTTTATTCACTCAAAATACAACTATTCCCTTTCAATTTGATTTCTAAGAAAATTGCAAGCTTCAAATTTTACAAAGTATCTCATGCTGAATTTAATTTGAAGTCTTCGTAGTCTGGAGTTCGTTTTTCCTGAAATGTCAGTACACTCATGAGCAAATACAATTCTTCCAAAATTGTTAGGAGATAACTACATATTTGAACAATAATGTTTGAAATCATCAAAACTTTATAAGTTGTAAAAATGAAAAGCATGCAAATAGCAACTATCTTAACAATCTCCCCCTTTTTGATGATGGCAAAAAAATTATTGTTTGTATGATTTCAATTTAAACAAATCTTTCTATCTCCTAAACTCCCCCTGAATTGATGAATACATGAAAATAAGGAGGCAATTTGAACCATAATTTTTTTATTTTTTACAAAATAAACTAGAAACACAAAACATACGAACAAACAAAACACAAAACATAAAATATACGAACAAACAAAACATACCAAATAAAACATACAAACACAATGATTTCTCCCCCTTTTTGACAACAACAAAAAGTGAAGAAGAAATAGACAAGAAATGTAAGTAATTGTATGAAATTCATTTGAACATTTAATCTAAATGGTGATTGATACAAGGTATGCAATTTTAAACTAAAAACATTAGGTCAATCATAGAAATTCATGGAATTTAAAAAGTGATATAACATTGTAAGTAAGAAGAATTTAGCAAAGACATGATTCAATTTAGACATTCCAAAATAGAAAATCATTACAAGAGAGATGAAGAAAAATTCGATATTTCAAAGTTCAATAGAATATAAATGAACATAAGATCAATTTGAATTAAGAGATTGAAAGAATTTGAAAAGAAGAGAATTACCACATGTGGCGCTTTGCGCATCTTTTTCAAAATTTTTGGGCACATTTTTGTGCATCTTTTGATATTGGGCTGATTTTGTGCCTCTTTTTCATATTTGCGAACCTTTGCGCATTCCTTTTGATTTTTGTACTATTTGTACAAATTTTTTTTTTCAAGAGTAATTGAGACCAATTCTTTCCAAAAATAATAATCTAAAATTTCAAATATTTCTAAGTGCATAAATATTATTTTAGCTATGAAATACAAAATAAGACAACATCTAAATTGCAATAATAATATTAATTTTTATGTAGTCTAAATGAATAGACATGAATTTAAAAGTTCTAATTACACCAAGTTATAAACAACTTTTAAATTTAGAAAGACTAGATTTTCTAATGTAGATAATCTCAAATTACAATCTAATTTAAGCACTATGAAGATTAAATAATACTAATGAAATTCATAAAAATTAACCACATTTCAAAAACAAATCAACTTTGAAACAAGTACGAAATACATTGATATTTATGAAATGATTACACATTTCATAATATCTAAACACAATTAACAAAATACACTTAACTTCAAAACATGAAAATAAACACGAGTACAACAAAGACACAGAAATTCATCTCTACTGTTCTGGAGGAGGAGGAGGAGGAATGCCACCGAAAAGGTTGAAGTAGGAGGCCATCAACATTACATTGGTATTGATATCATATACTTCATTTCTAATGATACCAATGTCTTGTTATTGCTGCACAAGTTGAGCATCAAATTGATCAAACCTTTGATCAATATGAGTCTCTAATCTATCAAATCTCTCAATCAGATTCTGATAATCTAAATGAGGTGCAGTGGTTTGTGCTCCTTCTTCTTCTTCTTCTTCTTCTGAAGCACTGGCATGTGCTTTTTCTTTTTCTTTTTCCTCCCTGAAGAGCAATCTGAAGGAATCATCATTATAGTAAACTGGCTCTTCATATTCTTCATCAGGATGCACCAAATTATATTTCTTCTCCAAAATGTAAGTAATTAAATGTCCCAAAGAAATATTCCTTTTCCTCTTCTGTTCAGCATGTCCTATTTCTGAAAGCCCATAGATATGATCTATGATAAGTTGGGCTTCGTCGATAGGGCGACGATCCATAATCAAAAAGGTTAGAACAAAAAGGAGAGGAGTAATGTTTATCCTATCACCAACTTTAGGAATGATTGAAGATCTAAGGATATGCTGGATGATACGGGCATTTTGGGTCATCCCAGATACTCTAGCAACATGATATGTTAGGTCACTTTTTCTAATTACCCTATTGACATCTTTCCATCTGATTGTGTTTTCAGTCATTAGGGAGTGAGCTCTATATCCTTCAGTCCTTAGGTTTAGAAATGCACCAATGTCATACTTGGTGATTTCTACTTTTTGCTTGAAAATAAAGGAACTAATGGAAGAGTGGTCCGAGTTAAAACTCATGTTTGCTAGGAAATAGTGGAAGGTTTGCTTATTGTAGAAATGGACGAGAGAAAGTATGAAATGGAATTGGGTTGAGGCAAAAAGGTGCATTACCTTATAATTTATCTCGCTTTGGATTAAAATGCGAGATGGAGTTATTTTGGCAGAAGCAAAACGAGGAAAGGATTCCTTATTCGCCTTAGAAAGGAAGTTTACTGAGGCATTCCTATTCGGCTTCTTCGCTAACACCTTTTGTCTTTTGCTTGAGGAGGCCATTGACAATTTGAAGTAGAAAGGGATTGAAAGAGAAGTTTGAAAGTGTGATTGTTAAGTTAGAAAGCCTTCATATTTAAAGAAAACGATACGTTCGTCCTGGACGAAAAAGGTTCGTCCTGGACGAAAATCATCGTTCGTTTGGACGAAAATATTTCGTACAGACGATCAAATTCGTCCAAAATGTAACGGCTTTTCGTAAGCAACACAACTTACGATGCGTCCCTTCGTACAGACTTTTGACTTGACCGATCGTACATACGAACATAAGTTCGTACAGACGATCTAAAAATAACTCTTTTAAATGTCTCTTGAAAACCGTCCCCTACACTGAAACGACATCTGTTCGTCTGTATGAACCAAAAATTCGTACAGACGAAATCCACATTAAAAACTGTCTTATCCACTCAACCGCTGCATTCAATCGTCTTGACGTTTGAGAAAAAGAAAAAATTTCATCCTGGACGATCGTCAGATCGTACAGACGATCTAATTAAAAACTGCTCTCAAAACGGTTAAAAATACACGCAAACCAATTTATCTCACATCGTCCAGTACGAAACAAAAGTCGTCCCGGACGATTTCCTCCAATTTTTGAATTTTTGAATTTTAATTTAAGAAAATCAAATCAAACTTTAAAAACACAGAAAACATACAATAAAAACTTACACTAAAAAAAAAATTCATTCAAATCATACAAAAATTCACAAAATCAAAAACAAAACAAAAACATAAACATCAGTGTTGCAAAGACATTTTGTTTAGGCATTTAAATCAATAACACCTAGCCTTGTTCTTAAAGTACAGAAGGTATCAAGGGCTAAAGGTTTTGTAAAAATGTCTGCAAGTTGATTTTCAGTTGAAACATGTGTGAGTTCAATTTCTCCTTTGGATACATGATCCCTTATGAAATGATGTCTTATATCAATGTGTTTGGTTCTATAATGTTGAATAGGATTTTTGGAATGCAAATATCACTAGTATTGTCACAATAAATTGGAATAATGCCTACAGATAATCCTAAATCAATCAACTGTTGTTTTAACCAAAGTACTTGTGCCACACAACTTCCTAATGCAATGTATTCTGCTTCTGCAGTATATAGAACTACTGAATTTTGTTTTCTACTGGACCAAGAAACTAATGAATTTCCAATGAATTGACATGTTCCAGAAGTGCTTTTCCTTTCCACTCTACAGCCTGCAAAGTCAGAATCTGAATAACCAATAATTTCAAATGAAGAGCTGAACTTAGGATACCAAATTCCTAAGTTTTGAGTTCCTAGTAAGTATCTTAAAATCCTTTTCACTGCTGTCAAATGTGATTCTTTTGGATCTGATTGAAATCTAGCACATAAGCAAACACTGAACATAATATCTGGTCGGCTAGCAGTCAAGTAAAGCAAAGATCCAATAATCCCTCTATATTTCTTTTGATCAACAGATTTTCCCTTAAGGTCCTTATCTAACTGAACTGAGGAACTCATTGGTGTACTAACAGGTTTAGCATTGTCCATTTCATATTTCTTGAGGATGTCCTTAATATATTTGATTTGACTAAGAAATGTCCCTTCCTCAAGTTGCTTGATGCTAAAACCTAGAAAGTAATTTAAATCTTCCATTAGACTCATTTCAAATTCACTACTCATTGTATTAGAAAAATCATCACAAAGATTTTTATTTGAAGATCCAAAGAAGATATCATCCACATAAATTTGAACAATGAGTATTTCCTTTCCAAATTTCTTTAAGAAGAGAGTTGTATCTACACTTCCTTTTTCAAAAGATCTTTCAAGTAGGAAAGTGCTCAATCTCTCATACCAAGCCCTAGGTGCCTGTTTCAATCCATATAATGCCTTTTTTAACTTAAAAACATGATTTGGGTATTTTGAATTTTCAAATCCTGGAGGTTGTTCTACAAAAACATCTTCTTCAATAACACCATTCAAAAAGGCACTTTTCACATCCATTTGAAACAATTTAAAACTTTTAAAACAGGCAAAGGCAAGTAAAACCCTAATTGCTTGAAGTCTTGCTACAGGGGCAAAGGTCTCTTCAAAATCAATTCCTTCAATTTGATTATACCCTTTAGCAACTAATCTAGCCTTATTTCTAATGACTACTCCTGAGTCATTCATTTTATTTTTGAACACCCACTTAGTTCCAACAACACTTTGATCTTTTGGCCTTGTAGTTAATTCCCAAACTTTATTTCTTACAAATTGATTTAACTCTTCTTGCATGGCCAATATCCAAAATTCATCAGAAAGTGCCTGATCAATATTAGTGGGTTCAATAGTTGAAATAAAGGCTGAATGATTGACTTCCTTATTTAATCCACGCCTAGTTCTAACACCCTCACTAGGTTCTCCTATGATCAATTCTCTTGGGTGGTTTTTAGAAAATCTCAAATCTCTAGGCAAAGGGTTTTCTCTTTTTAAATTTTCTTCTACATTTTCTTCCAAATTTAATCTATCAATCTTTTGGGAGTTTTCCTCAATTTCTTATTCAACAATATTTGGCTCTTCTAAATTTCCAGATTCATCAAATACAACATGTGTGGTTTCTTCAATAACTAAAGTTCATTTATTGAATACCCTATAAGATTTTCCAACACTTGAATATCCAACAAAAATTCCTTCATCTGATTTTGGATCAAATTTTCCTAAGGCAGATTTTCCATTGTTATGAATGAACACCTTGCAACCAAAAACATACAAATGAGACAAATTTGGTGTTCTACCTTTCAGTAACTCATAGGGTGTTTTATTTAAATTCGATCTCACATTCACCCTATTCAGAACATAACATGCAGTGCTAACCGCCTCAGCCCAAAAATATCTAGGAAGTGAGTATTCTGCCAACATTGCTCTGGCGGCTTCTATTAATGTTCTATTTTTCCTTTCAACTACCCCATTTTGTTGAGGGGTTCTAGGTGCAGAAAAATTGTGATCAATCCCTTTTTCTTTACAAAAATTTTCAAATTCTCCTCCATGATCACTTTGTAAAGACATTATTTCACATCCTAGTTTTCTCTGAATCCAAGTTGAAAAATTTTTGAATTCCTCAAATGATTCACTTTTATGAAAAAGAAATCTAACCCAAGTGAATCTAGAGAAATCATCCACAATAACAAATTCGTATACCTTCCCTCCTAGACTTACAGTTCCTACTGGTCCAAAAAGATCCATGTGAAGAATTTCCAATGGTTTACTAGTTCTAAGATCATTATTGGACTTAAAAGAGCACTTCACTTGTTTTCCTAATTGACATGCATCACAAAGATGATCCTTAGTAAAGTCTAGTTTTGGTATACCTCTTACTAAATTCTTTTGGTATTCTCCTAAGATTTTTCGTACTAGAATGATAAAGTCTTCTATGCCAAAGCCAAGATTCATCAGAAATAGTTTTCAAACAGAAAGCAATAGGAGTATGAAATGAATTCAAATCTAGCATGTAAACATTGTTTACCCTTTTTCCATTTAAAACTTCTTTACCATTTAGGCTTAATATGCAGCTAGTAGGTAAAAATTTTACATTATATCCCTTGTCACATAGCTGACTTATACTTAACAAATTATGCTTTAAGCCTTCAACCAATAACACATTGTCTATAAAAAAGTTCTTGAAATTACCAATCATACCTGATCCAACTACTTTTTTTGTGGTATTATCTCCAAGTGTAACCTTGCCTCCATTCCTGGCTTCTAGCGATATGAATTGTGTAGTGTCTCCAGTCATATGCTTTGAACTTCCGCTATTCAGGTACCATATGCTCCCACGAGGTCTTGTGTGAGAGCACTTCTGTAAAAATTTCAAATGTTAGACCTAGGAACCCAAATAAGTTTGGGTTCACCTTTTAACAATTTATAATCAGATGCATGTATGATATGTCTAGGTTTATGCATCTTAGGTCTCCACACCAAATTAGATTTCATCATCAAGGTACAGGTGTGGGCTATATGTCCCAAAAATCCACAATTATTATAATTAACATTAGGAAAAATATTCCTAAATTTTCTTCCATGTGATTGTCTTCTAAGGGATTTCATAAATTTAGGATAATATTTAGGATTTGTAAAATCTTCAATTCTGGGGGGTTTCTTATGATCCTCGAGAGCTCTTATAGTTAGTTTGTAAAATGAATTCATATCTTCCAAAATTCGATTTTTATAATTGATTCTATATGCTTTGCTCTCAGATTCATCCTTAAAATTTTTAAATTCCTTTTCAAGGTCAGCATAGGATGATTTTAGATTTTCAAAATTCTTATTCAAGTCATCATATTCATCAAGTAGTTTCATGTGGTTGTCATCTATTAAAGCATGGTCTTTCCTAAGGATTTCATGTTCCTTTTTGAGTTCTTCCAGTTCTAAGCTAACACTAGCATGCACCTTTTTCATTTTCCTATATGCATCATGCATGTGTTCAGAAACTTCAAATAATTCATCATAGGTTAAGTCACATACCTCTTCTTGATCTGAGTGATCCACATTGTCTGCCATCAAGCAAAGATTGATGACTTCTTCTTCTTTTTCTATCTCAGATGACTCTGAAGCTGAGTCCGCCCAGAAAGCTCTTTGAAACTTCTTCTTTCCCTTCTTTACCATAGGTTTCTCCTCCACCTTCTCCTTACCAGGAGTGGCTTTGAGTTTTGGGCAATCAGTCTTGATATGACCTGGTTTCCTGCATTCATAACAAATCACTTCATTAGAAACCTTGCCATTTCTGTTAAACTTACCTCTACTCCATTGCTGGCGTCTCTTCTGCTTCCTCTTTAAAAAGTTTCTGAATTGTCTAGTCATCAGTGCAATATCATCTTCATCCTCAGGTTGTGAGTATTCACTCTCCGACTCTTTCACTTTTAGTGCTATATTCTTCTCCTTTCGTGGTTCACCTGCATCAATCTTTCTTTGACTTACTCCTTGCTCATAAGCAATGAGTGAACCAAGAAGATTGTCAATAGAATAAATGTTTAAATCTTTAAACTCTGTAATTGCAGTAATTTTTGCATCATAAGCAGTAGGTAAGCAACGAAGAATCTTATTGACCATTTCAGCATTAGTTAATTCCCTACCAAGTGCATGCAAAAAAGTGACAATTTGTATAAATCTTGTGTACATGTCGGAAATAGATTCATTAGGTTTCATGCGAAACAATTCATAGTCATGTAACAAGATATTGAGTCTTGATTGTTTAACCTCATTTGTCCCTTCATAAGTTATACAAAGTCTATCCCATATGTCCTTTCCGCTTTTGCAAGTGGAAACCCGCATGTAGTCTTCAGATTTTAAAGCACAAAAGAAATTGTTTAAACATTTGGCATTTAATTGTGCTAAGTCATGTTCTTCTACAGTCCAATCAGTAAAAGGTATTTCTACCATTACTCCATCAACTAATCTAGTTGGTTTTGTGTAGCCATCCTGGACTAGCATCCACATGCGATAATCAAGTGACTGTAAGAAAGTAGACATGCTTGTTTTCCAAAAATCAAAAGGAATATTGTCAAACAGTGGAGGTCTAGTGATAGAGTAACCCTCAGGTGTATTTCGGTTTCCGAAAGTAGACATCTACATTAATCAAAAAGTAGTTCAAACTTATGATATTGAAACGAAGCTCTGATACCACTTGTTGAGTCAAGTAATTAGGTTGTTAAGCCTAAGTGAATGTCCCAAGGCTACCAAGAGGGGGGTGAATTGGTAGTTTAAAAAATTTTAAGACCCCTTTTAGAAAATTATTGAACCGAAATAAAATTTCTTTTAAATTTTGTAGAAAAAGGTTTTTCAACCACAGAGTTTTTAAAACTGAAATAGAAAGTGCGGAAACATAAAAACAGTAAAGTAAATGACACCAGATTTATAGTGGTTTGGTCTATAACAAGACCTACATCCACTCCCCAGAGGCACCCTCTGAGTATTGCACTAATACCAATAGTGACTCTCCTTTTGCACCCACAGCAAGGCGGAGAAGCCTTTACAACACACTCTTTTCACCACTCCCCGGTGCGGTAGAGAACCGTCCGTCCTTTTATACAATACCCAGTGTTGGAAGAGAACCGTCCGTCCTTTCACACTATCCCCAGTGTGGGCAGAGAACCCTTCATCCTTTCACACTCTCCTAGTGTGGGCAGAGAACCCTTCGTCCTTTCACACTCTCCTAGTGTGGGAAGAGAACCCTTCGGCTGTTCACACTCTACAAGTGTCGGCAGAGAACCGGATCTCCTTGACTGATCTTCTCACAAGAATCTAGAAGGAATAAGGAAAAGAGTAAAGTAATCCCAATTCACAAATAGAGACTCTTACCTTTGAACTCCAAGTGAAGCCTTCTCGCTCCAGTGGTAGGAATCCTCCCTTGAATGCTTTCTCCAACTCTCTCCTTGGCTATTCTCTCATGAGGCACAAAGATCAAATGACAAAAAGATTGGGTGGCAGTCTAATTTGGACTATTTATACAAAAGACAAGAAAAATAGCCCAAAAACTGCAAGTATTCAATTCTGTACGCAGTGGATCGTCCTGGACGATTTTACTTAAATGATCTGAAATGACCCTATTTGAATATGTGTACGAAATGTCTTCGTACAGCTGATCGTCCTGTACGAACAAGGTTCGTCCAATACGAACGGTTATTACAAGGTCGGTTCTAGAAACTAGTGAAAACTGTCCTAAGTCGGTTAATCTTTTGGACGAAAATTGATTCGTCTGGACGAAATTTTTACAGAGGACCTATCGTCCTGGACGATAATTTATTTCATCTGGACGAAAATTTTCCAGAGACCCGATTGTCCTGGACGATAATTAATTTCGTCTGGATGAAAATTTTACAGAGGACCTATCGTCCTGGACGATAATTTATTTCGTCTGGGCAAAAATTTTCCAGAGAGCCAATCGTCCTGGACGATAATTTATTTCGTCCTGGACGAATAGGACTTAGAAAAATTTTTCAAGCAAGTTCCTATTCGTTCCATATGCTCTATAGGAGATAACTGTCTGATCATCCAGTACGAACTTAAGATCGTCCTGTACGATCAGTATAAATTCTATATGATCTCCTTATGTGTGTATGTTTTTATTCACTCAAAATATAACTACTCCCTTTCAATTTGATTTCTAAGAAAAGTGCAAGCTTCAAATTTTACAAAGTATCTCATGCTGAATTTAATTTGAAGTCTTCGTAGTCTGGAGTTCATTTTTCCTGAAATGTCAGTACACAAAAGAGCAAATACAATTCTTCCAAAATTGTTAGGAGATAACTACACATTTGAACAATAATATTTGAAATCATCAAAACTTTATAAGTTGTAAAAATGAAAAGCATGCAAATAGCAACTATCTTAACACACTATTGTGGGAGAATAGGACATATTGATTCCGTTTGTCCAAATATCTCTCATAATCAGAATCTGTTTGTTAAAGATGTCCCTTTCAAATCAATTCAAACTGAAGATACTTCATATGGACCATGGATGCATGTGAAGTTCAAAAACAAAATTAGGAAAAATCCTGAGAAAAAGTAATTTGGTTCCAAGGTTTTTCCAGCTAAAAAAAAAGCGGTTACTGGTTACCAAACTTTCCAAAATATAGAAATTGTGGAAGAAGATGGAGAAGATCTTATTATTGAATCAGTAGTGAATGTTGATCCATTGGCAGCTCAAAATTCTAGTGTTAAGAACTTGGTGGCCGATCCTTTGGATTCTGCAGTAAAAAATTGCCAAATTGTTTAGGATGCTGAAATTAAGGAAGGAGATGAAGATGCTGTAAGCGATGATTCAGATTTGCTTGTTGAGCCATTTGCTGTTAAAAATTCAAATTTTGTATTCAATCCTTCACAAGCTTTTAGTGCTGAAAATAAAGCAATTTTTGCTAAAACTGTTTTGGTGATTGATCCAATAGAGGCTGCAATAATTTTCATGGATCATCGCTTGAATGCTGAAGTTTTGGAAATTCAAAATTCAAATTTTGAAATTCCACAACTTCTGGAGATAGATAAGGAGGCTAAAAATTCTGAAACAAATTCGTTTGTTGTTCAAACTTCAAATGATTTCATGACCAAGTCAAAGTTTGTTGAAGTACAAAATTCAGTTTTGACTCCGACAAATGCAGCAAGGAATTTTGAAATGATTGATACTAGTGATGAAACAAAAGTTGTTTATAGTGGAACAATTTATCCTCCTTCTATGATTAGTTTAAAATTAAAAAAAAAAACTGTCTTATTGAAGGATAAATCTGTTTCTACCAAGAAGAATGGTTCTTCCGGTTCTAAACACAAATTGTTCAAAGAACTACAAGATCTAGGACCGATGAAAGATCTACCTAGAAGAAGAATTGCTGATCTCAGAATGAAGAACTTTATGGGAGGTTCTTCTCAAATAAATCTTTAATATGCTTATTGGGTTTCTCTTGGCTTTTAATAAAGTGGAAAGATACTTGAAGACGGAGCTATTGATCAAAGAATTGTTTAAGATACTAGCCTTGGACTACAACTTTGGAAATTGGAAATGGCATTTTAAATACCTTTTTTCTTAGGTATTTTATGGATGTCAATGTTTAAATGTATTTTCTTTTATAGCTTCTTTTTTCTCTTAGTCTTTTATTTGTTATCTAAACTCATTCTAATTGCTTATGAGATCATTACTAGGTTCTATTTTTTAATCGTTTGGGAACTCTGGGATGCTAACCAACCCTCAGGTTATTTAATATTTTGGTATCCCCTACAGCTCAAGGGTTTTGAAATGGGAAATAGTGGGTTTCATTTCAATTACAATAAGTTTATCTTAACAAATATGCTTTCAATAAAGTTCCTTTATCAAGGAACTACTAGTTTTTTTTTCATTCTAGGTTGTATTAGGTTGTTACTTCTTTCATTTTAATGCAATTTTTGCATTTCTTCAAAAAAAAAATCACACATTTACTACATGATACATATCTCCTTAGAGATCCCAATATCATGAAAGTTATATATCTATGCTTACATGAATTTTGTTCATACTCTTCTTATAGTTTTGCAATGCCTTCATTGAGGTCATAGATCACACTAGATTTTAATTTTAAGGATGGCTAATCCAAAACTAGATTAAGTATGAAAGATATAGAATAATATCATTCAAAATTTAGATCTTAGACATAATTTATATTACACATTTCATCATTCCACATTATAAGTTCAAAATATAAAAACTCTAGCCACTAAAATCCTTTGTAATATAATCAATAATCACAAACTTCATAGATAATGAAAATTTAAAGGTTAAGAGATAGGTAGAGGAAGATAGAAACATCATATCTTTGTAAAGAATACAAGTTCATCTCCACTCAAGAATACCCTTACTCCACCTACACACTCTATCTCCTTCCCTCTCCTAGTCTCTATATTATATAAAAGGAAAAATAACAACAATGCCAAATCCCCACATCAGAAGTTCGGCCTCCAATTTATAGCGCTATGACGCTCTTGAATTGACTAATTTTTTGACACTGATGAAATGTAGCACTGTGATGTTGAGGGTGAATCCATGAACCTCTGTATCATTTAGCTAAAAAATGGCTTCCATCGTGGTTCTAAAGTGATTCAGTGTAGCTGTGCTGTAGATTATATTCTAGCATTATTGCTTTTAGGTGATCTAGCACTGTCATGCTAAGCTCTTTATATTGACATGTTCTCTAGGGCTCTATAATGCTTGAGGTATTAGCAATGTGAAGTTCAACAATAAAGGTGTTGCAATGCTGAACACACTATCTTTTCCATCATTTTCTCTCTCTATGAATGCTATGATGCTAGGCTCTTTGTTTGACTTCAAAGTTCTGATCAAAATGTCATGGTAATGCATGGTGTGGTGCCATGGCTCTCTTCTAAATTTTACTTCTAAAGTGGCTTTTTCTTGCACAATAGTAAAAACTTGATACTTTTTTATGCAAAAATGAATTACATTAAACATTATAATTTTAACTTAACAATAGGGTCCATTTTATCAAACTTGTAGCATGTTCTATTTTAATTGGATGTTTAAAAGAGTGAGGAGCTCAAGCGTGGGATCAATATTAATCGGAGACATATATGTCACATCATTATCATCATACAGAATCTATATGAAAAATGTGGTTACAGTAAAATTAGAGTAGTAACTCTGCATTTTCATTCCTTTAACTATTCGATAGTAGTAGTAAATATCCATCATTACTTCACTTGACCTTTTCTCCACATACCCTCCAATGGGTAAAATGAATTGAGAAACTAAATATACACTCGTATACACCTTTTAGGTATTTATTGGGTAGTTTTTAGGTTTTAATAGGTGAGCTCATGTCTTGTGAACCTCAACAATGAATACTTGTTTAAGGATCACCAACCCCACTCAACAAAATGGTCTTAGGAAAATAACTCCCCATAAGAAAGCCAAGAGTTCACATAAACCACTAACAGAAGAGAGGAGCACCAATTGATGCCACTCAGTGCCACCTAAGGGTAGAGTGCCACAAATGACAATTTTTCATCTAAGCTAGATGGAAGGACCTTCTTAAGAGGGTTCAAGCTTGCCTCACATTGCTTAGCCGACCGCTAAGTCCATTACCTCTAAAATTTGATTGTACTCACATAATAGTTAAACAATTTAAGAACTCCATCAAAGGTTACCAATGACTTCAGAGGACTAATCATCTACATTCTTCTCAGCTCAGCTCTCATTAGTAGACTTGCCCATATCCACTCCCTCACAGGTACTCAACCCAATGGAACTCGCCTCAAGATAAAGAAGCCAAAATAATAAAAGATGTAGGCATTCATCAAGCCAACTAGAATATGACATGTTGACGGTAGTCCATCTTGAATCATCATATTTATTATTGGTACATTATACTTTTTTTTCATATTTAGTATTCAATGTATTTATCGGATCCAAATAAATAAAGAGTGAAGATTAACATTTTGAATCTTTTGACACTTTTTAACAGAAGCATTTGAGCTAGTAAAATTTTTTCTATAAAATCTTTCTGTTCTATGTCCATCCTCACCAAAGGTTCTCAGATTATAATCTTCCAAGCTTGTTAGTTAATAAGGTTAGATGTCATCCACAGATAAATTTAAATCAAATATTCTCTACCGTGACTTAATTGGGTTTTTTAACTAAATATCATTTAAGATTTGATTAATGGATTAACCAATGGAAATAAAAAATTTTAAACTCGCCAAAGTCGCCCGTTTGATGGGCAACTTTCTAATTAAGGTAAGTCGACCGTATAACAAGCGACTTATATATATATATATATATATATATATATATATATATATATATATATATATATATATATATAAATGTAATCTATATTTATAATTATATTTACACTTTGTTATATTTATAAAAGATGTATTAAATGTGATTTGAATGTGTAATTCTTATAGACATGGGATTCCTCTATAAAAAGCAATTAATGTGTAGTTGTAGTGGACATTGGATTTCTTAGATGGCCTGTGACATTCAGAGCATAGGATTCTTATAATGTCTAATTTAATGTAAATTGACATTTCATGTAGCTTGCAATAGAATATCCCATCAGATGGATAATAAAGTTGTAAGGTCCATTCAAGTCCTAATGTGTTGTATGGCTGTAAGTTATGGTTCAGTATCTTTAATCTATTATATTTAAAGGGTGCATAAAAGAGATATTAAGTATATTTGTTGAGATATTCGCAATATTTTGGCCATGTATCGAGAAGATTAAAGATGCCCCCAACAAATAAAGGTTCGATGATCCAGGCCGAAGAATACATGCTTGTATAGCATGAGTCGGTAAACTCTGCTAGAGTAGAAGGGGAATAAGAACGAGATATTTAGGTGTTGCAAACATGACTGGTCAAAATACAAGTATGATTTCCTTTAGAATATGCATATTGAGTTAAAAAGGGTAAAATTATATAAGACAAGAGATTTCTTAAATGCCGCTAGATGGAAATCTCTTGAAATTTGATTTTGGGAAGAGAATGATCACCTTGTTTTCCCTCATTTCTTATAGATGCAATATCATGAGATGAAATGGCCATTCCTTGCCAAATATTGACTGCAGCCACCTTGATATTAAGCATGTCATGTTATATCGTGGTTGGTGTTCGAGGTTTGACCAATTCATTCTGAATTTTTATAAAGATCAGATGATTGAATTATCACCTGATGGTAATCCTAAACAGTTCTTCAATGTTGAGGACTGGCAAGACCTGCAATATGCATTTGAGTTCTATGTGAAATTTTGTCCGACTCAAACACAACTCCAATCACATTTGCATATGTTTCTTAGAAATAAGAAAATATATGTCTTCGTAGGAAGAGTGTCTATATAATTTACGTTTTTATGATTGTGTATGTTAAACTTTGTTAAGTATGTTATTTTGCTAAAATCCATGTTGTTGTAGACATTTATTAATATTTATGGATGTGAATGTTTATGTCTATTTGAAATATGGAAATGTTTTAATTTATCTCACTAATCATCTACAAAAGTGAAGACTATATAATTTCAAAGAAATTAACTCATAAAGGAAACATTATATAGAATACAAACAGAACATCAACTAGTTTGTTTTGGAGATATGTTTGATTTAAAAAAAATACGTGGTTTTGAAAAATATTAATTTTCTTTGGGAAAGATTAAATTTCTTAAAATTTTGTAATTGAACGCATCATTATGAATAATATATCACCTCGGGAGGTGAACATATTCTTCCATAATGGGTTCGAATTGAATTCATCCTGATTATCATGGTAAAACTCAAGAAAGAATCATATATGGCCCCAAAGGGTCAACATTAAATTAAATCGAGTGTTTGACTATGATAATCTGGATAAAAGATCATTAATTTCATAATCAAACTCACGATAATTAATGATATATCTCTCTGAAGAAAGAAGAGATCAATCACTATCGATCGTTTGAAAATATGATAATGGTCGTTAATTTTAAATTTCCCAAAGATAATTAATTGATAGTTTTGAAAATTTAATTTTGGAAAATTCTGGTCTGGGTTTCTAAATCTCCTACGAGCGCAAGCCCTCATAGTTAATTACATCGTAGAAAACTGGAGTTTCTTACGAATACTGTCGATTAAATTAGCGGTATAAATTTCATTTAAGTTTTTCAAAGTTCGATGTCAAAGGAACATAAGGTTTGGAATTTGAATAGGGATTGGATCAATTTTGAACACTTATTTCTAGAGTCAACGGAAGAAAGGTAGGAGGCACTTGGGATTCTGAAAAAATTCAAAAATGCCTTAGTATCTTAAGTGTTGGGCTTGAATTTGATTGAAAGTAATATTTAATTTAATGGTAAATTTTATTAGAAAGTTGTGATTCAATTCCAGGAGGTTGAGGTCTTATAGCCCGAGACTGCCTTGGAACCTAAGTTTAAACTGGGCACTTAAAAGTGACTCGAACCTAGCTAGTGCAATGCAAATCTGAACTTACCCCGGCCTGGATTGGGGAGCTAGCTAAACCACCTAAGCACTTTTAAAATTATGTATCAAGTCATTTAATGTTAGAATGGGTAGGGACATTATTTAAGATAGGTTTTTAAGATTACGGCCGACATCTAGAGCAGATCCTAATTAGCCCCTTAACTTATGTTGGGAGTTTGATGCTTAAGCTAATGCAATTAAAGTTTTAGAGATTTTTAAATTTATTTCTAATGAGATGCATGCTGATTGACCCGATTAAATGCTTGGATTTCAATGAAGACTTTTGAAATGAGAACACCGGCGATCCTGTGCTTACATCTTAAAGCGTTAGAGTTTCAATGTTGACTTAAAATTTTTAATTTGATTTAAGTAGAAAAATTTTAATAAATCCTTAAGAGCCTACAATCGAATTTCAAGTTAAATCAAAATCGACATGTAGGTAAAAAGAGTAGAAAAGCAAGTAGTTGTACTGCGCAATCAATTAAACAAATCAATTAAATTAATTACTTAAATTGAATGTCCATATGGAAAGTACCACTTATTATTACATCCCAGAATTGCCAAAAAGAAAAGTCGCCAGGCACCACTGACAACAACCCAGATTTCTGATCCTAAGACTCAAGTGACTTTTAGAATGGGTCTTCTCGTTATCCACATCTTCGTCCTTTTGCTGCTTCTTGGATCATTGGGTTCGGATATCCAAATGAAAAGAAACTCTCCCTTGGGTGGGGTGTTCTCTTTTCTCTTTGGATATTTTCAAAGTCATCCAAATTTGGAACTCTAAAGAGGAAGGGACATCCCTTAGGGGAGAGTCCCTCGCCATTTTTTGTTTGATTTAAAAAAAATATGTGGTTTTGAAAAATATTAATTTTCTTTGGGAAAGATTAAGTTTCTCAAAATTTTGTAATTCGAACCCATTAGGGAATGATATATTCACCTCCCCAGGTGATATATTATTCATAATGTTGCGTTCAATTACAAAATTTTAAGAAATTTAATCTTTCCCAAAGAAAATTAATATTTTTCAAAACCACATATTTTTTTAAATCAAACAAGATATTAGCATAATGAAATACATAAAATCAACATCAAAATCAAAGTAAAGCAACAAAAATAAACATGGTACAAAATACTAATGCCTCCTCTTATTCCAATGTGGTACCACATCAGTGATTTGAGTGAAATAGTATGGTGCTTGTAGTAGCCTTGAACGTAGATGGCGATGCTCCTAAACACTAACATCAGGCTAAGTAACTAGCATATATAGTGTTACCGAAGAATGAAACCACGTTAAGTATTACTTCACTTTATAATCATAGTCCAAGCTAGGAATCTCTCATATAAAAGTGTTTTCTCTACTACTCTTCTATAGTGTAATATTAGACTGGTCGTGCAAAGCCCAATCTGTATCTTCCTTATCACATCCTGTTGAGATAATTTCAACTCATATTTTGATTGTTGATATTATTGCAACATGTAAGTTTTTGATGATTCCAAATATTATTGCTTAATTACAATTTCTCCTAACATATTTCGGATGCATTATTATTTGTTGTTTATGTTTACTAATATTTCAAGAAAATCATACTTCAGATTTATAAAGACTTTAAATCAGATCAGCTTAGAGTTTATTGTAAATGAAGTCTATATTTTTTATTTTATTGATTCTGAGAGAGTGTGATAGTATCCGAATAATTGTGCACACACACACAGGGAAGAGTTTAAAATCTACAAATTTTAAACTAATCGTACTGTACGAAGTAATTTTGTACAGGATGATTTGTTTAATTATTTTCCCATGCGAGCAGTCAAACGAATAAAAAGTAGAAAATATTTCTAAGTATGGATCGTACTGTACAATATCCCATTCATACGTACACTATCAACTATACAAGTTGGATGGATCCTTTTTTGTCCCGATGATTTAGAAGTTTTTCTGAACGGTTCAAATTGTATGATGACATCATCATGCATATGTTGTCCAGTGTACGAGTTGGATGGGTCCCTTTTCATTTAGACCAACTTGAAAAATTTAGTAATAGTTCATACAGTACGATGTCTTCATCATACGTACACCATCCAGTGTATGAATTGGACCGATCCCTTTTCATCTCGATGTACTTAAAAATTTTCTTAAGTGATCGTACCATACAATGTCGTCATCATACGTACGCCATTATGGGTATAAAATTGTGAGGTCTCTCTTCATCCCAAAGAAGATGAAAAATTTTATAACTATTCATATAGTATGAACTGGGTTCGTACTGGATGATCATCATGTACGAAATCATTTCATACTGATTCACATAAGGTTCGCACGCAATAGTTTTGAACTATTCATACGTACAACCATACGATCATACTATATGATCGTACATGCTCAAAATGGAAAATTTTAGTTTTCTGGATGATTTTTCTTGTCTTTAATATAAAAGGTCCTCTAAAACTAACATGAAAAGTGTTGTTCTTTGTGATTTTTCAGGGAAAAAGAAAGAGTTAGTGTTGGAGAATGTTTGAGAGAGAGTTTTTGCAAGTGGAGTGTGAAGGGTTTACAAGGTTACTCAAAGATAAGGATCTCCTTATGTGTTTAGTTATCACTCTTCTTATATTCTTTCTAGTTGCTCATGAGACGATCTTTGAAGGAGATCAGATACTCTGCCAACACTTGGAGGGTGTGAACAAATGATGGTACTTTGCCGACACTTGGAGGGTGTGAATAGATGATACTCTGCCGACACTTAGAGGGTTTGAATAGATGATGGTACTCTGTCAACACTTGGATAGTGTTAATAGATGGCGGTACTCTGCCGACACTTGGATGGTATGAAAGGATGATGGTTCTCTATCACACCAGGGATTGATGGAAGAGAGGTTTGTTAAAGGCTTTTCCGCCTTACTATGGGGGCAAAAAGAAAGTCACTTTGGTAATAGTGCAATACCATAAGAGGGAGTCTTCAAGGAGTAGATATAGGTCGTGTTTGACTGAACCATTATAAATCTTTATATTTTTTTATTTTAGCATTTAATTCCTAAAATTTAAATATTGTGGTTAAGAAGCTTATTTTCAAATTAAAATCAAATTGCTGAAAAAGATTAAATGATTTCAATTTAAAAATCTAAGAGAAATTTTTAAATTACCAATTGACCCCCCCATCCCTCTTGGATAGCCTTAGGACAATAGCTTAGGTTTAACAACCTATAGGAAATCAATAAGTGGTATCAGAGCATTATTTTAAAATAATAAGTTTATACAACTTTTTGAAAATGATAATGGATATATTTGGAAACTGAAATACACCTGAAGGGTATTCGATCACTAGACCTCCATTATTTGATAATATCCCTTTCAATTTTTGGAAAACATGCACATCAACTTTTCTTCAATCGCTTGATTATCTCATGTGAATTTTAGTTCAAGAAGGGTAAACTAGGCCAAGTAGACTTGTAGATGGCATTTGAGTTGAAACACCCTTTGCTAACTAGACTGTAGAAGAACGTGACTTAGCATAATTAAATGCAAAATGCTTAAATAGTATCTTTTATGCACTTAAGTCAGAAGACTACATGCGGGTTTCCACATGAAAATGTGGAAAGGACATTTAGGTTAGATTTTGTATAACTTATGAAGGGACTAATAAAGTAAAGCAGACTATATTAAATATCTTATTACATGACTACGAACTATTTCACATGAAATCCAATGAATCTTTTTCAAACATGTATACAAGATTTACTCAAATAATCACTTCTTTGCATGCAATAAGTAGGGAACTAATGAATGCTAAAATGGTTAATAAATTTTTTTGTTATTTGCATAATGCTTATGATGCTAAAATAACTATTATTATAGAGACTAAAAACTTAAATGTTTACTCTATTAATAATCTTCTTGGATCACTAATTGCTTACGAGCAATGAGTTAGTCAAAGGAAGATTGATATAGGAGAATAACAAAAGAAGAAGAACATAACACTAAAAGTAGATGACTCACGGAGTGATCAGTCACAACCTGAGGATGAGGATGATATTGTCTTGATAATAAGGCAATTGAAGAATTATAATGATGTTATTTGCTATGAATGCAGGAAACCTGGACATATAAAATTAAAGATCTCCAATCTGAAAGCCAATCCTAGCAAGGAGAAGGTGGAGGAGAAAGTAAATGTTTGAAAAGGCAAGAAGAGATTTCAAAGAGCTTTTTGGGTGGACTCGGCTTCAGATTCGTTAGAAATAGAAAAGGAGGATGAAGTTATCAACTTGTGTTTAATGGCCGATATTAATCTTGACTAGTCATATTAAGAAGAGGTATGTAACTTAACCTATGTTAAATTAGTGAAGTTTTTGAAAGAATACATACATCATTTATAAAACTTAAGAAAATACATGCTAGATTGAACCTAGAATTGCAAGAATTATAGAAAGAGCATGAAATCCTTAGGAAAGATCACGTACTGATAGATAACAACCACACGAGCTTACTTGATGAATTTGATGATTTGAATAAAAAGAATGATCATTTGAAATCATCCTACACTTAATTGGAAAAAGATTTTAAAAAATTTAAGGATGAATCTGAGAATAGAGAGCACTATATGAAATATGATATTAATCTGTTATAAGCTGTAAACGCATTTCTTAAGTTGAAAGTGAAAGCTATCAAGGAAAAAAGGATACCCCCTACACTTGAAGATTATACTAATCCTTTTTTGAGGTAAAAAATTTTAAAACCTAGGATGAGACAGATTTATTATAGAAAATTAAAAACCTCGTTTCTTGGAGTCAAATTCTTTACTTGTGGGATTATTGGACATATTTAACACAATTATACTTTAGATAAAAAACTCATTTAGTGTGGAGACCTAATATACATAAACTAGATCATATCATACATGCATCTAGTTTTATTTTGTCAAAATGAGGACCTAAACTTGTTTGGGTTTTCAAGACTAACGTTTGATTATTTTGCAGGTATCCTCTCATATAAGACCTCATGAGATCATTTGGTACCTTAACAGTGGTTTCTCAAAGCATATGACTAGAGACACTAAATAATTCATATCGTTGGAAGACAGGAATGGAGGCAAGCTTACATTGAGAGATAACACTACTATGAAAGTGGTTGGCACATGTATGATCAGAAACTTACAAAATTTTTTCATATAAAATGTATTACTTGTTGAAGGCTCAAAGAATAATTTGTTAGTATTAGCCAGCTATGTGATAATAGGTATAGAGTTAAATTTTTTTCCACTAGCTGCATATTAAGCCTAATTAAAAATGATGTATTGCATAGAATTAGGGTAAACAATATTTATATGCTGTATTTAAATTATTTTAAAACTCATAATATTTTTTGTTTAAAAATAATTTATGATGAATAATGGTTATGTCATAGGAGACTTGTCACGCTAGCATAAAAAACCTTAGGAAAATTACCCAAAAAAATTTTGTTAGTGGTATGCCAAAACTAGACTTTACTAAGGATTACCTTTGCGATGCATGTCAATTAGAAAAATATGTGAAGTCCTAATTTCATTCCAATAAGGATCTTAGAACTACTAAACCATTGGAGATAATACTTATGGATCTTTTTGGATCGGTTAGCACTGTAAGTCTAGGAGAAAAGGAATACGAATTTGTGATAATTGATGATTTCTCAAGATTGATGTGGGTTCAATTTTTATTTCATAATAATGAATCGTTTGAGGAATTTAAAGATTTTTCAACTTGGATTCAGAGAAAATTAGGGTGCAAAATTTTAATAATTCAAAATGGTCACAGAGGTGAATTTGAAAATGAAAGATTTGATGATTTTTTTAAAGAATGAGGAATTGATCACAATTTTTTTGCACCTGGAACCCCTCAGCAGAATGAGGTAGTCAAAAGAAAGAACATAATATTAATTGAAGCTGTTAGAGCCATGTTGACTGAATATTCATATCCTAAATATTTTTGGGCTGAAGTAGTTAGTACTGCATATTATGTTCTGAATATGGTGAACAGTAGATAAAATCTGAATAAAACACCCTATGAGCTTCTTAAAGGGAGAACACCAAATTTGTCGCATTTGCATATTTTTAGATGTAAGGTGTTTATTCATAATAATGGAAAATATTCTTTAGAAAAATTTGATCAAAAATTAGATGAAGGAATTTTTCTTGGACACTCTAGTGTTGAAAAATTATATATAATATTTAATAAAAGAACTTTGTTAGTTGAGGAGATCAAACATATTGTATTTGTTAAAATTGGAATTTTAGGAGAGCCAAGTTTGGAAGAGGATGATTTAGAAAATAACTCCCAAACGATTGAGAAGATAAATTTGGAAGAAAATTTAGAGATAGAAAACCCTTTGCCTAGAGATTTAAAATTTTTTAAAAACAACCCTAAGAAATTGATTTTAGGTGAGTCTAGTGAGACTTTTAGGACTAGGCATGGACTATGTAGAGAAGTTAATCATTCTGCCTTTATTTCAAAGATAGAACCCACAAATTTAAATCAAGCACTTTCAAATAAATTTTGGATTTTGGTAATACAAGAAGAATTAAATTAGTTTGTTAGAAATGTTGTTTGAGAATTAATTGCTAGGCTAAAAGATCAAAGTATAGTTGGAACTAAGTTGGTATTTAAAAATAAAATGAATGACTTAGGAGTTGTTGTTAGAAATAAGGCTAAATTGGTGGCTAAGGGATATAATCAAATTGAAGGGATTGATTTTGAGGAAACATATTCCCCTGTAACGAGACTTGAAGCAATTAGGGTTTGGTTATCCTTTATCCATTTTAGAGGATTTAATTTGTCTCAAATGGATGTTAAAAGTATCTTTTTGAATGGGGTGATACAGGATATTTATGTTGAATAACCTCTAGGTTTTAAAAATTCAAAATTCCCAAATTATATTTTTAAATTAAAAAAGGCATTAAATGGATTGAAATAGGCACTTAGGGCTTGGTATGAGAGGTTAAGCACTTTCCTACCTGAGAGATCTTTTGAAAAATGAAGTGTGCACACCACTCTCTTTTTAAAGAAATAGGGAGAAGATATACTCATAGTTCAAATTTATGTTGATGATATCATTTTTGTATCTATAAATAAAAATCATTGTGATGATTTTAATGGTACTGAATGATTAGTTAAAAATAAAATCTTAATTAGGGCATCCTTGGTAATTTAGATTGCTTAGATAATCGTATTAAATGATTTAAGATCATTTAGGATGATCAATTCAGATTGCAAATAATAACTGCCAGTCATAATTTAATTAATATTTTAAATTTTAATTTTTTTCTAATCATACAGGACAATATGCATTATTCTATATGATTTATAACAATCATGCCTAAGTTGATTTAGAAATTAGAGGAATAATTATGGTTAGATTGCTCGATCATATCATATAGGATTATCTACTTAGATCGTACTGGATGATCTATAGTATTTCATAGGAAGATCCCCAATCATCCATAATGAAAATAATAATTTTCCTCTTATCATCCATGAGATCGTATTAGAGGTGTAGAAAGGGTTGTGGGACAAAATGTAGATCGTTATCCATCGTCCCATGTCATAATGGATGATTAATATAGTATCTTAAACTAACATCCTGGATGATCAAAGAATTATACTGAATGATATGTATAAAATACTTGGACTAATTATGCAGGGAAAAGCTGATTGTGCTGACTGAAAGGGCTATTTTGTATTAATCGTATAGGATAATCTATCGATTGTTTTAGACAATCTTTGTGGACAAGTTGAAAATTAGGACCACTTTTAGGCTCTCTATTTAATCTCTCTTATTATCACCTAAGATAATCTTTTGAAGTGGAGTTGATATGATAAATAGCTTATTAAAGGAAAAGAGAGGGATTAAGAGAGATAAATCTTTGTAAGAGGAATTTATGATGAATTCATAATGGTTACTCAATGCAAGGTTTCCATCATCTTGTCAATTTCTTTTTTCTAGTTCCTTGGTGGCTTTGGGGGACATCTTCATCCTCATTAGATCTAAGTTCTTTGCCTTCACTACGAGAATGAAAAAGGATTCCAAGGTTCTTTGCCTACTCCAAGAGGGTGTAAAAGGATTTCTATGTTCTACACAAACATTAGGAAGGAGTAAAAGGATTCCAAAGTTCTCTGCCTACTCTAAGAGGGAGTAAAAGGATTTAAGGCAGTCCAGCTCACCAAATTGGTAGAAACATTTAATAAGGGCTTCTCTTCCTTGCTGTGGGGCAAATGGAGAGACACTACTTTAGGTGTAATGTAAAGTTAGAATTAGTTTTTAAACATATTTAAATATCCCAAGGCCAACCAAGAGGGGGTGAATTGGTTATTTTAAAAATTCCCTCTTGAATTTTAATAGAAAATCAAATAATAATTCTAACAATTTATTTTTTTATTTTTTTTAAAAAAAGTTTTCAACTACAAATACAAAATGTAAAAAAATAAAAGTTTAAAAATAAAAATGAACACAAAGATTTATATTGGTTCATTCAAACAAAACCTACATACACTCCCTAAAGATTCCATATTCAAGTATTGCACTGTTACCAAAGTGACTCTCCTTTTGTCCCCATAGCAAGGCGGAGAAGCCTTTACAATATTCCTCTCTTTCACTAATCCCCGGTGTGGTAGAGTACCATCATCCTTTCGCACCATTTAATTGATGGCAGAGTACCATCATCCTTTCACACCATCCAAGTGTCGGCAGAGTAACGTTGTCCTTTCACACCCTCCAAGTGTCAGCAAAGTACTGTCATCCTTTCATACCCTCCAAGTGTCGGCAGAGTAACATATCTTCTTCAAAGATCTTCTCTTAAGCAACTAGAAAGAAGAATGGAAGAGAACTAACCAAAATATAAAAGAGATTAATATCGTTGAGTAACCTTGTGAACCCTTCACACTCCACTTACAAGAATTCTCTCTCAAACACTCTCCTAAACACTTTCACTTTCTCTCAAAGAAATTTTAAAGAATAGACATTTTCAAGTCAATTTCTCTGGACTATTTTTATAAATGACATTAAAACCATTCAAAAAACAAAAATTCTCAATTTTGAGTTTACACGATCGTACAATACGATTGATATTCGTCCCGGACAAACAGTTCAAAATTGACTAGTATGATCCTGTATGAAATGTTTTTGTAAAAGCATATCATACAGTATGATATGTATAACATAGAATACAAATAGTTATAAAAAAATTCCTACATGTCTGGACAAAAATGTTCCCCACATTTTGATACTCCAGACGTCGTCTGTACGAAAGCGAGATCATCCTGGATGAACAGTTCAAAAAATTTACATGTTCATCTGGACAAAAATGTTCCCCAAATTTTTGTACTCTAGATGTTGTCTATACAAAAGCCAGATCATCCCTATTCAGTTCAAAAAAATTTCGTGTTCGTCTAGATGAAAATATTTCCCACATTTTTGTACTTTGGACGTTGTATGTAATAAAGACAACTTCGTACATGATGAAAAGTACTTAGAATAATTTTTTGCCTACTTTTGAATAACTGTTTGTTGGAGGAAATAAACTACTAAATCATCTTGTATGAATGAAAATCGTATAGTACAATTAGTTTTAAATATACATATTTTAAACACTACCCAGTGTGTATTTGCACGGTTACTCAATTACAATCACACTCTCTCAGACTCAATAAAACTGAAAATTTTCAAACTCTATTTATAATAAACCCTAATCTATTCTCCCATAAAGTCTTCAACAGTTTGGAGTATGATTTCTCTGAAATGTTAGCACACAGAAACAATAAAAGCAATATATCTAATATATGTTAGGAGAAGTAGTAATTAAAATAACTATATTTGGAATCATAAAAAACACACATATTGCAAGAATCTCAATAATAAAAAAACTAAATTGCTACAATCTCAATATGTAATACCTATAAATGAAGTTTCTAGGGAGTGGATGTAGGTCAAGTTAATTGAACCACTATAAATCTAATGTGTTATTTCTTTTTACTATTTTGCATTATTTTGTGATTTATTATATGGTCGAAAAATTTGATTTATGCTATTATGAAATTATTATTTCTTCCATATAAGTCATTTGTTTTAAAATATTCAAAAAGATTTTCTTTTTCGTTAAAGAAATTTTTAAAAAACTGTTTCACCCCCGCTCTTTGTTAGCCTTAAGACTAGTTCTTTAGGGTGTAATAACCCTCACAAACTTTTAAAGTATTAATTTAGGCAAGATTTTATTATATCATATATTATGTTACCTCATGTATGGTATGATTTATTCAAATTTAAAATTTCAAAATATTGTCTAATTATTATTGGCAGTTGTTATATTGATTTAAAGTGATCATTCTGTATGATATTAATCATCTAGTATGATTAGTTTAAATTTTAACAATATTTTGATTAGCTGATTATATAGTATGAAATGGATTATAATGTACAACTAGTTTATATGACTGAACTTCTCATTTTGTCACTATCTCACTCCCTTGAGTGTGTGTGCGCATGATCACCAAGTATAGTATCCACCAAATGAAAGTGCTCTGATGGCACTAGAAAGTTCGACAGGATGTTAAACCCTTATGAATTAGTTCTAAAGCTAAAAAAGAGGGGGGGGGGGGGGAGGGGGTGAATTGGTATTTTAAAAAATCTTTTGATCAAAACTCAATCTTAAAACAAAAACTAAGATTCACCATAGAAATCAAAGTATGGAATTTAAATGTAGAAGCAGAAATAAAGAATAAAGAAATTTATAGTGGTTTGGTCAACACGACCTACGTCCACTCCCAGAAGGCGCCCTCCGAGTATTAAACTAAAACTCAGTGACTCTCTTTTTTCCCCCAAGTAAGGCGGAGAAGCCTTTATAAACCTCCTTTTAACCAACCCAGGTGATGCAGAGAACCCAATTCCTTTTTCTTCCTCCAGAAGCAGGTAGAGAACCCAACTCTTTTTGCTTCCTCTAGAAGCAGGCATAGAACCCAAATCCTTTCTATTCTTCCAGAAGAAGGCAGAGAATCCCACTCCTTTTGCTTTCTCCAGAAGCAAGCAGAGAACCCAACTCCTTTTGCATCCTTTAGAAGCAGGCAGAGAACCTTGATAAGATGCTGAGGTTTACCTCTTTAGAACCCCCAAGGAACTAAGGATTGTTGACCTCATTATTTGAGGTCGATTCCCCGAAATCAATCTCTAGTACCTAGGTCTTCATAGCCTAGTATAGACATCGCCCAAAGGTTTTCTTTTAGGTGGATACCTACTGACGTAGCACAGACTCAAATTTTTAAGTAGACTTAAATCAATTTGCCTCTATCCAACCGGATAGAAGTGCTACGGGCAGAACCACCGGGTCATAGCCCCCGGTGACTGTGAGTATTCTAAACTTAGAAAACCATTAGGGGCCCCTTGATGTGGTTTGTACGAACCATTCCCTTTTAGGTCATTATAATAACTTCAATTTTTTAGATTTATTTTTATTGTATCGTAGATCCCTAAACCCTATTTCTACGTACGAAAAGTCCTAAGGGTTAGTAATAACAAAGATTTTCACCTACATAACAGTAGTGACATTTAAGGACAAAAATTAAGGACCGGGTCTTAGAAAATTTAGACTTAGGATGCATGTACACTTTAGGGTAGAGACATATAACATAGAAAACTTAGTGACACCTCACCTTAGGATTATTGAATATCTTTAAACTAAGATTCAATCAATTAGAAAACTTTAGCCAATAATTGACCTATGACATATCAAAACATCACAACTTACTTCACACACTTAGAATTGTTTGCTAGGACAACCGACTTTAGCTTTAGGTTAGGCCGGTGTTTATTTCCTTACTGCATTGTGATGGGCTTTTTCTCGGTTTTCACTGCATGTTGGTTGTAAAATTGTTGGTGTGTTTGTTTACTTACTTTTACTATACTCTGTAATGTGATTTAATTGATGATTAGATTACCCATAGGTTTGGAGCGATCTGGATTGTTAATATGATTTTCTGTAGGTGGCCACATTCATGCAGGGCAGTAAAAAGGGGGCTAATTAATTAATAATAAATAAATGCTATAGGTGCTTCAACTGCTTAGCCCCCAAATGAAGAAAAGTGTGGCCAAGTGTGGCTTAATAATTTAAATTCAATTGTATATATATATATATAACTGCGTGGGATAATTTTTATTATAAATTGCTTAGGATATTCTTGCAGGTGGACTAGATTTTTCTTCCCTTTCTGTGAAATGAAATGTAATGTAAATATAATTTAACAAGAGTCATAAATGTGAAAGTGATTTTGAAAGTGGGATATTACATCCAATTTGGAATCCAAAGAAAGGAGAATATACCTTAAAAGATTATTCTCTTTTATTTGGAAAGCCATATTATGATGATTTAAATATCCAAATAGAAAAGAAAATACCCCTCTTTAGGGATGAGTTTCTTTTCATTTGGATATCCGGACCCGACGAATCCAAGGAGTTCGTAGAAGAAGAAAGAACAAAATGAAGAAATAGAAGAAAGAAGATGAAAAACTGAAGATACAAGAAAGAATATATCCCATTTCAAAAATCACTTGCGTCATTCTTAGGATTAGAATCCGGGTTTGTTGTCAGTGGTGCCCGGCCACTTTACTTTTCTGAAAATTCTGGATGTAATCATATGGACATTGGACATTGGACATTATATTTGGATTATTAAAATTGATTGTTTACATTGTTTGTGCAGTAGATTTTGTTTAGGACCTTGCATGCCGTGTTTTGTTTTAGCTTGGATACGAATCGGAGTGCTTTTTTTCGAAAGGGTATGCTCAAAATTCTTTTACTTGAAATTATAATAAAAGTTTTAGGCTCACATAGTAACTCTAACGATCTAAGAAGTAAGCTCAGGACCGCCGAGAGTCAGCATAAGCATATTAATACTTTCTCTTCCTTGTTAGGCACCTCCCCGCCTGCGGGTTCTGGCAGACCACTTGACCTATGAGGGTGCAGTTCAGTCAAGAGGAAGTTGTGCAATCTCTAGGGAAAAACCTATTTTATAAGCCTAATTTTTAAACTGCTTCATATTCATTTTATGCATTCGAGTCAATTAGCATGCATTGCATTAGATACAAATTAAAAAGAGTCAAAAATATTAATTACATTTTTAGGCATAACTCGCCCTACATAAGTTGAGGGGCCAATTAGGATCCATCTTAGATGCTGGCCTTCAATTCATTAAAACTTAAACAATGTCCCTACCCATCTTTCATAAGAGACTGGACACATGATTTTAAAGCACCTAGGTGGTTAGCTAGCTCCCCAATCTAGGCTGGGATAAGTCCAGATTTGCACTTCATTAGTTAGGTTCGTGTCACTATTTTATAGTACCCAAATTGAAAGTTCGTTAGGGATGTTAAGCCCTATGAACTTAGTCCCAAGCTAACCAAGAGGGGGGGGGGGGGTGAATTGGTATATAAAAAAAACTTCTTATCACAAAGAAAATAAAATCACAAACCAAATCACACCACAAGGAATTAATGCGGAATTAAAAAAAAGTGCGGAAGCAAAAATAAGAACACAAGATTTATAGTGGTTCGGTCGACTCGACCTACGTCCACTCCTTGGAGGCACCCTCCAAGTATTGCACTACAAAACGTGACTCTCCTTTAGCCTCCACGGCTAGGCGGAGAAGCCCTTACAAGAACCTCCTTTTTGCCACCCCGGTAAGGCAGAGAACCTACCTCCTTTTGCTTCCTCCTGAAGCTGGCAGAGAACCAAAACCAAAAGTAAACTCCTTACCTCTACCGACCCTTCCACGGATGAGAAACTCTAGACGAAGGCGAAGCAGACCGATCCTTGAAGCAACCCTTGTGAATCCCCTCACAAGCTCCCCCTCACAAGATCCTCTCTCTCTCTTCTCTCTCCTTCTCTCCTCAAGGTCTTCTCAGGTCAAGACAGTAGCCAAAGGTTTTTAAAAACGTTGAACAAGAGCTCTTAAATAGAAGAGCATCAAAGGAGCTCATTAATTGCAAGTTGCCGACAATATCGTCCAGGCCGATCTGGATATCGGCCTGGCCGATTAGTACAAATCAAAGAAGATCGGCCAAAGCATCGCCCTGGATGCAAAACTAGACGATTGAGAATTGGCTTGATTGTCTAGGCCGATCTAACTATCGTCCTGGCCGATCAGTTCAAATCAGAGGAAAATTGTCCTGACAATAGCCCTGAATACGAGCTGGCCGATATTGATCGTCCTGAAGTAACTTAAGGTTTTTGACTAGATCGTCCGGGCCGATCCTGCGATCGTCCAGGACGATATGATTGTATCAAACATCCTTAATTACTCCCTTGATTTTCTGATCTATTAAGGCATAATTTGGTAATTTCGTCCAGGCCGATACTTGGATCGTCCCGGCCGATAATTTAAAATTACAGTATACCTTAATTGACTATGGCGGCTACTTCTTTTTGTTTTGAGCTTATCATCCTGGCCGATACACGTATCGTCTAGGCCGATATGTTAATGACGACTACCTTAATTAAGAAACCATATTTACACTTTCTATCTTAAGCTGATCGTCCAGGACGATATGAATATCGGCCTGGCCGATGTGGGTAAAAATAGAAATTCTAATTCTCTCAAGTATGTGTGTGTAGGGTTACTGAGCATCAGTCTCTTTGACCATTACAAGTAGACTCAAAAAGATGAAAATCAAAAGTACAGACTGACTCAACTCTAAACCTACGCAATCCTGAACTTGGCTCCTTCTTGATCGTCCAGTATTCAATTCCAGAAAAGTTAGAAGCAATAAGTAATCAAAGAGAAGTAGTGTTTGTCAATCATCAAAACACAAGCCATGAAAAAATAGATTTGCAACAATCTCCCCCTTTTTGATGATGGCAAACACAAGTAGGAAAATTTTCATTAAAACTTCAAAGTTACAAACCCAAGACCAAACAGCTTTTTTCCTACACCCTACTCCCCCTTTTGTCATCATAAAAAGAGGGTCCAGAAATACAAGAAAAACATCACAAAAGACTAATCAAGCAAACTAAAAAGGACAGGAAACAAACAACATAAAGTACAGACTAAAAAAGCGAAGGATCCAGATCATCTGATAGAGGTGGTGGAGGTGGCTGCTGAAAGTAGGTGGCAAGTGTGGTGAACTGAGCATTGAACCAGGCGATGTCCTGGTCATGCTGCTGCTGCTGCTGAGTAACGAAACTGTCAAATCGGGCTAAATCCTCTGCGCGGTGCTGCTCGTAGCAGGTAATATTCTCAAAGTGTTGCTGCTCCTGTGCAGCCACGTAGGCATCAAACTGAGTCTCCCAATGATCAAACCTCTCAATCAACTGATCAACTGGAGAGTGCTGGTGGAGAGGGACAGGATCAGGAACGGGAGAGGGAGCGGGAGCCTCCTCCTCTCTTGCCCCCTGAGGTTCTTCAGGGTGGAGACGAGTACTGTGAAGGGTGATGAAGGAATTGTTTGAGTAGAAGGGAGTTGGGTGGTTTGGTGGAATAGGATACTGGAGTTGGTATTTGGTTTCGAGGACATAGGCTATGATGTGTCCTAAGGCTAGATTGAGTTTCCTTTTGTGGCCTGCATCACGGATTGTGGTTAAGTGATCAATGTATCAGAAAAGTAGGTCCGCAGTATTAAATTCCCTATGAGCCATGATGTAGAAAGTAGTGAGTGAAAGTAGAGGGGTGATGTGGATTCTGTCGCCGGCTTTTGGAATTACGGAGGTGCGAAGGATATGTTGGATTGTCCTAGCTTCTTTGACTAAAGAGCTAGTCTCTCCAACATGGTAAGGTACATTGGTCTGGCAAAGGAAATGATTCGCCGTGGACCAGTCAAGATCAGGGTTAGGGGCGATTAGGTGCAGCTTAACACCGGTGGTGGATAGCTGTAAAAGATCAACACAATCCTGATATGTGATTTCGACAGAGAGTCGATTCACATAGGTGGATAGGGCTGTGAAGGTAGAGTTGATGCAAAGGTTTGCAAAAAACTCTCGAAGAAACTCTGAATTGAAAGGGAAAGCAAGAGACAGAATGAAGCAAAGAGAGGTGTGAGCGAAAAGATCTATTACCGGGTATAAGATGTGGGTAGGATTGATGATTCTTGAGACAGTGATCCCACATTCTTTGTAACGGTGGTAAGCGGCTTCATCTTCTGCTTCCCTGAAATGAGGGTCAATTCTTGCCCTCGAAGAACTCCCAGAAGTTTGTCGGACGCATTTCCCACCAGTCATAGAGAGGACTAAGCAAAAACACAAGAGGAGAAAGGATGAAGAGTGAAAAAGTATGGCTGGAATGGCCTGAATTTAAAGAAATGGCCATATCGTCTTGGCAGATCGTAGAATCGTCCAGGCCGATATGGTTCAATAATTACGTACAGGCCGATTGGTCAAAAAGGCGGTCCAATCGTCCGGGCCGATCAGATATCGGCCAGGCCGATTAGACATAGGCGATCGTCCCGAGGAGTCAATCTGGACGACCGTTGAAAAAGCAGATCGTTCGGGCCGATTAGGTGTATTGTCCAGGACGATGCACAATAATTGATCGTACCGGCCAAAGTTAAAACGTTTAAAATGCTTGCCACGTGTATCGTCCAGGACGAACAGTGGATCGGCCCGGCCGATGGTCCAATAATGGATCGTCCGGGGCCGAATTTAAAGATCAAAACGTGCTGACACGTGGATCGTCCAGGATGATCTAGTGTATCGGCCAGGACGATGCGCATAAAATGCATCGGCCAGAAGAAAAGTTCTATCGGCCAGGACTATCACCATGAGTTCGATTAAATCGTCCAGGACGATATAGGATCGTCCAGGCCGATGAGATACACCAAGCACAGAAAAGTTCAGCAAATAGATTTTGAAGAGAATTTGTCATATCGTCCAGGACGATAAAAGTATCGGCCCGGCCGATGTGACTTGAAATTGAAATCAAGAGAAGAATGGTGATGATCAAGACCCTAAAAAATAAAGCAAAAAAAAAAAAGTCAATACATAGAAAAATTAAACAGAGAATACAAGGAAAAACAAAAGATAAATATTTTTGGATTTTAATTTTTTTAATTAAATTTTTTTTTATGGAGGCATCATATGAAAATTCTTTTCAAAAAGTTAAACTTTTAGAGTTCAAAGGGATCAAGAAGTTTAACAAATCCCAATTAGAAGAAGGTAGAGCATCTGATTCTGTTAACCCTAGATCGGACGTCCTTTAGGGTACAAAATTCTAGGAAAACAGAAATCTAAACTCAGAATAACTAAATAGGATAAAAGATCTATTCAAGACTTGCTTACAAAGAAAATATCTCATAAATAATAAAACCAATGTAGCTTTTCTCGATCATGGAAATTTAAATTAAGTCTTTGAAGGCATCACATAATCAAAGAGTTTTCTAAGTTTTAAGAATTTTACCAAAGAGATAATAGCTTGCATCATGTGGGCTCATTTTTTGCCTCTTGTCATTCTAATTGGCCATTTTGAGCATCTTTTGATTCTTTGATACACTTTTTTGTGTATATAGCATTTTTCAATTTGGCTTCATTGGCCTCTTTCCCAATATTTTTTTATTTTTATTTTAACTCTTGCAAGCTAGAAACTCTTTAATATAACCTTAAAGAAAAACTTGGTTGTGAGTATATCCTCTCAAATATTAGAGAATATGAGCTCTCTCTCTAACATAGGGAAGAACAATCAACAACACAAAATCAAAATCATGTGATAAATGCAATGGCAAGATTTCAAAAGCTTGAATGATATCAAGAACTTGGGTTATTATGCATAAGATAAATTAATGTAGCAAGATAAGAAAAAGATCTTAAAAAATCATTGGTTAAACTGAGTTTAGACATTTTATTTAGAGAAGAAAATCATACCACTAAACAAAGTCAGAAGAAAGGAAAAACATCAATAGAATACTCCCTTTAACCAATTTAGGAAAAGCTAAACACTATCTCCAAAACTCCAAAATCTAAAAGCTTTAAAAAAAAAAATTCATCATATGGAGGGCCATAGTTAAAGATCACATAAAAATAAAAACAACAAAAACAAAATGAAATTAAAGCAAACTAACACAAAGCAAGCACACAGACTAGCACAAAAACAAAATAAACTAATAACACAAAAAAACTTTCAAGCACATGATAAAGCAGCGAGTTTAAGCAATTTTGAGCTGCAAGCCTCCTTATGTCCAGTTATCCTAAGCTCCCACGAGGTCTTTGGTGAGAGCACTCCTACAAAACTCAACAACAGTCAGATTTAGGAACCCAAATAGGTTTGGGATCTTTCTTAGGAATAGTAGAGTGCAATGCAGGTATGGTATGCTGTGAAACATGCATCTTAGGTCTCCACACCCAATGTGTACTACGGAGAATGGTGCAAGTGTATGAGATGTGTCCTAGCATGCCACATGAGAAACATCTAACTCTAGGAAAAGGATTTCTTAAATGGTTTGAGTTATAATGCCTCTTCCTAGGTTCTGGCTTAGGATCAAAAGTAGAAGTCATTCGATTTTTCTTATATGTATCAAAATCATTTTGAATCCTCAAATTTGTTCTTTTTAAAGCATCAATCTCAATCCTTAAATTTTTCTCAATCTCTTTAGATTTCTTAAGATCAAAACTAAGTGAGGTGTGTGAATCTTTTAATGCATTATGATCATCAACTAATTCTAAATGCTTTTTGTTCAACTCATCAAATTCATCAAGAAGAGCCATAGGATTAGAATCAATTGTTGCATGATCTTTAAGAAAAACTTCATGCTCTTTTTGTAGATTTGAATGTTCTAGTTTTAGACTAG
This sequence comes from Dendrobium nobile, assembly GCA_022539455.1. Taxonomy (NCBI): domain Eukaryota; kingdom Viridiplantae; phylum Streptophyta; class Magnoliopsida; order Asparagales; family Orchidaceae; genus Dendrobium; species Dendrobium nobile. Next base: position 58,342,285 of record CM039721.1, read on the forward strand.
CATGAGTCTTCTTAAGTTTTTTGTATGATGCATGGATTTTTTCATAAATTTCAAAAAATTCATCATAGGTTGATTTACATACCTCTTCCTCATCATTTTGATTTTCTCCCATGAAACACACATTCGTAGTCTCTTCCTCTGGTTCAGTCTCAGAGGAATCAGTACCAGATTCTACCCAAAAACCTCTTTGGATTTTCTTCTTGTCCTTCCTTGACTTGGCTTTCTCCTCACCTTTTTCATTTTCTTTGCTTGAGTGATCTTGAAGTGTAGGGCAATCGGCTCTCACATGTCCAGGTTTCCTGCATTCAAAACAAACAACATCAGAAGATCCTTTAACATGTTTATGATCCTTACCTTTTCTCCAACTTTGATGATGCTTTTGTTTCTTCCTTAGAAAGCTTTTGAATTGCCTTGTGATGAAGGCTACTTCATCGCTTTTAGACCCGGAAGATTCAGAATCAGATTTGTGTGCCTTCAGTGCGATTATTTTCTCATTTTTCTTCTCACCTACATCAAGATTTCTTTGATTCACCCCTTGCTCGTAAGTAATGAGTGAGCCAAGTAAGTTATCAATGGAATAAGTGTTCAAATCTTTAGATTCAGTGATTGCAGTGATTTTTGCATCATAAGACGAAGGCAAGCATCTTAAAATCTTGTTAAATTTTTCATAATTTGAAAGTTCTTTTCCTAGTGCATGCAATGAAGTAACAATCTGAGTAAACCTGGTGTACATGTCAGAACTCGATTCATGAGGTTTCATACGAAAAAGTTCGTAGTCATGCAAGAGAATGTTTAAACGGGATTGTTTAACTTCATTAGTTCCTTCATAGGTGATGCACAATTTATCCCAAATCTCTTTACCGGTTTTGCAAGTTAAGACACGCATGTAATCCTCAGATTTCAAAGCACAGAAAAAATAGTTCAAACATTTCGCATTTAATTGAGCTAAATCACGTTCATTAAAAGTCCATTCAGTAAAAGCAACTTTAGTTTTAACACCATTAATTTCACGAGAAGGTGGAGAATAACCTTCTTGAATAAGCATCCACATGTGATAATCAGTAGATTGTAAAAATGTTGACATGCGAGTTTTCCAAAAATCAAAAGGTAGGTTATCGAACTAGGGAGGTCGGGTAATGGAATACCCTTCCGTAGTGTTACGATTCCCAATGTTAGCCATGGATCAAAAATTCAAAAGCTTTTAAAAACTTATTTTATGAAAACCGCTCTGATACCACTTGAAAGTTTGTTAGGGATGTTAAGCCCTATGAACTTAGTCCCAAGCTACCAAGAGGGGGGGGGGGGGGGGGGGTGAATTGGTATTTAAAAAAAACTTCTTATCACAAAGAAAATAAAATCACAAACCAAATCACACCACAAGGAATTAATGCGGAATTAAAAAAAAAGTGCAGAAGCAAAAATAAGAACACAAGATTTAGAGTGGTTCGGTCGACTCGACCTATGTATACTCCTTGGAGGCACCCTTCAAGTATTGCACTACAAAACGTGACTCTCCTTTAACCCCCACGGCTAGGCGGAGAAGCACTTACAAGAACCTCCTTTTTTCCACCCTGGCAAGGCAGAGAACCTACCTCCTTTTGCTTCCTACTGAAGCTGGCAGAGAACCAAAACCAAAAGCAAACTCCTTACCTCTACCGACCCTTCCACGGACGAGAAACTCTAGACGAAGACGAAGCAGAGCGATCCTTGAAGCAACCCTTGTGAATCCCCTCACAAGCTCCCCCTCACAAGATCCTATCTCTCTCCTCTCTCTCTTTCTCTCTTCAAGGTCTTCTCAGGTCAAGACAGCAGCCAAAGGTTTTTAAAAATGTTGAACAAGAGCTCTTAAATAGAAGAGCATCAAAGGAGCTCATTAATTGCAAGTTGCCGACAATATCGTCCAGGCCGATCAGTACAAATCAAAGAAGATCGGCCAGAGCATCGCCCTGGATGCAAAACTGGACGATTGAGAATTGGCTTGATCATCCAGGCCGATCTAACTATCGTCCTGGCCGATCAATACAAATTAGAGGAAAATCATCCTGACAATAGCCCTGAATACGAGCTGGCCGATATTGATCGTCCTGAAGTAACTTAAGGTTTTTGACTAGATCATCCGGGCCGATCCTACGATCGTCCAGAATGATATGATCGTATCAATCATCCTTAATTACTCCCTTGATTTTCTGATCTATTAATGCATAATTTGGTAATTTCGTCCAGGCCGATACTTGGATCGTCCCGGCCGATAATTTAAAATTACAGTATACCTTAATTGACTATGGCGGCTACTTCTTTCCGTTTTGAGCTTATCGTCCTGGCCTATACACGTATCATCCAGGCCGATATGTTAATGACGGCTGCCTTAATTAAGAAACCATATTTAGACTTTCTGTCTTAAGCTGATCGTCCAGGATGATATGAATATCGGCCTGGCCTTTGTGGGGAAAAACAGAAATTCTAATTCTCTCAAGTGTGTGTGTGTAGGGTTACTTAGCATCAGTCTCTTTGACCAATACAAGTAGACTCAAAAAGATGAAAATCAAAAGTACAGACTGACTCAACCCTAAACTTACGCAATCCTGAACTTGGCTCCTTCTTGATCGTCCGGTCTTCGATTCCTGAAAAGTTAGAAGCAACAAGTAGTCCAAGAGAAGTAGTGTTTGTCAATCATCAAAACACAAGCCTTAAAAAAATAGATTTGCAACACAAATTAGATTTAGGTTCTGAGGCAGATTCTTTTTAAATCTTAAGTCCTCGCCCTCCGGGAATATAATCCCAAATTTCTAATAAAAATATCAACTTAAACATAAAATTTCTCTCTTAAAATGTAAAGCCCAACATAGGATAGACTGAGGTTACCTCTGAGCTTCTCAGAATCCGACACCTCCTACTTTTCATCCTTTGACTCACTAATAAATGTTCAACATTGAGCTTTCACCTTGAAAAATTCCTACTTCTGTTCCTTGTTTTTTACTTTATAGTCAAAGGGTATAAAATCACTGCTTTAATCGAGAGTTTTCTTAGGAGCATTCCTCCTAAGATGTAATTAACTATAGGAGCTTGCTCCTATAGGGATTTGAGAACCCCAGACTAAAATAAACCTTGTTTTATTCCTATAAAATAAGGGAAGAATATTTGGGAACGTAGATATTTTTAAAACCTCATTTCTAATTTTGAATAGACTTGTAGAATGTTATTATTTTCTTTTCAGATAATATAATATTATACTTGTTATATTCAACTTTAGAAATAATGAATTTTATAAAACTCATTCTCGCTTTTGGATATCTTGAAGAATGTTATGTTCGTCTTTTAAGATAATATAATATTCTTCTTGCCATATCTAAATAAAAGAATGAATTAACTTTTTTTAAAAAACGTATTTCTATTTTTAAACATATTCCATAGAATTTCATGTTCATCTTTTGAGATGATATGTTATTCTTTGAACTATGTTTAATTAAACTATTTATAGTTCAAAGAATAACATATCATCTCAAAAGATGAACATGAAATTCTATAGAATATGTTTAAAAATAGAAATACGTTTTTTAAAAAAAGTTAATTCATTCTTTTATTTAGATATGGCAAGAAGAATATTATATCATCTTAAAAGACGAACATAACATTCTTCAAGATATCCAAAAGCGAGAATGAGTTTTATAAAATTCATTATTTCTAAAGTTGAATATAACTAGTATAATATTATATTATCTGAAAAGAAAATAATAACATTCTACAAGTCTATTCAAAATTAGAAATGAGGTTTTAAATATATCTATGTTCCCAAAGATTCTTCCCTTATTTTATACGAATAAATTTATTTTAGTTTGGGGTTCTCAAATCCCTATAGGAGCAAGCTCCTATAGTTAATTACATCTTAGGAGGAATGCTCCTAAGAAAACTCTCGATTAAAGCAGTGATTTCATACCCTTTGACTACAAAGTAAAAGACAAGGAATAGAAGTAGGAATTTTTCAAGGTGAAAACTCAATATTGATCATTTATTAGCGAGTCAAAGGATGAAAAGTAGGAGGTTTCGGATTCTGAGAAGCTCAGAGGTAACCTCAGTCTATCCTATGTTGGGCTTTACATTTTAAGAGAGAAATTTTATGTTTAAGTTGATATTTTTTTTAGAAATTTGGGATTATATTCCCGGAGGGTGAGGACTTAAGATCTAAAAAGAATCTGCCTCAGAACCTAAATCTAATTTGGGTACTATAAAATAGTGACCCGAACCAAACTAATGGAGTGCAAATCTGGACTTATCCCAGCCTCGATTGGGGAGCCAGCTAACCACCTAGGCACTTTAAAATCATGTGTCCAGTCTCTTATGAAAGATGGGTAGGGACGTTGTTTAAGTTTTAATGAATTGGGGGCCGGCATCTAAGACGGATCCTAATTGGCCCCTGAACTTATGTAGGGCGAGTTATGACTAAAAATGCAATTAATATTTTGGACTCTTTTTAATTTGTATCTAATGCAATGCATGCTAATTGACTCGAATACATAAAATGAATATGAAGCAGTTTAAAAATTAGGCTTAGAAAATAGGTTTTTCCCTAGAGATTTCACAACTTCCCCTTGACAGAACTGCACTGTCATAGGTCAAGTGGTCTACCAGAACCCGCAGGCAGGGAGGTGCCTAACAAGGAAGAGAAAGTAATAATATGCTTATGCTGACTCTCGGCGGTCCCGAGCTTACTTCTTAGATCGTTATAGTTACTATGTGAGCCTAAAACTTTTATTATAATTTCAAGTAAAAGAATTTTGAGCGTACCCTTACGAAAAAAAGCACTCTGATTCGTATCCAGGCTAAAACAAAACACAGCATGCAAGGTCCTAAAAAAAATCTACTGTACAAACAATGTAAACAATTAATTTTAATAATCCAAATATAATGTCTAATGTCCAATGTCCATATGATTACATCCAGAATTTGCAGAAAAGTAAAGTGGCCGGGCACCACTGCCAACAAACCCGGATTCTAATCCTAAGAATGACGCAAGTGATTTTTGTAATGGGATATATTCTTTCTTGTATCTTCAGTTCTTCGTCTTCTTTCTTCTATTTCTTTATTTTGTTCTTTCTTCTTCTACAAACTCCTTGGATTCGTCGGATCCGGATATCCAAATGAAAAGAAACTCATCTCTAAAGAGGGGTATTTTCTTTTCTATTAGGATATTTAAATCATCCTAATATGGCTTTCCAAATAAAAGAGAATAATCCTTTAAGGTATATTCTCCTTTCTTTGGATTCCAAATTGGATGTAATATCCCACCTTCAAAATCACATTCACATTTATGACTCTTGATAAATTATATTTACATTACATTTCATTTCATAGAAAGGGAAGAAAAATCTAGTCCACCTGCAAGGTTATCCTAAGCAATTTATAATAAAAATTATCCCATGTAGTTATATATATATGCAATTGAATTTAAATTATTAAGCCACACTTGGCCACACTCTTCTTCATTTGGGGGCTAAGCAGTTGAAGCACCTATAGCATTTATTTATTATTAATTAATTAGCCCCCTTTTTACTGCCTTGCACGAATGTGGCCACCTGCAGAAAATCATATTAACAATCCAGATCGCTCCTAACCTATGGGTAATCTAATCGTCAATTAAATCACATCACAGAGTACAGTAAAAGTAAGTAAACAAACACACCAACAATTTTACAACCAACATGCAGTGAAAACCGAGAAAAAGCCCATCACAATGCAGTAAGGAAATAAACACCGGCCTAACCTAAAGCTAAAGTCGGTTGTCCTAGCAAACAATTCTAAATGTGTGCAGTAAGTTGTGAGGTTTTGATATGTCATAGGTCAATTATTGGCTAAAGTTTTCTAATTGATTGAATTTTAGTTTAAAGATATTCACTAATCCTAAGGTGAGGTGTCACTAAGTTTTCTATGTTATATGTCTCTACCCTAAAGTGTACATGCATCCTAAGTCTAAGTTTTCTAAGACCCGGTCCTTAAGTTTTTTTCCTTAAATGTCACTACTGTTATATAGGTGAAAATCTTTGTTATTACTAACCCTTAGGACTTTTCGTACGTAGAAATAGGGTTTAGGGATCTGCGATAAAATAAAAATAAATCTAAAAAATTGAAGTTATTATAAGGACCTAAATGGGAAGGGTTCGCACAAACCACATCAAGGGGCTTCTAAAGGTTTTCTAAGTTTAGAATACTCACAGTCACCGGGGGCTATGACCCGTTTGTTCCTCCCGTAGCACCTCTACCCGGTTGGATAGAGGCAAATTGATTTAAGTCTACTTAAAAATTTGAGTCCGTGCTACGTTAGTAGGTATCCACCTAAGAGAAATCTTGTGGGCGATGTCTACACTAGGCTACGAAGACCTAGGATCTAGAGATTGATTTTGGGGAATCGACCTCAAATAATGAGGTCAACAAATGGACGCAAGTTTATCATGCCTATTGGCGTTGACCGAAACGATCAACTAGACCCAAAAATTGAACTTGAATATCTGAGTATATGAATTGAACAGATTTTGTTATTTTGATAGATAATCAAAATGAACAATTTATAGAGATTCGAGTTGAAGAATTGATTTGAAGTTTGATGTTATAATTGGTGGCTTTAGTAAAATGATAACTAATTAGATTAGTATCATTAAGTAAAGTCAAGGTATGAAAGAATGAGCATAGTGATTTGAAAGGAATTTGATATGAAAGTAGGAGCTTGAATGTGATTTTGATTTGAAAGTAATTTTGATAAGACTAGAGTCTTCTTCCTAGTTCAAGAGAAAGGATGCCACCAAGTGGGCATTTACACCTAACTTAATGAACTAAAGGGCGTCTTCTCAGAAAAGAGAGAAACTTATGGATAAGGTTGAATCTAATCTTGAAAGGTTTAAAAATTTATGTTTTACACTAGGATGGTGCCACGAGGGGCATTCTCCAACTCTAGCGAATGATCGTGAGGAAAGGATGCCTAAGTGTGGGGATTCACACCTAACCTTAGAGGATCAGAAGATCATATAAAAAGGAAGCCTAAGTGTGGGGACTCACACTTAATCATAGAGGATCGATCTAAGATTTAAAATTTATACTAGGATGGTGCCAAGAGGGGCGTTCTCCAACTCTAGCGGATGATCGTAAGGAAATGATGCCTAAGTGTGGGGACTCACACCTAACCTTAGAGGATCAGAAGATCATATGAAAAGGAAGCCTAAGTGTGGGGACTCACACCTAATCATAGAGGATCAATTTAAGATTTAAGATTTAATGAAAAGAAGATGCCACTAGAGATGCTTATACTTCTCCTCGGGACGAAGCTAGGATGCCACTAGGGATGCTTACTCCTAACTTCAAAGATGTCAATAGGATGTCGTAGGAGGACTTATACCTAGAGACGGATTTAAACTGGATTGGCTGCCGTAAGAGCGGAATTAAGCCAGAAGTCAATAGGATGCCGTAAAAGCGGACTTAGACCTAAAGACTGATTTAAACAGGATTGGCTGCCGTAAGAGCGGACTTAAGCCAGAAAGTCAATAAGATGCCGTAAAAGCGGACTTAGACCTAAAGATGGATTTAAACTGGATTGGCTGCCGTAAGAGCGGACTTAAGCCAAAAAGCTAGTAGGAAGCCGTAAAAGCGGACTTAGACCTAAAGACGGATTTAAACTGGATTGGATGTCGTAAGAGCGAACTTAAGCCAAAAAGTCAGTAGGATGCCGTAAAAGCGGACTTAGACCTAAAGACTGATTTAATCTGGATTGGCTGCCGTAAGAGCGGACTTAAGCCAGAAAGCCAATAGGATGCCGTAAAAGCGGACTTAGACCTAAAGACTGATTTAATCAGGTTTGGATGCCGTAAGAGCAGACTTAAGCCAGAAAGCCAATAGGATGCCGTAAAAGTGGTCTTAGACCTAAAGACTGATTTAATCAGGTTTGGCTGCCGTAAGAGCGGACATAAGCCAGAAAGCCAATAGGATGCCGTAAAAGCGGACTTAGACCTAAAGACTGATTTAATCAGGTTTGGCTGCCGTAAGAGCGGACTTAAGCCAGAAAGCAATAGGATGCCGTAAAAGCGGACTTAGACCTAAAGACTGATTTCAGGGTGGTGAATTTTTTAAAGTAAAGTTGATTTCTTTAAAGCTTTGAATCTTTTCCCTCAACCACAAATGACATTGACAACTTGCAAATGTTCTACTAGAGATCATAAGGTTTTATATATGTCATTTTCTAGAAGGGAAAGAAAAACATTTTGAAGATTAAAAGACTTGAAAATCTTTGAATTGAAAATATATTTTCTCCTCCACTACAAATGATCTTTATAACTTACAAATATTCCACTAGGGAATATGTTTTTATATCAGATCATCATATATGAGGAAAACAAAAGGGGAGTAGTTTGATCATCTTTGATAAGTAAAAACTTAACAAAGCATCTCGACTACTAAAGGAGAAATGCAAGATCTTGATTAAAGATTGATTCTATGATTGAATTTGTTTCGATTAACTCGAAGAAAATAATATGAATTTTCTAGAGTCTTCGTTTACATGTTCTAAGAGAACTAAATGCAACATGATAAAATTTCCTTTAGAAAATTTTAACTTTTGCATGAGTTGTTATAGAACAATGAGTATATTTGAGCATCCTTTATAGTGAAAACACTACAGAATATCAAATACTCACAATGATTGAGAAATGTTTGATTTTCATCAAAAAGTGAAAGCTTTATTTTTCGTTTGATAATTTTCTTATAATATTTGACTGTAATTGCTTAAGTTTTAATCATCTTCACCCAATCAAAATGACATTGGAAAAGATTCAAAAACTCAACGAAGGATGGGTTGACTCCCTCTAAATTAAATAGTTTGAATATGACCAACATGAGTTTAATCAAAATATCTAAAACTTAACAATTTTCTTTAAAGAAAAGTGTAGTTTCAAAGATTTTGAATTTCAATGCTATAGAAAGATTCTTTAATGGGGATAGAGTTGTTTAGGCTCTAACATCTGATTCTAGTTTATGAAAAAGTGAAGATATATCTTGAATTAAATTTTATGTCTATTTGACGAAGTTACCATAGACTTTATCAGGAATAGAATCCCTCCAATTCTAACATCCAAGATTAGTCAATTATGGACTTAGTCAAATTGTAGCTTGATTTTGTTTTGAAGTTTGACAAAGATTCAAACAAGGGTATTATCGACATCACTAAGGATAGAACCCCTCTTGTTCTAACATCCTAGTTCAGTCAATAATAGATTTAAATTTATATGATATCTACTCAATAGTGAATGAGAACATTAGACAATTATCTCAGAACCAACTAAGGGATGTCCCTTAGTTTAGTTTCAAAAATTTGAATCCAAAGAAAGTGATTTTTATATTTATAAATATCACTGTAGATCATCTAGCATCAGGACTCTATCTAGAATCTCATTCAAATTGGAAGATACTTAAAAGAGAGTTGAAGATATTTGGATAATGGTTTGTTTATGCATCTCAATTAGGTTAGATACATGAAACCCAATAATGCATAACCAGCACCATTATAATTCTAATTAGATTGATCATCTATGTAATTTTTCTTGATAATGATTTGAATATATCAACTGACCTACTCAGGTTGCTAACTAGAGAGGTCTCAAGATTTAGATTTTGTTATCCCAGATCAAAGCTCCCTACAAGCAAAACTGGGGTTTTCTTCTTCATCTTTTTCTTCTTTTTAAACTAAGATATAAAGAAATTAAATTGGAGGTAGAAATTCACTTTTCAAATCTTTCTGATGGTATATGTATTTTACATATAATAGAGCATCAATGCTTGATGATGAACCAGAATTGTAAATTCTCAAAGTCAAGTGTTAAAAATACTAAAGGATGAATAGGTCCTTTGATATTCAAGATTTAGAAAGGAAAGCCACTTTTTTTTTTTTGCTACGCATTTAATGAATGTCTCTTTTTTCTTTTCTTTTATTTTCCTTCACTTTTTTTTTTTTTAGGAGGCTTCCTTTATTTAAATCTTGAAATAATTATTTCAATTGTAAAATCACCTTCCAAGTATAAGAGTGAAAAATATTAACCCTCTTATATAAGAAAGATGGATTTATAAATTGGACCCAATCCTATAGTATAAATAAACAACTTGAATGAGATAATTATGAAACAAGTTCATCAACTTGTAAGATGTCTATGAGATGTATAATAACAAGAAGATGAACAAAATTTTCACTTCCTCCAATTTCAATTTGATATAAATCTTAATTTAAAAGAAAATTATGGATATCATAATGGGTAAACCCAAATATGATATTTTTTTTTTATTACTACTGAAGAGGAAAACTTTTAAAGATGTTATAAAATCACCTGACGCGGTATCAATTCAAGGTGTGTCAATTAATTTTAAGGAAAACCACATGACAAAAAAATGTTTATCATATCATGGGTTAGCCTTAATAAAGAACCTTGAATTATCCCAAGTCTTTGATTGAAAGGGGAATTTAAGATGATCAATCTTAACAAGAATTGTTCATGAGTTTTCTCAAATGGAGTAATAAAGCAAAGAATAAACTTAGCTAATATTTGATTTTAAAATATCACCATAAGAAAAAAACTTCAGATGATGAACAAAAGCTTTTATGTAATTTACTAGGTATTTATTTTCATCATATGCCATAAAATTCCTGATATATCAGAGTTAAACCACATGACAGAGGAAAAATCGTCGTATCCATGTAGTACCCTTAAGAAATAAAATTTAAAGGCGTCTTAAACTTTAACCTACAATAAGGTTAAAGATGAGGGAATTTGGAATGGTTTTCAAACTTTCAATATATCAACCAATATTTATACATTCCTAAGATTAGAAAAATCATAATATGGTTGAATAGAAGATTTGAAAATATATTTGAATTTAATTCAAATGATTACTAGAAACCTAGTAAAACTAGTTGAACTTTTAGGCTTTGAGGTTTCAGAAAAAAATGAGATTAAATATATCTTTATCTAAAGCGTTAATCCACCCAAGTGGAGGGAGGGAGGGAACACACTTTTCTTTATAGCATTGATAACCATTGGTTTTATTCTTTAAAATTTAGAGGAGTCAACCACAATGAAATTTTTATTACAATTTAAAGAAAGTAGAGGTAAATTTCTTTTAAGAGAAATCAACCTGCCATTTTCTCTAACAAAAATGATTTTTTTTTATAAACTTGACTTATATTTGAACCTTCAAACTTTTCTCAATGTAAATTGAATTTAATCTTAAAAATCTTGCATATATCAAATTCTGGACCCTATCCTAGCAAACATATCAAGCTACAAAGGACATGTAACTACAATATGTTAATAGGACAAGTAAAAAGTTTTGATTTGAAGGTTTGAGCTGTTGGACCATATCCTACCAAACATATTAAGCTATAAAAAATATATAACTGTAATATACTGGTTTAGATAAGGAGAAAACTTTGATTTAAAAGCTCAAATTTTCTTGAGATTTGTCCAGCCACATATCGAGTTATAAATATATTATATATATATATATATATATATATATATATATTATATATATATATATATATATAATATAACTGCAACATATTAGCTAGGATACAGAAGTTTAAAATTTTTGAAGACTTAAAGTTATTTGGACCCAATCCAAATAATACATTAAGTTACTAAAAGAAGTAACTATACATATTACTAAAGATTTGGCAAAGGAATTTTGGACCCAGTGCTAAGTCAAACATCAAGCTACAAGAAAAAATGTAACTGTAACATTCGAATTAGCACAAGAAATTTCTTTACAAAAAGATCGTACAAAGGATCTTCCCATTAGTTTTCTAACGGGGTCCAAAATAAGACCTCTAAAATTTTTTAGATACCGGCCAAATTATCCAAGAATGAAATGAATAAAAGATCCGGCGAAAGAAAGGTAGTTACAACCTATGTCAAGCACAAGTATACTACTGATTAAAGGTTATAAAACACTGCTAAAGATGGATAGAGGATTGATCTCCAACGGAGTCGCCAGAAAAACCTTGGTGGGAAAAATTGTGTTTCACGACACAGATTTTGATTTCTCCTATTTTGTAATCGAATACTTCATTGAAAATAAAGTACAATCTCGAGAGAATGACACAGTATTCTACAATGGATTTAATATCAGAATAGGGTTTTGAAAATTGATATTTTTATAATTAAACATAGTTCAAAGAATAACATATCATCTCAAAAGATAAACATGAAATTCTATAGAATATGTTTAAAAATAGAAATACGTTTTTTAAAAAAAGTTAATTCATTCTTTTATTTAGATATGGCAAGAAAAATATTATATCATCTTAAAAGACGAACATAACATTCTTCAAGATATCCAAAAGCGAGAATGAGTTTTATAAAATTCATTATTTCTAAAGTTGAATATAACAAGTATAATATTATATTATCTGAAAAGAAAATAATAACATTCTACAAGTCTATTCAAAATTAGAAATGAGGTTTTAAAAATATCTACGTTCCCAAAGATTCTTCCCCTATTTTATAAGAATAAAATAAGGTTTATTTTAGTATGGGGTTCTCAAATCCCTATAGGAGCAAGCTCCTATAGTTAATTACATCTTAGGAGGAATGCTCCTAAGAAAACTCTCGATTAAAGCAGTGATTTCATACCCTTTGACTACAAAGTAAAAGACAAGGAACAGAAGTAGGAATTTTCAAGGTGAAAGCTCAATGTTGAACATTTATTAGCGAGTCAAAGGATGAAAAGTAGGAGGTGTCGGATTCTGAGAAGCTCAGAGGTAACCTCAGTCTATCCTATGTTGGGCTTTACATTTTAAGAGAGAAATTTTATGTTTAAGTTGATATTTTAATTAGAAATTTGGGATTATATTCCCGGAGGGCGAGGACTTAAGATCTAAAAAGAATCTGCCTCAGAACCTAAATCTAATTTGGGTACTATAAAATAGTGAGCCGAACCTAACTAATGAAGTGCAAATCTGGACTTATCATGGCCTGGATTGGGAAGCCAGCTAACCACCTAGGCACTTTAAAATCATGTGTCCAGTCTCTTATGAAAGATGGGTAGGGACGTTGTTTAAGTTTTAATGAAATGGGGGCCGGCATCTAAGACGGATCCTAATTGGCCCCTCAACTTATGTTGGGCGAGTTATGCCTAAAAATGCAATTAATATTTTGGACTCTTTTAATTTGTATCTAATGCAATGCATGCTAATTGACTCGAATGCATAAAATGAATATGAAGAAGTTTAAAAATTAGGCTTAGAAAATAGGTTTTTTTCTAGAGATTGCACAACTTCTCCTTGACAGAACTGCACCCTCATAGGTCAAGTGGTCTGCCAGAACCCACAGGCGGGGAGGTGCCTAACAAGGAAGAGAAAGTATTAATATGCTTATGCTGACTCTTGGCGGTCCCGAGCTTACTTCTTAGATCGTTAGAGTTACTATGTGAGCCTAAAACTTTTATTATAATTTCAAGTAAAAGAATTTTGAGCGTACCCTTACAAAAAAAAGCACTCCAATTCGTGTCTAGGCTAAAACAAAACACGGCATGCAAGGTCCTAAAAAAAATCTACTGTCCAAACAATGTAAACAATCAATTTTAATAATCCAAATATAATGTCTAATGTCCAATGTCCATATGATTACATCCAGAATTTGCAGAAAAGTAAAGTGGCCGGGCACCACTGACAACAAACCCGGATTCTAATCCTAAGAATGACGCAAGTGATTTTTGAAATGGGATATATTCTTTCTTGTATCTTCAGTTCTTCGTCTTCTTTCTTCTATTTCTTCATTTTGTTCTTTTTTCTTCTACGAACTCCTTGGATTCATCGGGTCCGGATATCCAAATGAAAAGAATCTCATTCCTAAAGAGGGGTATTTTCTTTTCTATTTGGATATTTAAATCATCCTAATCCGGCTTTCCAAATAAAAGAGAATAATATTTTAAGGTATATTCTCCTTTCTTTGGATTCCAAATTGGATGTAATATCCCACTTTCAAAATCACTTTCACTTTTATGACTCTTGATAAATTATATTTACATTACATTTCATTTCACAGAAAGGGAAGAAAAATCTAGTCCTCCTGTAAGGTTATCCTAAGCAATTTATAATAAAAATTATCCCACGCAGTTATATATATATGCAATTGAATTTAAATTATTAAGCCACACTTGGCCACACTCTTCTTCATTTGGGGGCTAAGCAGTTGAAGCACCTATAGCATTTATTTATTATTAATTAATTAGCCCCCTTTTTACTACCCTGCACGAATGTGGCCACCTGCAGAAAATTATATTAACAATCCAGATCGCTCCTAACCTATGGGTAATCTAATCATCAATGAAATCACATCACAGAGTACAGTAAAAGTAAGTAAAAAAACACACCAATAATTTTACAACCAACATGCAGTGAAAACCGAGAAAAAGCCCATCACAATGCAGTAAGGAAATAAACACCGGCCTAACCTAAAGCTAAAGTCGGTTGTCCTAGCAAACAATTCTAAGTGTGTGCAGTAGGTTGTGAGGTTTTGATATGTCATAGGTCAATTATTGGCTAAAGTTTTCTAATTGATTGAATTTTAGTTTAAAGATATTCACTAATCCTAAGGTGAGGTGTCACTAAGTTTTCTATGTTATATGTCTCTACCCTAAAGTGTACATGCATCCTAAGTCTAAGTTTTCTAAGCCCCGGTCCTTAATTTTTGTCCTTAAATGTCACTACTGTTATATAGATGAAAATCTTTGTTATTACTAACCCTTAGGACTTTTCGTACGTAGAAATAGGGTTTAGGGATCTACGATAAAATAAAAATAAATCTAAAAAATTGAAGTTATTACAAGGACCTAAAAGGGAAGGGTTCGCACAAACCACATCAAGGGGCCCCTAAAGGTTTTCTAAGTTTAGAATACTCACAGTCACCGGGGGCTATGACCCGGTGGTTCCGCCCGTAGCACCTCTACCCGGTTGGATAGAGGCGAATTGATTTAAGTCTACTTAAAAATTCGAGTCCGTGCTACGTCAGTAGGTATCCAACTAAGAGAAATCCTGTGGGCAATGTCTACACTAAGCTATGAAGACCTAGGTACTAGAGATTGATTTCGGGGAATCGGCCTCAAATAATGAGGTCAACAAGGATGATGATTGGAGAAGACGATGAAATATCCTTACTTGGGGCAACCTTTGTGAACTCCCTCACAAACGCCCCCTCACAAGATCCTCTTTCTCTCTCTCTATCCATTGCTTTCCCTCTCCTCTTGGCTCTCTCAGGTCAGAATAGCAGCAAAAAATGTTTGAAAAGGTAGGATAAGTGCTCTTAAATAGAAGAGCTTTGAAATAGCTCATTAATTGCAATTAATTGACTTTATAGTTCAGGATGATATAAATATTATCATGTACGATCAGTGCAAATTAAGTTCAATCATCCAGGATGATTTGTGATGAACAGAAAATTTTTGTTTATATTATCTAGGCCGTCATAAAATTGTCTTGTATGATTAGTACAAATTGGTGAATATCATTCAGACATTCACACTGAATGGATGTCTGAAAGATAGAAAAGTAGCTTGATCATCCAGGTCGATCTCATGATCATCCCGGACGATTAGTTCAAATCCATGAAAATCATCCAAAAAATCGCCCTGAATAGGAGCTGTCTGATGTTGATTACCCAGGAGCAACTAAGGTTTTTTGAACTGATAGTCCTGGCCGACCGTGCGATCGTCCAGGATGAATTGATTAAGCAATCAAATATTAATTGCTTTCCTTAATTACTAGATTAATTTAGGCATAATTATGTTGTATCGTCCAGAACGATGTCCCGGATGATGTCCAAAAATAAACAATACCTAAATAGATCTGGCGGATGATTCTTTTTGATTTGAGCTTATTGTCCTGGCCGATACAACGATCATCCCGAATGATGTGCTTAATGATGGCTACTTTAACCAGGATGCCCTAATTAGGGTTTCTATTTTGAACTAATAGTCCAGGAAGATGATTAGATCATCCTAGACGATGTGAGCAAAAACAGAAGACCTAAATTATATAGAAAAAAAATTCTCCCAAGTGTGTGTGCGCAAGGTTAATTAGCATCAGGAACCACATTGTTTATAATAGACTCAAAAAGAGAAAAGTTTACAAACTGACTCAAACCTAGTCTACCCAATCTTGAACTGATTCCAATTTCAATCTGATCTTATGGACCTAAAGTGTTAGTAGGTAAGGCCGTCGTAGATAAATAGAAGTATTTGCTATTATCAAAATCACATTTCCTGAATATAGATTTGCATTAATCTCCCTCTTTTTGATGATTACAAACATAAGAACTAATTGAAGTAGTTTAAAGCAGTTTTAAATTAAATAGGTGACAACTCAAATATTTCAACTAATCAATAGAAACATAACAAACTAGAACAATGAAATCAGACTAGAAGAGAACAAACTAGTACAACTACTCCCCCTTTTGACATGATGAAAAGGAAGATAAAAAAAGAAACTCAATAAAAATTAATAAATAGAAAAACAATAATAAAAGAAAAAACAACATCACATAAAAATAAGAAAACTAAAGAAGGACAGTCCCTGATCATCTGAAGGAGGAGGTGGTGGAGGTGGATGTGGCTGACAGTAGCTCGAAAGAGTGGCGAACTGCTCTCCAAACTAGACCATATCCTGGTCATACTGGTGTTGTTGGTGAGCAACGTAAGAGTCAAAATGAACGACATCCTCAATGTGGTCCTGCTCCTGTGTAGCAACGTAAGTCTCAAAATGTGTCTCCCATTGGTTGAATCGCTCCACTAGCTGATCCCACTAAGAGTGCTGAAGGAGTGGAGCAGGTGTAGGAACAGGTGCAGGAGCTGCCTCCTCCTCAACTCCTTCGACTTCATCAAGCCCCGAGTGGAGATGAGTACTGTGAAGAACATGGAAGGAGCTATTTTAGTATAAGGCAGGCTAAAAATTTTATGGGTCAGGATATTGGAGGTTGTATTTTAATTCTAAGACATAAGCAATGATATGTTCTAAGGCTAGATTTTGATTCCTCCTATGCCCTTGATCATGAATGGTAGTCACGTGGTCAATATAACAAAAGATCAAATCAATGACATTAAATTCTTGATGGGGAAAAATGTAAAAGGTGGTGATCGAAAGAAGTGGGGTGATATGAATGCGATTATCAGCTTTTGGGAGGATAGAGGTGCGAAGGAAATATTGGATTGTCCTAGCATCTTTGAGTAAGGTGCTAGACTCTCCAACATGAAAGTGAGAATTGGTGATTCAAAGCAAGTGCTTGGCTGGAGCCCAGTCGTAGTCAGGATCAGAACACAGGGTGTGAAGTTTATCCCCTATGGTGGAAAGGTGCAAAAGTTCTGGACAATCTTGATATATGATTTCGATGGGATGTCGATTCACATAAGATCCAAGAGAAGTAAAGGCAGAATGTATGTGGAGGCTAGCAAAAAATTCAAAAAGCAGCTCGCAATTGAAAAGGAAAGTGAGAGTGAGAAGGAAAGTCAGGGAAGTGTACGTAAATAAATCTAGGACAGGATAGGAGAGAATTTGAGGGTTTACAGTCCAGGATACAGTGATCCCGGGTGATCCCAGCTATTTTATAGCTCAAATAGGAAGCTTGGTTGCTTTCCTTGGTGAAGCGAGAGTCCAGGGTTGCCCTCCAGGAACTCCCAGAAGCCTGGCAAGATCTCTTTCCTCCTTCCATGATCAAGAACAACAAGAAAATAGGAAGCAAGATTGAGGGAAGAAGAGAGTGTGAGAAAAAATGTTTGGAACGGCTCGATTTATAAAGAAAAGATTGGATCATTCAGGACGATCATTGAATCATTTGGGATGATCAGGTGCAATAATTGAGTCTAGGTCGATTGGTCAAAATGCAGCAAAGTCGTTCGGGATGATCAAATATCATCCGGGACGATAAGACGCAGGCGATCATCTCGAGGAGTCAAGCTGGATGACCGTTGAAATAGAAGATCATCCTGGCCAATTAGGTGGTTCGTCCAAGATGATGCACAAAAATGGATCGTAACATTCAAATTTAAAAATATTTCAAACATTACCATGTGTATCGTCCAGGATGAACAAGTGGATTGTTCGGGATGATCACCAATCGTCTGGGATGATGTGACAAAAAAAAGTTTAAAATCAGATGATGGATGGAGATGATCAGAGAAGGCCTAAAAAATCTTAACAACACTAGTAAAAGATATAGAAAAACAAAAAGACTAAAAAGAAAAAAAAAGATAGAAAAGAAAAAAAATAAAAAATGAAACGAAAAAAAATCAACTTTTTTGATTTTTTTTGTTAAAAAAATAAGGTATGAATATGATTAATTCTCCAAGTGATTGAATTTAAAGATTTGAAAGAACAATTACTCAACATCGTCAAAATCTAAAAATGGTAGAATATCCGATCCTGCTAACCCTAGCTCAGACTTCTCTCAGGGTAAAATCGTCTTTTAAAAACAAGAGACTTTACTAAGAATAAATCAATTGGATAAGAAAAAGAAATCTGTTCAAAAACTTGGTTATAGAAAAAAATATCTTATAGAATAATATACTAAAGTAATTTATCACAATCATGAAATTTAAACAACCCTTTAAAAATATCAACTAACACATGAATTCTTCTAATATTTAAAGGTTTTGAAAGAGTGGGAAGCTTTTTCTTTTTGTGGCCTCATTTTATGTCTATTGTCAATTTGATTGGCGTACTTTGCGCATCTTTTGATTTTTGATACACTTTGTGTATCTTTTAATTTTTGGCGATCATTACGTATCTTTTGTTTTGGCATCATTGACCACTTTTTTTATTATTTTTGCAAACTATATCCCTTTTCAAAACTCTAAAATATTCTCAATTGTGAATATATCATCTAGATATTAGAGAAGAAAAAATCACTCTCTAATAAAGGGAAGAATAAATCACAAAACAGAATTAAATTTATATGATAAAAGCAACAACAATATTTTAAAGAACTTGAAAGTAATATATAGACTTTGAACATTATATATATAAGGTATACTACTATAGCCAGATAGAAAAGATCTTAATTGTAAAGTCTAGTTATTAATTTGAGACAGACTTTTGTTTATAAAAGAAAATTACTCCACTAAAAGAGGTTAGAGGGAGGGAAACAATCAATGGTGTTTCTCCCTTTAACTGATTTAGGGATGTT
This sequence comes from Dendrobium nobile, assembly GCA_022539455.1. Taxonomy (NCBI): domain Eukaryota; kingdom Viridiplantae; phylum Streptophyta; class Magnoliopsida; order Asparagales; family Orchidaceae; genus Dendrobium; species Dendrobium nobile. The sequence goes on from CM039721.1 coordinate 58,361,484, forward strand.
TAATCATTGACCACAAATTTCCAAAAACCAAAAACAAGGAAAACAAATCATTTCAAAGAAAAACTGAAAACATCAGAGATGTAACAACTATAGAATAAAAACAAACATAATAAACTAGAATAGAAAATAACAACAATCAACAGAGTAGAAAATATGCAATTCAAAATTTATTAAGTAGCAAGTTTATGAATTTATGAGCTGCGAGCCTCCATTGTCCAAGTACCATATACTCTCACGAGGTCTTTGGTGAGAGCATACCTACAAAAATTAAATGTCAGATTTAGGAATCCAAATAGGTTAGGGTCCCTTCTTATGAAAAGAAGAATGCAATGGATGTGTGTTATGATGTGAAACATGCAATTTTGGTCTCCATACCCAATGTGTACTATGGTGAACAGTGCAAGTGTGTGAAATGTGTCCTAGCATGCCACATGAGAAACATCTAACTTCAGGAAAAGGATTTACTAATCTGTTTGGATTATAATACCTCTTTCTAGGTTTTGGCTTTAGATCAAGTGTTGATATATTACAATTTCTCTCAAGTGTATTCAATTTAGCTTTAAACATCAAGTTAGCACTTTCTAAAATAGCATTATCAACATTTAAATAGTTCTCTTTATTCTCAGATTCTTCAATATAAGTTTTAAAATTAGATTTCATAGAGGTGTAAGAAGCTTTCAAAGAATCATGCTCAACAATCAAATCAGAATTCCTTTTATTTAAATCATCAAATTCATCAAGTAAAGACATGTGATTGCTATTAAGTAGAGTGTGATCTTTGCTTAAACTTTCATGCTCTTTTTGCAAATTCAAAAATTCCAATTTCAAATTAGCATGCTTTTTCTTAAGTTTCTTATATAATGCATGAATTTCTTCACAAATTTTAAGTAATTGATCATAGGTTAGTTCACATACCTCTTTTTGATCAGATTGATCAAGATGATCACCCATTAAGCATAAATTTTATTATCTCCTCTTCAGCTTCAGTTTCAGATGAGTCAGATATAGAATCCGCCCAGAACGCTTTTTGGTACTGCTTCTTGTCCTTCCTATATTTGGGTTTCTCTTCATACTTCTCCTTACTTGGGTTCTCCTTAAGTGTAGGACAATCAGCTTTAACATGTCTAGGCTTCCTGCATTCAAAGAAAATAACATCAGAAGAACTTTTATAATTTTTGCTATCCTTACCTCTTTTCCACTTCTGATGATACTTGTTGTTCTTAAAAAAGCTTTTAAATTGCCTAGTGATGAAGGCAACATCATCATTTTTAGATCTGAAATAATCATCGTCCATGTTGTTGGCCTTTAGTGTCACAGTTATCTCCTTCTTTTTCTCACATATATCAAGATTTTTTTAATTCACCCCTTACTCGTAAGCAATGAGTGATCCAAGTAAATTATCAACATAATAAGTATTTAAATCTTTATATTCAGAAATTGTAGTGATCTTAGCATCAAAAGAATAAGACAAGCATCTCAAAATTTTTTTAACCCTTTCATAATTAGTTAGCTCTCTTTCTAAAGCATACAATGAGGTGACAATTTGAGTAAACCTTGTATATATGTCAGATATTGATTCAGAAGATTTCTTATGAAAAAGTTCATAGTCATCCAATAGAATATTCAATCTATATTGTTTAACTTCATTGGTTCTTTCATAAGTTCCACATAATCTATCCCAAATTTTTTTACCAGTTGCAGAAGTTAAAACACGCATATAATCTTTAAATTTCAAAGCACAGAAAAATAGTTCAAGCATTTTGCATTAAGTTGTGCTAAATCTCTTTCATCAAAAGTCCATTCGGTAAAAGGAACTTAAGTTTTAATGCTATTAAGTTCACGAGAAGGTGGTATAACCTTCTTTAACAAACATCCACATACGATAATCAAGCGATTGTAAAAATGTAGACATGCGAGTTTTCAAAAAATCAAAAGGAATATTATCAAACAAAGGTGGTCATGTAATAGATATCCTTCCATTTTATTACGATTACCAAAGCTAGCCATCGATCAAAACTTTTCAAAAATTAGATTTAATGAATCCCACTCTAATACCACTTGAAAGTGCTCTGATGGCACTAGAAAGATTGACAGTGATGTTAAGCCCTTATGAACAAGTCCCAAGGCTAACCAAGAGGGGGGTGAATTGGTATTTTAAGAAATCTTTCAATCAGAACATAATCTTAAAACAAAAACTAAGATTCACTATAGAAATCAAAGTATGGAAATTAAATGCGAAAACAGTAATAAAGAAAATAGAAATTTATAGTGATTCGGTCAACACGACCTACGTCTAATCCCCGGAGGCGCCCTCCGAGTATTGCATTAAAACTAAGTGTCTCTTCTTTTGCCCCCACATCAAGGTGAAGAAGACTTCACAAAACTTCTTTTCACTAACCCAGGTAGGCAAAGAACCCAACTCCTTTTGCTTCCTCCAGAAGCAGGTTGAGAACCCAACTCCTTTTGCTTGCTCCAAAAGCAGATAGAGAACCGAACTCCTTTTACTCCCTCCAAAAGCAGGTAGAGAACCTTGATCAGATGCTGAAGTTTACCTCTCTAGAACCCCCAAGGAACTAAGGACGATGACTGGAGAAGATGACGACAGATCCTTGCTTGGAGCAACCTTTGTGAACTCCCTCACAAACTCCCCCTCACAAGATCCTCTCTCTCTCTCCCTTAGTATCCCTCTCCTCTTGGCAAGATGTTCTGAAGGGTAGAACAAGTGCTCTTAAAATTGAAGAGCTTCGGAATAGCTCATTAATTGCAACTAACGGACTTTATCATCCAGGACAATATAAATATCATCATGTACGATCAAATCAAATTAAAGTCAATCAGCCAAGACGATTTGGGATGATCAGAAGGTATTTGTTCATATCGTTCGGGCTGATATAAATTATTTTGTATGATTATTACAAATAGGTGAATATCATCTAGACAATCGTACTGAATGGATGTCTGGACGATGGAAAATTAGCTTGATCGTCCAGGTTGATCTCATGATCATCTCGGATGATTAGTTCAAATCCACAAAAATTTTCTAGAGCATCGCCCTGAATAGGAGATGTCCAATGTTGATCGTCCAGGAGAAACTAATGTTTTTTGAACTGATCATCAAGTCTGATCCTGTGATCGTCCATGAATAATTGATCAAGCAATCAAACCTTAATTGCTTTCGTTAATTACTAGATTAATTTAGGCAAAAATTGTGTTGCATCATCCAGGATAATGTCCAAAAATAAATAATACCTAAATAGATCTGGCAGTTGATTCTTTTTGGATTTGAGCCTATCGTCCTGGCCGATACAATGATCGTCTAGGATGATATGCTTAATGATGTCTTCTTTATCCAGGATACCCTAATTAGGGTTTCTATTTTGAGTTGATCGTCAAGGCTAATGTTTAGATCATCTCGGACGATCTGAGCACAAATAGAATACCTAAATCAGAAAAAAAAATTTAAACAAGTATGTGTGTGTGTGCAAGATTACTTAGCATCCGGAACCACATCATTTAAAATAAACTTGAGAAAGGGAAAAGTTTACAAACTGACTCAGACCTAGTCTACCCAATCATGAGCTGGTTCAAATTGCAGTCTGATCTTGTGGACCTAGCGTTAGTAGGCAAGGCACTCGCAGAGAAATAGAAGTCTTTGCTATCATCAAAATCATATTCTATTAAAATAGATTCACAACACCAAATACATTATTTGACTAAAAAATGTAGAAATAAGAAAAGGTAAATTTACATAGTCTACCAGATAGTTAACCCTATTCTAGCCAATCTTTAGTTGAGCACTTTTACATAGTGTGTGATGGACAAGAAATGTTAATGCACAAGAAAAATAGATATGCAATAATAGCAATTAGTATAAGATAGCATTGTAAGGAATCTAATAATATATGTTATTAATAAAATCACATAAATTTGGTCCAGATTTGCAATAATTATTTAAAAATAAGTACAAAGAAAACATATGAGCCAAAGGTCCCCTCAAAGCACCAATAAAAAAACTAATAACATTTTAGGGAAACAAGGAGTCGGCACCTAAAAGAAGGAGATCCATACAAAAAAATTCCAATGAGGAAATCTACCTGCAAAATGGTATATCTGCAAAGGAAATAGATAAAACATAAAGGAATAAAAGCAATGATAAATAACAAGGTTGAGGGAGCACCATCCATAGTTTTAATCACCTAAAACCGAGTATAACCAATAAGTATAATATTAGTATGCTGAAAAGCACAAATGAGTAAAATGATGAAAAGGATAAGACCAATAAAATTATAAATAACCAGAATATAGGAATCTAATTATACAAAGTTATGTTCTTGAACTTCCCCATCCACCTCATAGAAGAATAAATATCTGGAACAACTTCAAACCCTAGTAGTAACCACACAATAAGGCAGAAAAAAATTAACAAGCCAAATATGCCAAGAAGATACCAAAATCTACAAAAAGAGGAGTGATCTTCCACATAAAAAATAGTAACACCATAATTACCATAAAACTACCAAGCATCATAGAATCTGAAAACTATAGGATGAAAGGCTTAAAAATGGCCTAGGGATCCACAATAAGGCCTATTTAAAAATAATAAGGACTAACTTGCTCAACAATAGATAGCCCAAAGCTACTATCAAAAAAAAAAAAACCACTAACCAAGTTGAGAGAGCCAGCCCATCATAGGGAAGGGCGAGATGAAAACTAATTTGATTATTTGCAATTACTATCCCAATAATAAAAATCCTCCTTAGCCAAATAACAACATAACCCTGGAGATAAAATTAGAAAAGTTGGTCCATCTCAAGGCAAAACCATGCTAGTAAAATCAGATAATAAAAGGGAAACAATAACACAATAACCCAAATTACAAAGCCAATAAAACCAAAGAGACAAAAATAATATGATAATAGAGGTGTGAAACAAACTGCAATATGTTGTGTAAAACTAGCTAAGGAACGTAGTAACTGCTAAAATATCATGCAAATAACTTAAATGCTACCTCAAAAAATTTCAAAATTGATCCAGTAATAACAGGAGAAAATCATATAGAGGGAGAGCACTAGCTCATCCAATTAAAAATCAGAGTGTAACCAACCAAATCAAAATCAACTTTGAAATTTCAATAAGAGAACCCAAAAAATTCCACAACTTAATAGTTCACCGCCACCTAATACTTAACATAAGCATAGCAAAGCAGTAGGATATTATAGCTTAGAAATCTAAATCCAGCATGAACAAGGAAATATGTACAATAGTAAGTCATAACATTTTAATGCAAATAGATTATACTAAAATCCTACCATGGACTAGTAAAGGATGAGGTGAGTAGTAAATAACTATATTACTAGTAGTCTAGAAAATATAATCCTACATGGTAATAACCCAACCAGGAGAGGCAGGTTAGATAAAAACCAAGAGGAGGTGGGATAGAAGAGGATGATATACTAAAAACACTAGAGAGTAGAAGATAATAGCTTAAAAAATGGCACCAGAATCAAGAAGATAGGCCCAAAAAAAAATAAAAGGGTTATATTCTAACATAGGGAAAACCAATTTTATCAAGCCTAACAAGGCCTTTCAAGATAGCACGCAAGGTATCTTAAGTAAATTCTATAAGGGATTTTATAGTACAACCATAGTTAGCTAACCAATCCACACAAGAAATAACTTCTCATAAAATATGCAAAATTTTGAAGTTAAAAGTGTACAAAATCTACTTAATCACTGAAGAAGATAAAAAAAAATGAAGATATTAAATATAAGTATCAGAGCCCTTAAAAAAATCAAGATTAAAAGTAGTATCAATTTCAATTTAAATGTCTCTAATACCAAGAGAAAAATATAATTTAATGCCATTGTAGATTATAAAAGTAAAAAAAAAAATGAGCACTTATTTAAGGGCCAACCAAAGCCATAATCATATTACCAAAAGAGTTCCCATTAATGCCACCAAGATGATAACCCAGGTTCTTAACTGAGCCATCATTGTTTAATTTAAAAAATGGAGGTGTAGTTTTTATCCAATACACCATCTTAGGATTATTAATAGCTGTAGTCCCATAAATCATAATACTTAAATTCTGAGCAACAAAAGCGCATCCACAAAAATTATTAATGCCTAGAAGTTTGGTAGAGAAAAGCTTCAAAACATTATTTTTAACCTTATCAATAATAGACGAATGATCCATGCATTAGTTGTAAAGCACAGACTCATTTCTATAAATCCACAAAAACAACATAATTAGGGAAGAAATCACATTCTTAATGTGACCTTTGGAGTTCTATTAAGCTTAGTAGAGGTACTAAGATTGCCAAAAAAGTGTTTAGAGAAAAAAAGTCATCAAAATATATCCAAACTTTAGCAACAATAGGTCTTGAATTAAAGACATAGTTCATGTTCTCCACATTAGAACAACCTTGAAATTGAGAGGGTAAGGCGAAAATTTTAGTTAAAAGAATATCATCCGTTGGAAAATACCTGTGCATAAGCCTCCAAATGAGAACCATAATGGAAGAGGGGGCGTTCTCATACCAAATATTAGAAAAAATTAAAGAGGTAGATTATTTATTTCTAAAAGAATTCCAAGTATTTTTAATGCTAAAAGTACAGTATTAGAAAGCTTAAATATTAAAATAGCATTTATAGTAATATTAAGAAGAATCCTCTAAATTTTGTTAATGTTAGAAGAAGGGAATATCCCAATCATCTTATTGACATCTCACATATTATTGGAGATAAAATTTTTTATTTTAAAAGCTGAGGTGGAGTTCTTGAAAAGAATCAAATCAATATAATAGTTAAATAAACATTGGTGTTGCCAGAAAAAAATGTTTCCATGACCCAAGCCCCATTGAATTAAATTCCTAGCCTCCCATTTAATGTTACACAACCTCTTAAAAATCCTAAAATAACCTTTCTTATAAAAGCATATAGTAGGATGCTTTTCCATACAGTACTTAGAGATCATAAACTTAACCCATAAGTTTTGCTTGGCACAAAAATTAAACCATAATTTAATAAAAGAATCTTGAACAAAATCAACCATCTTTTAGCAGCCCAAGCCACCCATATCAGGAACACCACAAAAATTACTCAAGGAAGTCCAATTTAATTTTGAGTGATTAGAGTTACCACCCCAAAAAAAATTATTAAATAGTTTCTCAAACTAACTGAGGAAAGAGATGGTATGTTGAATAGTTTGGAGAATATATATGGGAAGAGAGCAATAACATGCTTAATGAGAGTAAGTCTCCTCCCAAAAGATAAGAAATTAAATTCTAATGAAGACAAACGATTATGCATGGAGGCAGGAATGTCTTTAAAAAGAAAAGACTATTTCACTTTATAAAAAGCAACACCAAAATACTTTATAAGTAAAAACTTGTAAGTCTAGTGATTTCTTGAATGTTGTTAATTTTGTCTTGAAGCATAAAAAAAAGTAATAAAACAACTTATATTGTTATTAATAGAAAGACCACTGGAGATCTCAAATCTCAAACGTGTGCAAAAGTAATCATCGACATAAATCTTAAGTCTTCATTTTCCAGTACTATAATCGATCATTTATAATAAATTGAACAACTAAAATATAAATATTTCATCCAGCCCTAAAATATTAACACTAAATATAGGATAAACTTCGACACTTCATAGTCTCTTAAAATTATAGTACTCCCTACTCCTTATTCTTTGGCCTCCTAAAAGAATATGTTAACCTTAATCTAATTTCATTTAAAATTCTGGATTTATAAAACTTCAGTGGAACTTTAAGAAACCAAAAATATTTAAGCACAACTTAAACCAATGAGTATTTTATATAATTTATTTTTTAATGTAATTAACCATAAGGGCTTGGCATTATGAGAAATTGGAACCTTTTGTTTAAAAGAAAACCATTTTTAGCTCTTTATGGTAGGGGGAAACTCTCTTTGGATGTAGAAAATTGTTAAAACACTTTTTTTTTGTTGAAAAACTAGAGGAATTTCATTTCTATCATTCGAGATAATATGACATTCTCTATGTTATATTAATTATAAAAATGAGAACTTTAATTCAATATTCAGATCAATTATTGAATATCATTTATGTCAGTTGAGATGGTATGCTATTTTCTATGGAACATTTGCTTATAGAAATATAAATTTTAAATCGCAAGATTTATTTTAACACAACAACCACAATCAATTAATACCCACCAGCTCTACCAACTACTCTGATTCTTAAGTTCAAATACTTACCTAACACTCCACGATCACCAACTTTTTGGACTTAAAGCTTATTCCTAAAGAAAATAATTCAAATAAGCCCAAACTAGTGAGTCCTTGGTCATGATTGATATTCATTCTACCAAGTTCCAGTAAACCCTTACCCTCAACCACGTAGCAAATCCTCAAAAATTTAAGTAAATAACAATAAAAACTTTTGTCCCCCATTAATGCCACAAAAAATGCTTTCCACTGCCATTAATAAACACAAGTATAACATATTTGGATAAACAAAACCACTTTCAATATATGGAGGGTGCATGAAAATTTAATTTAACTACCAACAAACTCAAAAGAAGAAGACCAAACTTCTTCTTTATCATCTATGAATAAACGGTTAGTTATACCACTAAAAGAAGTTCGAGGTAATGAAAAAATAATAAGAGTGAAATAGAGTTATTAAATGATATAGCAACTAAAAGAATGTAATAGTTGAAAAAGGACTTCTACCACTAGTATTCCCTGATGTTTAGAGAACAAAAATTAGATATCTAGTTATTATAAGACAAGGATACAAATACATTAAATGTTAAGGGCTTGATAAAAGGGAATGACCTTGATCCTAAATGGTTGACAAAACCATAGTGAAACTAGAGAAGGGGATATGCACTATAGAGGAATTGGTGATAAAAATGAAATTTAGAGATGTTTCCAAGAAAGAGAGAAAAAGGATAATCAACCTTTAAGGATCCTAGTATTGAAAAGTCGAATAGATCTATAAAATATTTAATCATATAGAAATTTTAATTAATAAAAATTTTAAGTATGTGTATTATATAAGATTTTTAAACGTTGAACTTTTCTAAAAGAGATGAACAAAATTAATATTAACATTAAAATATTCAGAAATATTTAGTAGATATAATTTGCTCAACCTATGTCAAATTAGAATAAAATCAAAGACAATATGTGATACATCTGAATCTTCAGCATGCTCTTCCACACTAAGTTAGCCTCAATGGACACCTCTTTCCCTTCCCTTCAACTTCAGGCAATCTTCTTTCAATTGATCGTTTCCAAGCAGAAAGCACGCTAAATTCTCCTAATCTATGCCCACAAGACCTGGCTCTTTGTTACCGCCTTTTTCTTCTTCTCAGATCTTCCTTGTTTGAGTGTGAAACACATCCATTGAGAATCCATCTTTGCAGGCCCTTGTCCCGACACCGAAACTCAAGATTCAGTAATGCAGTAGGTCACCGTCACTATAGTTTAATACCTCCTTCCCATGAATGAGCGTCATCATGAAGTTTTTGTACTCATAGAAAGAGCTTCTTATCTTCATCTTCAACCTCTCATCCAAATTCAAGAAATCAATCAATAGCTTTAAGAGTCATTTAAATAATCATCAATTGGATCTAATTCCACATTTGAAACCTGTAAAGCCCCCATTTCATATAGAGACTATTCTCCACGCTCTTCATCAGATACTCTTTCCAAAGCCTCCACAGTTTCACAGTAGAAGCCTCCCATCATTTAAGCCAATCGAGCAAAACGTTTTTTTTCTTTTTTTAAGACATTTAAGTCAATTAAGACAAACTCACACTAACAACATACCCGTAAGACTCAAATCTAAGATCTGTTATGATTGTCAAAACTTTCAACAAATAAACTAAGATTTTGTGTATGACAACTTTTTTATTGCTTTCTAAAGAAACTTTTTTACTACAAAATTTTATTTTTTAATAAAAAATTATGCTAAAGACCTCTTTTATAAAGTAGAGAGAAAACTGTTCCTAATGAGTCTAAGATGAGCTGTGTTCAATCAAAATCTGATGTACTCATGTACTCATTAAGCGAAAAAGATGAAAAGGCCCATCAACGACTCATATCCAAAGGCAGCATAAGCGGGCCCAATCCTCAAATAATCATATGAATCCATACCATAAAACGCAAACCTCTCCAATTGTTTCAGTCTTTTCGTATATATTATCAAAACCGAAGAATTGGATTACATTTGGACTTAGAGTAGTTTTTTTATTATTATTAAGGAATTTTACGGAGGTCATTTAAGATTCCACTGATTTGTAAATTAGTATTAAGAAAAGTGACTTAATGAATAATGAAAATTATTTCATTATCATAAATTTATGATATATTGATTTGAGTGAGCGTTTGTTTTATTGCAAGAGTTATAAATTATATTTTAAACTAGATGTAAAATATTCGAATATATTGAAAATGATTTAATTCCTTATGAAATAAATCCAAAGGAAATTATTTTTTTTTCTGTTTATTGAGAGATAAATAAATTTGATGAACCACCATGAAAAAAATTGTTGGATCCAAATTATCCGACCATTTAGCATGCAAACTCTGAGATTGGAGACCTGGAACCTACGTTAATAGATAAAAAAATTACTAGAGAATTCGTAGTCCTCTATGCTCAAAGGTTGAAAAATCAAATAAGTCATCTAAGTGCAACAGAAAAGTCTACATGAAAAAATAAAAAAAAAACTTTAATTGAATGATTCTCAATATAGATGTCCATGTACACGTGTCACCCCTTGCTGGCTGCGGGAGCATGGCATTGTATCACTTTGATTACTATTGTTGGCTCGAGTCCGGTAGTGAATAGAAAGTTTACATTCCTATGTACCTTGAAGAATGCAGAGCGCCTCACATCCATCTGAAGATGAATTGGTTAGTGACTGAACCTTGAGTCTTAAAACTTCCTTTTGAAAGTTCGTTAGGGAAGTTAAGCCCTTATGAACAGTCTCGTGGCTAACCAAAAGCAGGGGTGAATTGGTATTTAAAATTTTCTCCAAACAAAAACAAAATCTTAAACCAAACCAAAATTCACCACAAGAGAAATCAAGTGCATAAATTAAATGCGAAGATTAATAAAAAACAACACATAAGATTTTATAGAGTTCGTAAACTTGACCTACGTCCACTCCCCGAAGCCTCTCCTCTGGTATTACACTAAACTCAGTGGTCCCGAGCTTATGCTGACTCTCGGCGTCCCAGACTTACTTCTTAGATCGTTAGAGTTACTATGTGAGCCTAAAACTTTTATATAATTTCAAGTAAAAGAATTTGAGCGACCCTTACGAAAAAAAGCACTCCGATTCGTATCCAGGCTAAAATAAAACACCGGCATGCAAGGTCCTAAAAAAAATCTAACTGCACAAACAATGAAACAATTAATTTAATAAACCAAATATAATGTCCAATGTCCAATGTCCATATAGATTACATCCAGAATTTGCAGAAAAGTAAAGTGGCCGGGCAACACTGACAACAAACCCGGATTCTAATCCTAAGAAGACGCAAGTGATTTTTGAAATGGGATATATTCTTTCTTGTATCTTCATTTCTTCATCATCTTCTTCTATTTCTTCATTTGTTCTTCTTCTTCTACGAACTCCTTGATTCGTCGGGTCCGGATATCCAAATGAAAGAAAACTCATCCCTAAAGAGGGTATTTTCTTTTCATTTGGATATTTAAATCATCCTAATCTGGCTTTCCAAATAAAAGAGAATAATCCTTTAAGTATATTCTCCTTTCTTTGGATTCCAATTTGATGTAATACCCACCTTCAAAATCACTTCACATTTATGACTCTTGATAAATTATATTTACATTACATTTCATTCACAGAAAGGAAAAAAATCTAGCTCCACCTGCAAGGTTATCCTAAGCAATTTAAAATAAAAATTATCCCACGCAGTTATATAATTATATATGCAATTGAATTAAAATATTAAGCCACACATGCCACACTCTTCTTCATTGGGGGCTAAGCAGTTGAAGCACCTATAGCATTTATTTATTATTAATTAATTAGCCCCCTTTTTACTGCCCTGCACGAATGTGGCCACCTGCAGAAAATCATATTAACAATCCAGATCGCTCCTAACCTATGGGTAATCTAATCGCAATTAAATCACATCACAGAGTATAGTAAAAGTAAGTAAACAAACACACCAACAATTTTACAACCAACATGCAGTGAAAACCGAAAAAAAGCTCATCACAATGCAGTAAGGAAATAAACACCGACCTAACCTAAAGCTAAGTCGGTTGTCCTAGCAAATAATTCTAAGTGTGTGCAGTAAGTTGTGAGGTTTTGATATGTCATAGTTCAATTATTGGCTAAAGTTTTCTAATTGATTGAATTTTAGTTTAAAGATATTCACTAATCCTAAGTGAGGTGTCACTAAGTTTTTTTCTATGTTATATGTCCACTACCCTAAAGTGTACATGCATCCTAAGTCTAAGTTTTCTAAGCCACCGGTCCTTAATTTTTGACCTTAAATGTCACTAATGTATAAGGTGAAAATCATTGTTATTACTAACCTTAGGAATGTTTTGTACGTAAAAAGGGTTTAGGGATCTACGATAAAATAAAAAATAATCTAAAAAATTGAAGTTATTACAAGGACCAAAAGGGAAGGGTTCACACAAACCACATCAAGGGGCCCCTAAAAGTTTTCTAAGTTTAGAATACTCACAGCCCAGGGGCTATGACGCGGTGGTTCCGCCCGTAGCACCTCTACCCGGTTGGATAGAGGCGAATTGATTTAAGTCTACTTAAAAATTCAGTCTGTGCTACGTCAATAGGTATCCACCTAAGAGAAATCCTGTGCGCGATGTCTACACTAGGCTATGAAGTCCTAGGTACTAGAGATTGATTTCAGGGAATCGACCTCAAATAATGAGGTCAACAAATGGAACCCCCAATAGGCATGATAAACTTGCCAAAGTTTATCGTGCGAATTGGCGTTGACCGAAACGACAACTAGACCCAAAAATTGAACTTGAAGATCTGAGTAAATGAATTGAACAGATTTTGTTATTTTGATAGATAATCAAAATGAACAATTTAATAGAGATTCGAGTTGAAGAATTATTTGAAGTTTTGTTGTAATAATTGGTGCCTTTAGTAAAAATAACTACTTAGATATGTAATCATTAAGTAAAGTCAAGGTATGAAAGAAAGAGCATAGTGATTTGAAAGGAATTTGATAAAAAGTAGGAGCTTGAATGTGATTTTGATTTGAAAGTAATTTTGATAAGACTAGAGTCTTCTTTCTAGTTCAGAAGGATGCCACCAAGTGGGCATTTACACCTACTTAATGACAAAGTGCGTCTTCTAAAAAGAAGAAACTTATGGATAAGGTTGTGTATCTAATCTTGAAAGGTTTAGAAATTTAAGTTTTACACTAGGATGGTGCCACAGGGGCATTCTCCAACTCTAGCGAATGATCGTGAGGAAAGGATGCCTAAGTGTGGGGATTCACACCTAACCTTAGAGGATCAGAAGATCAAATGAAAAGGAAGCCTAAGTGTGGGACCACACCTAATCAATAGAGGATCGATCTAAGATTTAAAATTTACACTAGGATGGTGCCAAAGGGGCGTTCTCCAACTCTAGCGATGATCGTAAGAAAGGATGCCTAAGTGTGGGGACTCACACCTAACCTTAAAGGATCGGAAGATCATATGAAAAGGAGCCTAAGTGTGGGGACTCCACACCTAATCATAGAGAATCGATTTAAGATTTAAGATTTACACTAGATGGTGGCCACGAGGGCCGTTCTCCAACTCTAGCGGATGATCGTAAGGAAAGGATGCCTATGTGGGGACTCACACCTAACCTTAGAGGATCAAAGATCAATATAAAAGGAAGCCTAAGTGTGGGGACTCACACCTAATCATAAGGAACGATTTAAGATTTAAGATTTAATGAAAAGAAGATGCCACTAGGGATGCTTATACTTCTCCTCGGGACAAGCTAGGATGCCACTAGGATGCTTACTCCTAACTTCAAAGATGTCAATAGGATGCCATAGGAGGACTTAACCTAAAGACGGATTTAAACTGGATTGCTGCCGTAGAGCGGACTTAAGCCAAAAGTCAATAGGATGCCGTAAAAGCGACTTAGACCTAAAGACTAATTTAAATAGGATTGGCTGCCGTAGAGCAGACTTAAGCCAGAAAGCCAATAGGATGCCGTAAAAGCGACTTAGACCTAAAGACTGATTATAAATAGAATTGGCTGCCGTAAGAGCGGAATTAAGCTAAAAGTCAATGGATGCCGTAAAAGCGGACTTAGACCTAAAGACGGATTTAAACAGGATTGGCTGCCGTAAGAGCAGACTTAACCAGAAGTCAGTAGGATGCCGTAAAAGAGGACTTAGACCTAAAGACAGATTTAAACTTGATTGGCTGCCGAAAGAGCAACTTAAGCCAAAAAGTCAGTAGGAAGCCGTAAAAGCGGACTTAGACCTAAAGACGGATTTAAACTGGATTGGCTGTCGTAAGAGCGAACTTAAGCCAAAAATTAGTAGGATGCCGTAAAAGCAGACTAGACCTAAAGACTAATTTAATCTAGATATTGGCTACCGAAGAGCGGACTTAAGCTAGAAAGCCAATAGGATGCCGTAAAAGCGGACTTAGACCTAAAGACTGATTTAATCAGTTTGGCTACCGTAAGAGCGGACTTAAGCCAGAAAGCCAATAGGATGCCGTAAAAGCGTGTCTTAACCTAAAGACTGATTTAATCAGGTTTGGCTGCCGTAAGAGCGGACTTAAGCCAAAAAGCCAATAGGATGCCGTAAAAGCGGACTTAGACCTAAAGACTGATTTAATCAGGTTTGGTTGCCGTAAGAGCGGAGTTAGCTAGAAAGCTAATAGGATGCCATAAAAGTGGACTTAGACCTAAAGACTGATTTAATCAGTTTGGCTGCTGTAAGAGCGGACTTAACCAGAAAAGCCAATAGGATGGCCGTAAAAGCGACTTAGACCTAACACATGATTTAATCAGTTTGGCTGCCGTAAGAGCGACTTAAGCCAGAAAGCCAATAGGATGCCGTAAAAGCGGACTAAGACCTAAAGACTGATTTAATCAGGTTTGGCTCGCGTAAGAGTGGACTTAAGCCAGAAAGCCAATAGGATGCCGTAAAAGCGGACATAGACCTAAAGACTGATTTCAGGTGTCATTTTTTAAAGTAAAGTTGATTTCTTTAAAGCTTTGAATCTTTTTCCCTCAACCTCAAATGACATGACAACTTGCAAGATTCTACAAGAGATCATAAGCTTTTATATATGTCATTTTCTAGAAGGAAAGAAAAACATTTTGAAGATTAAAAGACTTAAAATCTTTGAATTGAAAATTATTTTTCTCCTCCACTACAAATGATCTTATATAACTTACTAATATTCCACTAGGAATATGTTTTATAATCAGATCATCATATAAGAGAAAAACAAAAGGGAGTAGTTTGATCATCTTTGACAAGTAAAAACTTAACAAAGCATCTCGACTACAATAAGGAGAAATGCAATATCTTGATTAAGAATGATTCTATGATTGAATTGTTTCGATTAACTCGAAGAAATATATGAAAATTTTCTAGAGTCTTCGTTTACATGTTCTAAGAGAACTAAATGCAACATGAATAAATTTCCTTTAGAAAATTTTAACTTTTGCATGAGTTTGTATAAGAACAATGAGTATATTTTGAGCATCCTTTATAGTGAAAACACTAAGGAATATCAAATACTCACAATGATTGAAAAAAGTTTGATTTTCATCAAAAAGTGAAAGCTTTATTTTTCGTTTGATGATTTCATATTATATTTGACTGTAATCGCTTAAGTTTTATAATCATCTTAACCCAATCAAAATGACATTGGAAAAGATTCAAAAACTCAACGAAGGATGGTTGACTCCCTCTAAATTAAATAGTTTGAAAATGACCAACATGAGTTTAATCAAAATATCTAAAACTTAACAATTTTCTTTTAAGGAAAAGTGTAGTTTCAAAGATTTTGAATTTCAATGCTATAGAAAGATTCTTTAAGGGATAGAGTTGTTTAGGCTCTAACATTTGATTCTAGTTTATGAAAAAGTGAAGATATAACTTGAATTAAATTTTATGTCTATTTGACGAAGTTACCATAGACTTTATCAGGAATAGAATCCCTCCAATTCTAACACATCCAAGATTAGTCAATTATGGACTTAGTCAAATTGTAGCTTGATTTTGTTTGAAGTTTGACAAAGATTCAACGAAGGATTATCAACATCACTAAGGATAGAACCCCTCATGTTCTAACATCCTAGTTCAGTCAATAATAATTTAAATTTTTATATGATATCTACTCAATAGTGAATGAGAACATTAGACAATTATCTCAGAACCAACTAAGGATATGTCCCTTAGTTTGTTTTCAAAATTTGAATCCAAAGAAGTGATTTTTATATTTATAATATCACTATAGATCATCTAGCAATCAGACTTTATCTAGAATCTCATCAACTGGAAGATACTCAAAAGAGTTGAAGATATTTGGATAATGGTTTTTTTTATGCATCTCAATTAGGTTGATACATGAAACCCCAATAATGCATAACCAGCACCCATATAAATTCTAGATTAAATTGATCATCTATGTAATTTTTTCTTGATAATGATTTGAATATATGAACTGACCTACTCAAGTTGCTAACTAGAGAGTCTCAAGATTTAGATTTTGTTATCCCATAGCAAAGCTCCCTAATAAGCAAAATTGGGGTTTTCTTCTTCATCTTTTTCTTCTTTTAAACTAAGATATAAAGAAATTTAAATTGGAGGTAGAAATTCACTTTTCAAATCTTTCAGATGTATATGTATTTACATGTAATAGAACATCAATGCTTATGATGAACCAGAATTGAAACTCTCAAAGTCAAGGTTAAAAATACTAAAGGATGGAATAGGTCCTTTGATATCCAAGATTTAGAAAGGGAAGCCACTTTTTTTTTTTTTGCTACACATTAATGAATGTCTCTTTTTCTTTCTTTTCTTTTCTTCACTTTTTTTTTTTAGGAGGCTTCCTTTATTTAAATCTTGAAATAATTATTTCAATTGTAAAATCACCTTCCAATATAAAAGTGAAAAATATTAACCCTCATATACAAGAAAGATGGATTATAATTGGACCCAATCCTATAGTATAAATAAACAACTTGAATGAGATAATTTATGAAACAAGTTCATCAACTGTAAGATGTCTATGAGATGTAAAATAACAAGAAGATGAACAAAATTTTCACTTCCTCCATTTCAATTTGATATAAACTTAATTTAAAAGAAAATGTTGGATATCATAATGGGTAACCCCAAATATGATATTTTTTATTTACACTAAGAGGAAACTTTTAAAGATGTTTATAAAATCACCTGACGCGGATATCAATTCAAGTGTTCAATTAATTTTTAAGGAAAAGCCACTTGACAAAGAAATGTTTATCATATCATGGGTTAGCTTAATAAAGAACCTTGAATTATCCCAAGTCTTTGATTGAAAGGGGAATTTAAATGAATCAATCTTAACAAAACATTGTTCATGAGTTTTCTTCTCAAATGGAGTAATAAAGCCAAGAATAAACTTAGCTAATATTTGATTTAAAATATTACCAAAAGAAAAAAACTTCAGATGATGAACAAAACTTTTATGTAATTACTAGGTATTTATTTTCATCATATGCCATAAAATTCCTAATATATCAGAGTTAAATCACATGACAGAGGACAAATCGTCGTATCCATGTAGTACCCTTAAGAAATTAAGATTTAAAGGCGTCTTAAACTTTAACCTACAATAAGGTTAAAGATGAGGGAATTCGGATGATTTTTCAAACTTTCAATAATCAACCATATTTTATACATCCTAAGATTAGAAAAATCATAATATGGTTGAATAGAAGATTTGAAAATATGTTTGAATTTAATTCAACGAATTACTAGAAACCTAGTAAAACTAGTTGAACTTTTGGTTTGGGGAGGTTTCAGAGAGAAATGATATAAATATCTTTATCTAAAGCGTTAAACCACCCAAGTGAGGGAGGGAGGAACACACATTTCTATAGCATTGATAACCATTGGTCTTATTCTTTAAAATATTAGAGGAGTAAACCACAATGAAATTTTTATTACAATTTAAAGAAAGTAGAGGTAAATTTTCTTTTAAGAGAAATCAACACTGCCATTTTCCTCTAACAAAAATGATTTTTTTTTATAAAACTTGACTTATATTTGAACCTTCAAACTTTTCTCAATGTAAATTGAATTTAATCTTAAAAATCTTGCATATATCAAATTCTGACCCTGTCCTAGCAAACATATCAAGCTACAAAGAACATGTAACTACAAATTGTTAATAGACAGTAAAAATTTTGATTTTGAAGGTTTGAGCTTTTGGACCATATCCTACCAAACATATTAAGCATAAAAAAATAAAAAACTGTAATATACTGGTTTAGATAAGGAAAAACTTAAATTTAAAAGCTCAAATTTTCTTGAGATTGTCCACCACATATCGAGTTATAAATATAATTAATATATAAATATAATTATCTATATATATATATATATATAAATAATAAAATATATATATATATATATATATATATATATATATATAATATATATATATAATATATATAAAAATATATATAAATAAAATATTATTAATATATATATAACAGCAACATATTTAGCTAGGATAAGAAGTTTAAAATTTTAAGACTTAAAGTATGACCCAATCCAAATAATATATTAAGTTACTAAAAGAAGTAACTATACATATTACTAAAGATGGGCAAAGAATTTTGGACCCAGTGCTAAGTCAAACATCAAGCTACAAGAAAAAAATATAACTGCAACATTCGAATTAGCACACGGAAATTTCTTTACAAAAAGATCGTACAAAGGATCTTCCCGTAGTTTTCTTAACGGGTCCAAAATAAGACCTCTAAAATTTTTTAGATACCGCCAAATTATCCAAGAATGAATGAATAAAGACTCCGAAGAAGGTAGTTACAACCATGTCAAAGCACAAGTATACTACCGATTAAGGTATAAAACACTGCTAAAGATGGAGAGAGGATTGATCCCCAGCGGAGTCGCCAGAAAAACCTTGTGGGAAAAATTGTGTTATCACGACGCACTTTTGATTTCTCACTATTGTTAATCGAATACGCATTGAAAATAAAGTACAATCTCTAGAGAATGACACAGTATTCTACAATGGATCAATATCAAAATAGGTTTGAAAATTGATATTTCTATATATAAACATATTCAAGAATAACATATCATCTCAAAAGATGAACATGAAATTCTATAGAATAGTTAAAAATAGAAATACGTTTTTTAAAAAAAGATAATTCATTCTATATTTAGATATGGCAAGAAGAATTTATATCATCTTAAAAGACGAAACATACCATTCTTCAAGATAATCCAAAAGCCGAGAATGAGTTTTATAAAATTCATTATTTCTAAAGTTGTAATATAACAATATAATATATATTTATCTGAAAGAAAATAATACCATCTACAAGTCTATTCAAAATTAGAAATGAGATTTTAAAAATATCTACGTTCCCAAAGATTCTTCTCCTTATTTTATACGAATAAAACAAGGTTTAATTTAGTCTGGGGTCTCAAATCCCTATAGAGCAAGCTTCTATAGTTAATTACATCTTAGAGTGAATGCTCCTAAGAAAACCTCGATTAAGCAGTGATTTAATACCCTTTGACTACAAAGTAAAAGACAAGGAACAGAAGATGGAATTTATTCAAGTGAAAGCTCAATGTTGAACATTTATTAGCGAGTCCAAAGGATAAAAGTAGGGGTGTACAGATTTGAGAAGCTCAGAGTAACCTCATCTATCCTATAGTTGGGCTTTACATTTTAAGAAGAGAAATTTTAGTTAAGTGATATTTTTATTTAGAAAAATTTAGGGATAATATACCCGGAGGGCGAGGATTAAGACTAAAAAGAATCTGCCTCAGAACCTAAATCTAATTGGTACTATAAATAAAGTGATCCCAACCTACCTAATGAAGTGCAAATCTGGACTTAATCCCGGCCTGGATTGGGAGCCCAGCTAACCACCTAGGGCTTTATAAAATCATGTGTCCAGTCTCTTATGAAAGATGGGTAGGACGTTGTTTAAAGTTTTAATGATTTGGGGGGCCGGCATCTAAGACGGATCCTAATTGGCCCCTCTCACTTAGTAGGGCGAGTTATGCCTAAAAATGCAATTAATATTTTGGACTCTTTTATATTTGTATCTAATGCATGATGCTAATTGTACTCGAATGCATAAAATGAATATGAAGCAGTTTAAAAAATTAGCTAGAAAATAGGTTTTTTTCCCTAGAGATATGCACAAACTTCCCTTTGACAAGAACTGCACCCTCATAGGTCAAGTGGTCTGCCAGAACCCGCAGGGGGGAGGTGCCTAACAAGGAAGAGAAAGTATTAATATGCTTATGCTAACTCTCGGCGGTCCTGAGCCTTACTTCTATATTGTTAGAGTTACTATGTGCCTAAAACTTTTATAATTTCAAGTAAAAGAATTTTGAGCGAACCTTAGAATAAAAGCACTCCGATCGATCCGGCATAAAACAAAAACACGGCATCAAGGTCCTAAAAAAAATCTACTGCAAAAACAATGTAAACAATCAATTTTAATAATCCAAATATAATGTCTAATGTCCAATGTCAATGATTACATCCAGAATTTGCAGAAAAGTAAAGTGGCCGGCACCACTGACAACAAACCCGGATTCTAATCCAATGAATACGCAAGAGATTTTTGAAAATGGGATATATTCTTTCTTGTATCTTCATTTCTTCGTCTTCTTCTTTTCTTCTATTTCTTCATTTGTGCTTTCTTCTTCTATGATCTCCTGGATCGTCAGGTCCGGATATCCAAATGAAAAGAACTCATCCCTAAAGAGAGGTAATTTTCTTTTTCTATTTGGATATTTAAATCAATCCTAATCTGACTTTCCAAATAAAAGAGAATAATCCTTTAAGGATATATTCTCCTTTCTTGGATATCCAAATTAAATGAAAAATCCCACCTTCAAATCATTTTACATTTATGACTCTTTGATAAATTATATTTACTTACATTTCATTTCACAAAAGGAAAAAAATCTAGTCCACCTGCAAGGTAATCCTAAGCAATTTATAATAAAAATTTCCCACGCAATTTATATATATATGCAATTGAATTTAAATTAAAGCCCACACATGGCCACACTCTCTTCAATTGGGGGCTAAGCATTGAAGCACCAATAGCATTTAATATTTATTAATTAATTAGCCCCCTTTTTAACTGCCTGCACAGAATGGGTCACCTCAGAAAATCATATTAACAATCCAGATCGCTCCTAAACCTATGGGTAAATCTAATCGTACAATTAAATTACATCACAAGTATACAGTAAAAGTAATAAACAAACACACTAACAATTTTACAACCAACATCCCGTGAAAACTGAGAAAAAGCCATCACAATGCAGTAAGGAAATAAACACCGTCCTAACCTAAAGCTAAAGTCGGTTGTCCTACAAACAAATCTAAGTGTGAGCGTAAGTGTGAGGTTTTGATATGTCATAGGTCAATTATTGGCTAAAGTTTCTAATTGATGAATTTATTTTAAAGATATTCACTAATCCTAAGTTGAGGTGTCACTAAGTTTTCTATGTTATAAGTCCTCTCCCTAAAGTGTACATGCATCCTAAGTCTAAGTTTTCTAAGACCCGTCCTTAATTTTTGTCCTAAATGTTCACACTATTATAGGTGAAAACTTTGTTATTACTAACCCTTAGGACTTTCTGTACGTAGAATTAGGGTTATGGATCACGATAAAATAAAAATAAATCTAAAAAATTGAAGTTATTACAAGGACCTAAAGGGGAAGGGTTTCGCACAAACACCATCAAGGGGCCCTTAAAGGTTTTCTAAGTTTAGAATACTCACCAGTCACCACCGGGGGCTATGACCCGTGGTTCCGCCCGTACACCTTTAACCCGGTTGGATAGAGGCGAATTGATTTAAGTCTACTTAAAAATTCGAGTCCGTGCTACGTCAGAGGATCCACCTAAGAGAAATCCTGTGGCATGTCTACACACAGCTATGAAGACCTAGGTACTAGAGATTGATTTCGAGGAATCGACCTCAAATAAATGAGGTCAACAAGGATGATATGGAGAAGACGACGAAATATCCTTACTATGGAGCAACCTTTGGTGAACTCCCCACAAAACACCCCCTCACAAATCCTCTCTCTCTCATCTCCTCACTCTCCTCTCTCTATCCCTTGCTTTCCCTCTCCACTTGGCTCTCTCAGGTCAAAGTACTGCAAAAAATTCGAAAAGGTAGAATAAGTGCTCTTAAATAGAAGAGCTTTGAAATAGGCTCATTAATTGCAATTAATTGACTTATAGTCCAGGATGATATAAATATTATCTGTACGATCAGTGCCAAATTAAGTTCAATCATCCAGGATGATTTGTGATGAACAGAAGATTTTTGTTTATATTATCTAGGCGCGATCATAAAATTGTCTTGTAAGATTATACAATTGGTGAATATCATTTAAACATTCACACGAATGGATGCTGAATATAGAAAAGTAGCTTGATCACCAGTCGATCTCATGATCTTCCCGGACATTAGTTCAAATCCATGAAATCATCCAAAAAATCGCCTTGAATAGGAGCAGTCTGATGTTGATTACCCAGGAGCAACTAGATTTTGAACTGATAGTCCTGCCGACTGTGCGATCGTCCAGGATGAATTGAGCAAGTAAACAAATATTAATTGCTTTCCTAATTACTAGATTAATTTTAGGCATAATTAATGTTGTATCGCCCAGAACGATGCCCCGGATGATGTCCAAAAATAAACAATACCTAAAAAGATCTGGCGGATGATTCTTTTTTATTTGAGCATATTGTCCTGGCCGTATACAACGATCATCCCGAATGATGTGCTAAATGATGGCTACTTTAATCAGATGCCTAATTAGGTTTCTATTTTGACTAAATAGTCCAGGGAAGATGATTAGATCATCCTAACGATGGATGCAAAAATAGAAGACATAAATAATATAGAAAAAAATTCTCCCAAGTGTGTGTGGCAAGTATACCTTAGCATCAGGAACCACATTGTTTAATAGACTCAAAAGAGAAAAGTTTACAAACGGACTCAAACCTGTCTACCCAATCTTGAACTGATTCCAATTTCAATCTGATTCATATGGACCTAAAGTGTTAGTAGGTAAGCCCGTCGTAGATAAATAGAAGTGTTTGCTATTATCAAACCACATTCTCCTGAATATAGATTTGGCATAAATCTCCCACTTTTTAAATGATTACAAACATAAGAACTAATTGAAGTAGTTAAAGATTTTAAATTAAAATAGTGACAACTCAAATATTTTCAACTAATCAATAGAAACATAACAAAATAGAACAATGAAATCAGACTAGAAGAGAACAAACAGTACAACTACTCCCCCTTTTCACATGATGAAAAGGAAGATGAAAAAAAAACTCAATAAAAAATAATAATAGAAAAACAATAATAAAAGAAAAAACTGTTGGATGACTATGGCACCCCAAGAGGGGGGGGGGGGGGGGGGGGGGGGGGGGGGGGTGAATTGGGGTTTTTAAAATTTTATTAAAAGAAAAAAATTAAAATTATTTAAAGCACTTTTGAAAAGAGTAAGTAATCACACAATAATTCTTATAAAAAAAATAGAAAATAAATGCAAGGAAAGAAAATAAGAGGCACAATATTTTTTACGTGTATCGGCCTCGCGGATTCCAATCGACCTAACGTCCACGCTAGCAACTCTCAGGCTAGATATCACTATTCCCAGGTTTGCTTTGCAAACCTCACTTCTTTAAACCAAAGAAGTTCTTTACAACCTAAGTACTCTCCAATACGGGCGAGTACAACCCAATCTAATTACAAAAAAACTTCTCTACGCCAAATGACTTAGATAAAGAAAATGCCAAAATACAATTTGATATAAATAAGAAATCTTAAATAATCTTGCAATAAAATATCCACAATACTTGGAGGTATCTTAACTAAATAAATCTAAATCACCTCACTAATTGCAATGACATATTAAATTTGCTCACTTTAAGATAGATGTTGTATTTAATATGATAATAAAATATATTCTTGGGTGATTTAAACTTTAACTTTTCAAATAATAGAAAATGAAAAGAATATATAGAAATCTAACGCCACCTTAAAGAAGTTAACTACTTCTTTTGCTAAATTTTATGATTTTAAAAGGATGTGATATAGAAAACTATTAATAAACATTTCTAACAATATTCACAATAAAATAAATATTTTCAAAAAAGAAATAAATGGTGAAAGCTAAAAAGCAGCAACTCTGAATTATAGAGATGGAAAAGAAAACTCAAAAACTGTGTCGTGAAGCTTTTACAATAATGATTTTGATCTCACAAATGAAAAGAACTTTTTGGAATAAACTCAAGGGCTTCCTCCTCTCAAGATTTTAGCATCTAAAGAAGAAAGGAAGTATGAAAGAATTGCTGGAGTTTTTCTTGTGTAAGCAGCCCTACATGAAGAAGAAGAGAGGTAATTTAAGAGAAAAGGTAAGTAAAGGCTATTGAATAAAATATTATTACTAATATATTTCTATCAACTAAGAATATTATTATTTCCAATAAGATTCATTATATAATATATATGACATTCAAATGGCTAGAAAACGCTAGCCACATGGGAAAGTTAAAAAGTCATCATATGCATCCAAAATAAGCTAAAACGGCTAGTAGCAGCTTGTATTTAAATCCGATATGTAGAAATTATAATATAAATTCAAATGAAAATTTAAATTAGTCATATAATATATCAATTTACATCTACAGAATCCAAACAATCTAATGCAATTAATAACAAGACCACGATGCAGACAGCCTAATACCAATTCAGAAAATGGAGACTCATGCCAGTTTTTAAATATTTATGGATATATTGAATATTAATATAATAATATTAATGTACTATATATATAATAATCATCATTAAGAAATAGATATTAAACAAGTCAGTTTAAATAATTACATAATAAAAGTTTTGCTAAGTAAGCTTATTATCTTAATTCCCTAATTATATATTTCTATATATTTGATAATAATTAATCAATCAATGTTGATATAAAAATTTATTTATTAAAAAAATCTTCTAGATTTTTATATCAGATTAATATAATCAAAAAGATATTTAGATTGTGAGCAAATCAAAATATGCAAGTAATATTGTGGGGGGAACCATTCAACAAACTCCTACGATAAGTAAAAGGCTTCAAATTATGCATCTAGGTCCATCATTAATCTCAACATTTGATTGATCATGAGTTGTGAAATGTAATCCCATAAGCAATTACAAGGCACATCATTACACCGAAATACATAGCACACAATTTAGCATCCAAGCATATATTTGTTATCATCAAAATCTATTAAAATAGGTAATGAGGTAGATAATAATAACAAAAAAAACATCACATAAAAATAAGAAGAACTAAAGAAGGACAGTCCGATCATACTGAAGGAGGAGGTGGTGGAGGTGGAATTGGCTGACAGAAGCTCGAAAGAGTGGCAAACTGCTCTCCAAACCCACACCATATCATGCAAACTGGTGCTGTTGGGTGAGCAACGTAGGAGTCAAAATGAACGACATCCCAATATTGGTCCGCTCCTGTGTATGCAACTAAGTCTCAAAATGTGTCCCCCATTGATTGAATCGCCCACTATCAGACCCACTAAGAGTGGCTGGCGGAGTGGAGCAGGTGCAGGAACAGTGCAGGAGCATGCACTCCTCCTCAACGTATCCTTCGACTACTCATCAACAGCCCGTTGTAGACACAGTACTGTGAAGACACATGGAAGAAGCTATTTTAAGCATAAGCAGGCTAAAAAATTTTATGGTCAGGAATATGGAGGTTGTATTTTAATTTAAGACATAAGCAAGATAGTTCTAAGGCTATAATTTGATTCCACCTATGTCCTTTGATCCCTGAATGATAGTCACGTGGTCAATATAACGAAAGATCAAATCAATGAATTAAATCTTGAGGGGCAACATATGTTAAAAAGGTGGTGATCGAAAGAAGTGGGGTGATATGAATGCATTATTAGCTTTTGGGAGATAGAGGTACGAAAGTGACAATGGATTATCCTAGCATCTTTGAGTAAGGTGCTAGACTACTCCAACATGAAAGTGAAATTGGTGATGACGAAGCAAGTGCTTGGCTGGAGCCCAGTCGCAGTCAGGATCAGAACACGTGTGTGTGAAGTTTACCCTATGGTGGAAAGGTGCAAAAGTTCTGGACAATCTGATAATATGATTTCGACGGGATGTCGATATCCACATAAGATCCAAGAGAGTAAAGGAAGAATGTATGTGGAGGCTAGCAAAAAATTTAAAAAATCAGCTCGCAATTGAAAAGGAAAGAGGAGTGAGAGGAAAGTCAGGGAAGTGTACTAAATAAATCTAGACAGGATAGTGTAAATTTGAGGTTTACAGTCCAGGTACAGTAGATCCCCGGCTGTGACCCACTATTTATTTAGCTCAAATAGGAAGCTGGGTTCCTTTCCATGGTGAAGCGAGAGTCGGGTTGCCCTCGAGAACTCCCAGAAGGATGGCAAGATCTCTTTCCTCCTTCCATGATCAAGAATCAAGAAAATAGGAAGCAAGATTGAGGGAAAAGAAGTGTGAGAAAAAATGTTTGGAATGGCTCGATTTATAAAGAAAAGATTGGATCATTCAGGACGATCATTGAATCAGTTGTGGATGATCAGGTTTAAAATAATTGAGTCTAGGTCGATGGTCTCAAAAAGCACAAAGTCTTAGTGGGATGATCAAATATCATCCGGGACGATAAGACACGGCGATCATCTCACGGAGTCAAGCTGGATGCCCGTATAAATAGAAGACATCCTGCTAATAGGTGGTTCATTCAGATGATGCACAAAAATGATCGTAACGATCAAATTTAAAAACATTTCAAACATTACCATGTGTTACGCCAGGATGAACAAGTGGATTATTCAGGAGATCACCAATCGTCTGGGATTATGTGACAAAAAAAAGTTTAAAATCAGATGATGGAATGAGGAGATGATCAAGAAGGCCTAAAAAATCTTAACAACACTATAAAAGATATAAAAAAAACAAAAAGACTAAAAAGAAAAAAAAAAATAGAAAAGAAAAAAAATAAAAAATGAAACGAAAAAAAAAATATCAACTTTTTTTGATTTTTTTTGTTAAAAAAATAAGGTAAGAATCTTGATTTAATTCTCCAATGATTGATTTAAAAGACTTTAGATGAACAATTAGTCATCATCGTCAAATCTAAAAAATCGGTGGAGAATACACGATCCTGCTAACTCCTAGCAAGCTTTCTCTCAGGGTAAAATTCGTCTTTGAAAACAAGAGAGATTACATCGAATAAAATTATTAGGATAGAGAAAAGAGATATGTTCATAAACTTGGTAATCAAAAAAAATATCTTATAGATAATTATACTAAATGTAATTTATCAACCAATCATGGAATTTAAACAAAGCCTTAAAACATATCAACTAAGCACTGATTTTCTTCGTAAGATATAAAGGTTTTGAAGATGTGAAGCTTTTTTCTTTTGTGGCTCATTTTATGTCTATTGTCAATTTGATTGGCGTACTTTAGCGCATCTTTTGATTTTTGATACACTTTGTGTATCTTTCAATTTTGGGCGATCATTACGTATCTTTTGTTTTGGCTTCAATGACCACTTTTTATTATTTTGCAAGGCATATCTCATTTTCAAAACACTAAAATATTCTCAATTGTGAATATATCATCTAGAATATAGAGAAGAAAAAATCACTCTCAATAAAGGAAGAATAAATACCAAACAGAATTAAATTTATTATGATAAAAGCAACAACAATATTTAAAGAACTGAAAGTATATATAGACTTGAACATTATATATATATAGGTAACTACTATATCTAGATAGAAAGAATCTTAATGTAAAGTCTAGTTATTATTTTGAGACAGACTTTTTGTTTGAAAAAAAATTACACCACTAAAAAGGTTAGAGGGAGGGAACAATCAATGGTGTTTCTTCTCCCTTAGTGTTTAGGGATGTTTAATCATTAACCACAAATTTCCAAAAACCAAAAACAAGGAAAACAAATCATTTCAAAGAAAAACGAAAACATCAGAGATGTAACAACTATAGAATAAAAACAAACATAATAAACGAGAATAGAAAATACAACAAAATCAACAGAGTAGAAATAGCAATCAAAATTTATTAAGTAGCAAGTTATTGATTTATGAGCTGCGAGCCCCACTGTCCAAGTACCATATACTCTCACAGATCTTTGGTGAGAGCATACCAACAAAAATTAATGTCAATTTAGGAATCAAGATAGGTTAGGGTCCCTTCTTATGAAAAGAAGAATGCAATGGATGTGTGTTATGATGTGAAACATGCAATTTTGGTCCCCATACCCAATGTGTACTATGTTGAACATGCAAGTGTGTGAAATGTGTCCTAAGCATTCACAAGAGAAACACTAACTTCAGGAAAAGGATTTACTATATCAGTTGGATTATATACCTCTTTCTAGTTTTGGCTTTAGATCAAGTGTTGATATATTACAATTTCTCTCAAGTGTATTCAATTTAGCTTTTAACCTCAAGTTAGCACTTACTAAAATCATTATCAACATTTAAATAGTACTCTTTATGCTCAGATTTCTTCAATTAAGTTTTAAAACTTAGATTTCATAGAGGTGTAAGAAGCTTTCAAAGAATCATGCTCAACAATCAAATCAGAATTCCTTTTATTAAATCATCAAATTCATCAAGTAAAGACATGGTGATTGCTATGAAGTAGAGTGTGATCTTTGCTTAAACTTTCATGCTCGTTTTTTGTAAATTCAAAAATATCCAATTTCAATTGTAGCATGCTTTTTCTAAGTTTTCTTATATAATGCATGAATTTCTTCACAATTTTAAGTAATTGATCATTGGTTAGTTCACATACATCTTTTTGACAGATTGATCAAGAGACACCCATTAAGCATAATTTTATCACTCCTCTTCAGCTTCATTTCAGATGACAGATGTAGACCCGCCCAGAACGCTTTTTGGAACTGCTTCTGTCCCTTCCTATATTTTGGGTTCTCTTCATACTTCTCCTTACTTGGTGCTCCTTAAGTGTAGGCCAATCAGCTTAACTTACTGGCATTCCTGTCATTCAAAGAAAATAAACATCAGAAGAACTTTTATAATTTTTGCTATCCTTTCTTTCCACTTCTGATGATACTGTTGTTCTTAAAAAAGCTTTTAAATTGCCTAGTGATGAAGGCAACATCATCATTTTTAGATCAGAAAAATCATCGACCATTTTGTGGCCATTAGTGTTCACAGTTTTTCTCCTTCTTTTTCTCACATATATCACAGATTTCTTTAATTCACCCCTTACTCGTAAGCAATGAGTGATCATGTAAATTGTCAACATAAAAAGTATTTAAATCTTATATCAGAAATTGTAGGATTTTAGCATCAAAAGAATAAGGCAAGCATCTCAAAATTTTTTTAACCCTTTCATAGTTTAGTTATGCACTCTTCTAAAGCATACAATGAGGTGACAATTTGAGTAAACCTTGTATAAATGTCAGATATTGATTCATAAGATTCAATGAAAAAGTTCATATCATCCAATAGAATATTCAATCAAAATTGTTTAAATTCATTGGGTTCTTTCATAAGTTCCACATAATCTACCCCAATTAATTTTTACCATTATTGCAGAAGTTAAAACACACATATAATCTTTAATTTCAAAGCACAGAAAAATAGTTCAAGCATTTTGCATTAAGTTGTGCTAAATCTCTTTCATCAAAATCCATTCAGTAAAAGGAACTTAAGTTTTATGCTATTAAGCTCACGAGAAGGTGTAATAACCTTCTTTAAACAAACATCCACATACGATAATCAGCATTTGTAAAAATGTAGACATGCAGTTTCAAAAATCAAAAGGAAATATTCAAACAAAGGGCATGTAATAGATTCCTTCCATTCCATTACAATTACCAAAGCACTCGCATCGATCAAACTCAAAAGTTTCAAAAATTAGATTTAATGATCCCACTCTAATACCATTAGAAGTGCTCTGAGGCACTAGAAAGTTCGACAGGGTGTTAAGCCCTTATGAACAAGTCCCAAGGCTAAACCAAGAGGGTGTGAATTGTATTTTAAGAAATCTTTTCACTCAGAACATAATCTTAAAACAAAAACTAAGATTCACATAAAAAAATCAAAGTATGGAAATTAAATGCGAAAACAGAAATAAAGAAAATAGAAATTTATAATGATTCGTTCAACACGACCTACGTCTAATCCCTGGAGGGCCCCCGAGTATGCTAAAACTAAGTGTCTCTTCTTTTGCCCCCACATCAAGGTGAATAAGACTTTACAAAACATCTTTTCACAAACCCCAGGTAGGCAAAACCCAACTCCATTTTCCTCCTCCAGAAGCAGGTGAGAACCCAACTCCTTTTGGTCCTTCCTCCAAAGAGCAGAAGAGAACCGAAACGTCCTTTTACTCCCTCAAAAGCAGAGAGAACCTTGATCAATGCTGAACTTACCTTCTCAGAACCCCCAAGTGAACAAGGACATGACTGAGAAGAAGATACGATCAGACTCCTATCAATTGAGCAACCTTGATGAACTCCCTCCAAACCCCCCTCACAAGAAATCCTTCTCTCTCTCCCCATTAGTATTCCCCTCCTCTTGGCAAGATGTTCTGAAGGGTAGAATAAGTGCTCTTAAAATTGAAGAAAGCATCGGAATAGCTCATTAATTGCAACTAACGGACTTTACAATCTCAGGACAAATAGAAATATCATCATGTACGATCAATGCAAATTAAAGTCAATCACCAGACGTAATTGGGATGATACAGAAGGTATTGTGTTCATATCGTCTCGGGCTGATAAATAAATTAATTTTGGTAATGAATATTACAAAATAGGTGAATATAGTCTACGACAATCGTACTGAATGGATGTCTGGAGCGATGGAAAATTAGTCTTGATCGTCCAGCTGATCTCATGATCATCTCGGATGATTATAGTTCAAATCTCACAAAAAATTTCCTAGAGCATCGCCCTGCAATAGCATGTTCCAATGTTGATCGTCGCAGGAGAAACAATTGTTTTATTGAACCTAATCATCCAGTCTAGATCTGTATCGTCCATGAATAATTGATGCAAGGCAATCAAACCTTAAATTGCTTTTCTTAATTACGGATTAATTTAGGCAAAAATGTGTTGTCATCATCCAGGATAATGTACAAGAAATAAATAATACCTAAATATATCTGCAGTTTTGATTCTTTTGATTTGAGCCTATCGTCCTGGCCGATACAAACGATCGTCTAGGATGATTGCTAATGATGTCTTCTTATATTCCCAGGATACCCTAATTAGGGTTTCTATTTGAGTTGATCGTACAAGGCTAATGTTTAGTAATCGATCTCGGACCGATCAGAGCACAATAGGAATACCTAAATCAGAAAAAAAAATTTTAATAAGTATGTGTGTGTGCTGCAAGATTACTAGCCATCCGGAACCACAACATTTAAAATAAAACTTGAGACAGGGAAAGTTATACAAACTGACTCAGACCTAGTCTAACCCAATCTGAGAACTGGTTCAAATGCGTCTGATCGTGTGGCCCTGCGTTATAGTAGGCAAGGTCATCGAGAGAAATAGAAGTCCTTTGCCTATCATCAAAAACATATTCTATTAAAATAGATTCACAACACCAAATACATTATTTGACTAAAAAAATGTATAAATAAGAAAAGGTAAATTTACATCATCTCCAGATAGATAACCCTATTCTAGCCAATCTTTAGTTGAGCACATTTACTATGTGTGTGATGGACAAGAATGATTAATGCACATAGAAACAATAGATATGCACTAATAGCACATTATATAAAACTAGCATTGTAAGGAATCTAATAAATAAATGTTATCAAAAAAATCACATAAATTGTTCCAATTTTGTAACAATAATTGTTTAATAAAAATAAGTACAAGAAAACATATGAGCCAAAGGTCCCCTCAAAGCACCATAAAAAACTAATAACATTTTTAGGGAAAAAGGTCGCACAAAGAAGGAGACAATCACTCGCCTATTTCCACATAAAAGAAAATCCATACAAAAAAATTTTCCAAATGAGGAAAATCTACCTGCAAAATGTATATCTGGCAAAGGAAATAGATAAAACAAAAGAATAAAAAAGCCCAAAGTGATAAATAAAAAGGTGATGGGGAGCACCATCCATAGTTTTAATGCACCTAAAATCGAGTAAAGCCAATAGAAGAAAATATTAGTAGCTGAACACACTAAATGAGTAAAAATGATTGAAAAGGATAAGACCAATAAAATTATAAATAACCAGAATAAGAACTATTAACAAATAAGTTCTGAACTTCCCCAATTCCAACCACTATAGAGAATAATATCTGGAACAACTTCAAACCCTAGTAGTAACCACATCATAAGCAGAAAAAAATAACAGCCAAATATGCAAGAAGATACCAAAATCATCAAAAGAGGAGTGGATCCTTCCACATAACAAATAGTAACACCTATACCAAACAACCATAGCAACACAAGCTCAATAGAATAACTATAGATGAAAGTCTTAAAAATGCCTAGGGATCCACAATAAGGCCTAATTAAAAATAATAAGGAAGAACTTGCTCAACAATAGATAGCCAAAAGCGTACAATCACAAAAAAAAAAAACCATCTAACCAGTTGAGAAGCCAGCCCCCATAGGGAAGGGGCAGATGAAAACTAATTTGATTATTTGTCATTACTATCGCCAATAATATAAAATCCTCCTATAGCCAAATAACAACATAACCCTGGAGATCAAAATAGAAAAGTTGGTCCATCTCAAGGCAAAACCATGCTAGTAAAATCCAAAATAAAAGGGAAAACAAAACACAATAACCCAAATTACAAAGCCAATAAAACCAAAGAGACAAAACCATATGATTAATAGAGGTGTGAAACAAACTACTAAATATGTTGTGTAAAACTACTAAGGAATGTAGTAACTGCTAAAATATCATGCAAATAACTTAAATGCTACCATCAAAAATTCAAGATGATCCAGTTAATAACAGGGTAAAAATCATATAGAGGGAGAGCACTTAGCTCATCCAATTAAAAAATCAGAGGTGTAACCAACCAAATCAAAAATCAACTTTGAAATATTCAATAAGAGAACCCTAAAAATTTCCACAACTTTAATAGTTCACCGCCACCTAATACTTAACATAAGCATATCAAAGCACATAGGAAATTATAGCTTAGAAATCTAAATCCAGCATGAACAAGGAAGAAAATGTACAATAGTAAGTCATAACATTTATAATGCAAATAATATACTAAAATCCTACCATGGACTAGTCTAAGGATGATGTGAGTAGTAAATAACTATAATACTAGTATAGCTAGACAATACAATCCTACATGGAATAACCCAACCAGGAAGGCAGGTTAGATAAAAAACCAAGAGGAGGTGGGATAGAAAGAGGATGATATACTAAAAACACTAAGAGAGAGAAGAAATAGTAAAAAATGGCCCAAATCAAGAGAATCCAAAAAATAAAAGGTTATATCTACCATAGGGAAAAACCATTTTTACAGCCGAACAAGGCCTTCAAATAGCCGCAAGGTTATCTTAAGTAAATTCTATAAGGATTTTATAGTACAACCATAGTTTAGCTAACCAATCCACACAAGAATATACTTCTCATAAAATATGCAAAATTTGAAGTTAAAAGTGTAACAAAATCTCTACTTAATCACTAAGACGATAAAAAAAAATGAAGATAATAAATATAAGTATCAGAGCCCAAAAAAAAATCAAATTAAAAGTAGTATCAATTTCATATTAAATGTCTCTAATCCAAAGAAAAATATAAATTAATGCCAATTGTAGAATTATAAAAGTTAAAAAAAAAAAAATTTGAGAGCACTCATTTAAGGGCCAACCAAACCATAATCCATATTACCAGGGGGGGGGCAAGAGTCCTTAATGCCACCAAGATGATAACCCAGGTTCTTTAACTGAGCCATCATTGTTTAATTTAAAAAAAGGATGTGTAGTTTTTTAATCCAATACACCCATCTTAGATTATTAATAGCTGTAGTCCCAATAAATCATAATACTTAAATTCTGAGCAACAAAAGCGCATCCCATAAAATTATTATGCTAGAAGTATGTTGAGAGAAAAGCTTCAAACATTATTTTTAACCCTTATCAATAATAAACAAATGAATCCCATGCATTAGTTGTAAAGCACAGACTCATTCTAAATCCACAAAAACAACATAATAGGGAAGAAATCACATTCTTAATGGACCTTTGGAGTTCTATTAAGACTTAGTAGAGGTAACTAAGAGTGCCAAAAAGTTGTTTAGAGAAAAAAAGTCATCAAATATTCCAAACTTAGCACAAAGTCTTGAATTAAAGACAATAGTTCATGTTCTCCACATTAGAACAACAACCATGAAATTGAAGGGTAAGGCGAAAATTTAGGGGGTTAAAAGAATTTCATTCCGTTATATTTAAAGATTGTCACAAGTGGTCTTGGGTTATGTGATGACTGAGCCAAGAAGGGCACTATTTCAATTTTAGGGTTTTATGATAATTTTAGTATGGGTTTAATCACCATGGTCAATCAAGGAATCAAGGGAGTTAAAATTAATATGATTATGATTATGAATAAGTTTAATGGGTTTCCAAATCTTTCCAAGTTAGTTTACAATAAGATCTCATGTCTAGTTGCATAGGCTGTAAATATTTGATGGTTTTGCATGTTTGGATAATGCTTTATATTTTAGGATTTAAAAGGGCATGGAAATCTCTAAAATGCTTAGGAAGACTATAGGGACTTACCTAATAAATAAGAAAATTATCAAACACTATTCCAGAGCCTTTACCCAGGGTTTTCAATCAGTTAAAAATTTCCCTAAAACTGGGAACATCCGAAGGCTTTGGATTTAAACATTAAATTTTAGGGTTTGGAGTTTTAAACTAGATTTGGATTTCATTTATGATTGAGAATTTTGGTTGATTGAAGAGTTTAGGATTTCATAATGCTCAGATCATTGATAATCATTGGATGATTTTAGTGATTAAATTGTTGATCAAGTCTTCATCAAACGTTATTGCTAAATAATTTATTTGAAGTTTAATGTTTGCATCACCAAGCCATAGCATAGGGAGGAACTAGATTTAATCTTTGAGGTGTATTTCAAAGAATTGTAAACCAAATACTAAAGCTTTGATTTTGACTTGTGACCTTAGAAAAAAATGAGATCAGTAAAGCTCACCATAAGTTTTAAAAGTTTTAGGCAAAGGAAAGGGTTCGGTGTAGTAGATTAAGCTATAGTAGGATTCCCTAAGCTTGGAGTCTAAGGAACTAATTTTTAATCCTATTTTATTTGTTCTGATGTATAGAATTGAAAGTTGACATGATTATGTTTTTAGATTTTGAATTAACAAAAGTTGATTATATTGCTTTTATGATTGGCTAAAATTTAGTAGCTATGGTTGTTATTATTTATGGATGAGGTAATTAATTATAGGTTTAAGCAAGTACAATCCTTCCATTAGATCCTAGGGTGTCACATTTAACGCTCTTCACGTTCATCTGGTGTAATTTAAATCCTTTGAAGCATGCAAATGTTACCCTGATTGCTTTAGATCTAGCTACTGAGGCAATGATCTCCTCAAAATCTATTCATTCTATTTAGTTGTAACCCTTTACTACCAACTTAGTCTTATTCCTAACAACTAATCTAGTGTCATTTAATTTATTCTTTATCACTCATTTTGTTCTAATAACACTTTGAGCATAAGGCAGCAAAACTTCTACTTTCTTATTTTCGGATGTCATGGACAATGATGATCTCCTGTCCTAGTCTTCCCTTGGACAGTCTTTGGGCAACCAAGGGTGCCTTATGACTTTTGAACTATTGTTGATCAATTGAATACTTTTCTTTATGAGTCCTGACAATACAAGCAATGCGTTCTTTTCTTTTTTTTTTTTCAGATCCACTTTGTTGAAGTTTTTTTTTTAATTCAGCTTTGTTGCTTCCTATCTTGTTAGGAGATCTTTTTTGTTGTTTCAGTTTGGGGCTCTGCTCTTTTTTGCTGGAGATCTTTTTGCTCATTTTTTTGTCTTTGTAATTTCTTTTATGTGTAATCTTCTTTACATAATGAAAGAACTATGCCCCAAATTTTCCGAAAAAAAAAAAAAAAAATTTCTACAACCAATTGAAGCAATTAAGAAAATAAATTGTCCGTTTTTAATATGAGATTAATAAATGTTTACAAAAATATTATACTATTTATTTTATTTGAAGAAATAAATAAATTTTAATTATTAAATAGACATCTGCCAACTTCATATAAAATAAAACTGGCCCATGTCTATATAGTCTTTTTTACAGAGCTATTCAAAATACTATTAAAAAATATCATACAGGAAAAAAGATAGTTTTATTAATTAAGCTGTACCTAATTCGCATCTTATCCCCTACAGGTTTTTTACTTTTTATTATTGTCGGATATCATATAATAATTTATAGGATAAATGGAACAGCCTTAAGTTTGAAAGCCATGTTATGTGTTTTTAACGAATAAGAATGTTTTCAACTTTCTTGCTGCTTTTCTAAGCAACTTTTTACTACAATTCTTTTTTTAAATTAGATATTATGATACCAAAAAGCTACAAGAAAGCTTTGGTATGGCTTTTTTATTGCTTCTTAAAGCAGATTATTAGTATAAAAATTAAAATTTGTACACTAAAAAGTTATTTTAAGCAGCAGTAGGAAAGCCGTCCAAGAGTCAATTTGGGATGGCTCCAATATTTTAAAAGTTGGTTGTGAAATTAACTTTAAAAATAACTTAATTATTATGATTGTAAACAACTTTTTAAAATTGCAATTTCAAGAAAAAAGTGGAAAAACGGCAAAAAATAATAATAAATGAAATTATTGTTTATGATTATTATTTGAAAATTAAAACAATGAGAAAGATATTCGAAATAGATCATAAAATTATATCATATAGAAATTTTAATTAATAAAATTTTAATATGTGTAATATAAGATTTTTATACGTTGAACTTTTCTAAAAGAGATGAACAAAATTAATATTAACATTAAAATATTCAGAAATATTTAGTAGATATAATTTGCTCAACCTATGTCAAATTAGAATAAAATCAAAAGACAATATGTGATACATCTGAATCTTCAGCATGCTCTTCCACACTAAGGTTAGCCTCAATGGACACTCTCTTTCCCTTCTCCTTCAACTTCAGGCAATCTTCTTTCAATTGATCGGTTTCCAAGCAGAAAGCACGCTAATTCTTCCTAATACTATGCCCACAAGACCTGGCCTTCTTGTTACCGCCTTGTTTCTTCTTCTCAGATCTTCCTTGTTTGAGTGTGAAAACATCCATTGAATCCATCTTTGCAGGCTCCTTGTCCCGACACCGAAACTCAAGATTCAGTAATGCAGTAGTCACCTCACTATAGTTTAATACCTCCTTCCCATGAATGAGCGTCATCATGAAGTTTTTGTACTCATAGAAAGAGCGTCTTATCTTCATCTTCAACCTCTTCATCCAAATTCAAGAAATCTATCAATAGCTTTAAGAAGTCATTTAAATAATCATCAATTGAATCTAATTCCACATTTGAAACCTGTAAAGCCCCCATTTCATATAGAGACTATTCTCCACGCTCTTCATCAGATACTCTTTCTCCAAAGCCTTCCACAGTTTCACAGTAGAAGCCTCCATCATTTAAGCCAATCGAGCAAAACGTTTTTTTTCTTTTTTTTTTAAGACATTTAAGTCAATTAAGACAAACTCACACTAACAACATACCCGTAAGACTCAAATCTAAGATCTGTTGATTGATTGTCAAAACTTTCAACAAATAAACTAAGATTTTGTGTATGACAACTTTTTTATTGCTTTCTAAAGAAACTTTTTACTACAAAAATTTTTATTTTAATAAAAAATTATGCTAAAGACCTCTTTTTTAAAAAGTAGAGAGAAAACTGTTCCTAATGAAGTCTAAGATGAGCTGTGTCTCAATCAAAATCTGATGTACTCATGTACTCATTAAGCGAAAAAGATGAAAAGGCTCATCAACGACTCATATCCAAAGGCAGCATAAGCGGGCCCAATCTCTCAAATAATCATATGAATCCATACCATAAAACGCCAAACCTCTCCTAATTGTTTCAGTCTTTTCGTATATATTATCAAAACCGAAGAGATTGGATTACATTTGGACTTAGTGAGGTTTTTTTTATTATTATTAAGGAATTTTACGGAGGTCATTTAAGATTCACTGATTTTGTAAATTATGTATTAAGAAAAGTGACTTAATGAATAATGAAAATTATTTTTCATTATCATAAATTTATGATATTCTGATTTGAGTGAGCGTTTGTTTTATTGCAAGAGTTATAAATTATATATTTTAAACTAGATGTAAAATATTCTGAATATATATTGAAAATGATTTAATTCCTTATGAAATAAATCCAAAGGAAATTATTTTTTTTTCTGTTTAGTTGAGAGATAATAAATTTGATGAACCACCATGAAAAAATTGTTGGATCCAAATTATCCGACCATATTAGCATGCAAACTCTGAGATTGGAGACCTGGAACCTACGTTAGATTAGATAAAAAAATTACTAGAGAGAATTCGTAGTCTCTATGCTCAAAAGGTTGAAAAATCAATAAGTCATCTAAGTGCAACAGAAAAGTCTACATGAAAAAATAAAAAAAAAAACTTTAATTGAATGATTCTCAATATAGATGTCCATGTACACGTGTCACCCCTTGCTTGGCTGCGGGGAGCATGGCATTGTATCACTTTGATTACTATTGTTTGCTCGAGTCCGGTAGTGAATAGGAAAGTTTACATTCCTATGTACCTTGAAGAATGCAGAGCGCCTCACATCCATTCTGAAGATGAATTGGTTATGTGACTGAACCTTTGAGTCTTTAAACTTCCTTTTGAAAGTTCGTTAGGGAAGTTAAGCCCTTATGAACTAGTCTCGTGGCTAACCAAAAGCAGGGGTGAATTGGTATTTAAAATTTTCTCCAAACAAAAACAAAATCTTAAACCAAACCAAAATTCACCACAAGAGAAATCAAGTGCATAAATTAAATGCGGAAGATTAATAAGAAACAACACATAAGATTTTATAGTGGTTCGGTAAACTTGACCTACGTCCACTCCCCGAAGCCTCTCCTCTGGGTATTACACTAAACTCAGTGGTCCCGAGCTTATGCTGACTCTCGGCGGTCCCGAGCTTACTTCTTAGATCGTTAGAGTTACTATGTGAGCCTAAAACTTTTATTATAATTTCAAGTAAAAGAATTTTGAGCGTACCCTTACGAAAAAAAGCACTCCGATTCGTATCCAGGCTAAAATAAAACACGGCATGCAAGGTCCTAAAAAAAATCTACTGCACAAACAATGTAAACA
Organism: Dendrobium nobile; assembly: GCA_022539455.1. NCBI lineage: Eukaryota > Viridiplantae > Streptophyta > Magnoliopsida > Asparagales > Orchidaceae > Dendrobium > Dendrobium nobile. The sequence goes on from CM039721.1 coordinate 58,401,224, forward strand.
ATTAATTTTAATAATCCAAATATAATGTCCAATGTCCAATGTCCATATGATTACATCCAGAATTTGCAGAAAAGTAAAGTGGCCGGGCAACACTGACAACAAACCCGGATTCTAATCCTAAGAATGACGCAAGTGATTTTTGAAATGGGATATATTCTTTCTTGTATCTTCATTTCTTCATCATCTTTCTTCTATTTCTTCATTTTGTTCTTCCTTCTTCTACGAACTCCTTGGATTCGTCGGGTCCGGATATCCAAATGAAAAGAAACTCATCCCTAAAGAGGGGTATTTTCTTTTCTATTTGGATATTTAAATCATCCTAATCTGGCTTTCCAAATAAAAGAGAATAATCCTTTAAGGTATATTCTCCTTTCTTTGGATTCCAAATTTGATGTAATATCCCACCTTCAAAATCACTTTCACATTTATGACTCTTGATAAATTATATTTACATTACATTTCATTTCACAGAAAGGGAAGAAAAATCTAGTCCACCTGCAAGGTTATCCTAAGCAATTTATAATAAAAATTATCCCACGCAGTTATATATATATATATGCAATTGAATTTAAATTATTAAGCCACACTTGGCCACACTCTTCTTCATTTGGGGGCTAAGCAGTTGAAGCACCTATAGCATTTATTTATTATTAATTAATTAGCCCCCTTTTTACTGCCCTGCACGAATGTGGCCACCTGCAGAAAATCATATTAACAATCCAGATCGCTCCTAACCTATGGGTAATCTAATCGTCAATTAAATCACATCACAGAGTATAGTAAAAGTAAGTAAACAAACACACCAACAATTTTACAACCAACATGCAGTGAAAACCGAAAAAAAGCTCATCACAATGCAGTAAGGAAATAAACACCGACCTAACCTAAAGCTAAAGTCGGTTGTCCTAGCAAATAATTCTAAGTGTGTGCAGTAAGTTGTGAGGTTTTGATATGTCATAGGTCAATTATTGGCTAAAGTTTTCTAATTGATTGAATTTTAGTTTAAAGATATTCACTAATCCTAAGGTGAGGTGTCACTAAGTTTTTTTCTATGTTATATGTCTCTACCCTAAAGTGTACATGCATCCTAAGTCTAAGTTTTCTAAGACCCGGTCCTTAATTTTTGACCTTAAATGTCACTAATGTTATATAGGTGAAAATCATTGTTATTACTAACCCTTAGGATGTTTTGTACGTAGAAATAGGGTTTAGGGATCTACGATAAAATAAAAATAAATCTAAAAAATTGAAGTTATTACAAGGACCTAAAAGGGAAGGGTTCACACAAACCACATCAAGGGGCCCCTAAAAGTTTTCTAAGTTTAGAATACTCACAGTCACCAGGGGCTATGACGCGGTGGTTCCGCCCGTAGCACCTCTACCCGGTTGGATAGAGGCGAATTGATTTAAGTCTACTTAAAAATTCGAGTCTGTGCTACGTCAATAGGTATCCACCTAAGAGAAATCCTGTGCGCGATGTCTACACTAGGCTATGAAGTCCTAGGTACTAGAGATTGATTTCAGGGAATCGACCTCAAATAATGAGGTCAACAAATGGACCCCCAATAGGCATGATAAACTTGCCAAAGTTTATCGTGCGTATTGGCGTTGACCGAAACGATCAACTAGACCCAAAAATTGAACTTGAAGATCTGAGTATATGAATTGAACAGATTTTGTTATTTTGATAGATAATCAAAATGAACAATTTATAGAGATTCGAGTTGAAGAATTGATTTGAAGTTTGTTGTTAGAATTGGTGGCTTTAGTAAAATGATAACTAATTAGATTAGTATCATTAAGTAAAGTCAAGGTATGAAAGAAAGAGCATAGTGATTTGAAAGGAATTTGATATGAAAGTAGGAGCTTGAATGTGATTTTGATTTGAAAGTAATTTTGATAAGACTAGAGTCTTCTTTCTAGTTCAAGAGAAAGGATGCCACCAAGTGGGCATTTACACCTAACTTAATGAACTAAAGTGCGTCTTCTAAAAAAAGAGAGAAACTTATGGATAAGGTTGTATCTAATCTTGAAAGGTTTAGAAATTTAAGTTTTACACTAGGATGGTGCCACGAGGGGCATTCTCCAACTCTAGCGAATGATCGTGAGGAAAGGATGCCTAAGTGTGGGGATTCACACCTAACCTTAGAGGATCAGAAGATCATATGAAAAGGAAGCCTAAGTGTGGGGACTCACACCTAATCATAGAGGATCGATCTAAGATTTAAAATTTACACTAGGATGGTGCCAAGAGGGGCGTTCTCCAACTCTAGCGGATGATCGTAAGGAAAGGATGCCTAAGTGTGGGGACTCACACCTAACCTTAAAGGATCGGAAGATCATATGAAAAGGAAGCCTAAGTGTGGGGACTCACACCTAATCATAGAGGATCGATTTAAGATTTAAGATTTACACTAGGATGGTGCCACGAGGGGCGTTCTCCAACTCTAGCGGATGATCGTAAGGAAAGGATGCCTAAGTGTGGGGACTCACACCTAACCTTAGAGGATCAGAAGATCATATGAAAAGGAAGCCTAAGTGTGGGGACTCACACCTAATCATAGAGGATCGATTTAAGATTTAAGATTTAATGAAAAGAAGATGCCACTAGGGATGCTTATACTTCTCCTCGGGACGAAGCTAGGATGCCACTAGGGATGCTTACTCCTAACTTCAAAGATGTCAATAGGATGCCATAGGAGGACTTATACCTAAAGACGGATTTAAACTGGATTGGCTGCCGTAAGAGCGGACTTAAGCCAAAAGTCAATAGGATGCCGTAAAAGCAGACTTAGACCTAAAGACTAATTTAAATAGGATTGGCTGCCGTAAGAGCAGACTTAAGCCAGAAAGCCAATAGGATGCCGTAAAAGCGGACTTAGACCTAAAGACTGATTTAAATAGAATTGGCTGCCGTAAGAGCGGAATTAAGCTAGAAAGTCAATAGGATGCCGTAAAAGCGGACTTAGACCTAAAGACGGATTTAAACTGGATTGGCTGCCGTAAGAGCAGACTTAAGCCAGAAAGTCAGTAGGATGCCGTAAAAGAGGACTTAGACCTAAAGACAGATTTAAACTTGATTGGCTGCCGTAAGAGCAGACTTAAGCCAAAAAGTCAGTAGGAAGCCGTAAAAGCGGACTTAGACCTAAAGACGGATTTAAACTGGATTGGCTGTCGTAAGAGCGAACTTAAGCCAAAAAGTTAGTAGGATGCCGTAAAAGCAGACTTAGACCTAAAGACTAATTTAATCTAGATTGGCTACCGTAAGAGCGGACTTAAGCTAGAAAGCCAATAGGATGCCGTAAAAGCGGACTTAGACCTAAAGACTGATTTAATCAGGTTTGGCTACCGTAAGAGCGGACTTAAGCCAGAAAGCCAATAGGATGCCGTAAAAGCGGTCTTAGACCTAAAGACTGATTTAATCAGGTTTGGCTGCCGTAAGAGCGGACTTAAGCCAAAAAGCCAATAGGATGCCGTAAAAGCGGACTTAGACCTAAAGACTGATTTAATCAGGTTTGGTTGCCGTAAGAGCGGAGTTAAGCTAGAAAGCTAATAGGATGCCATAAAAGTGGACTTAGACCTAAAGACTGATTTAATCAGGTTTGGCTGCTGTAAGAGCGGACTTAAGCCAGAAAGCCAATAGGATGCCGTAAAAGCGGACTTAGACCTAAACACTGATTTAATCAGGTTTGGCTGCCGTAAGAGCGGACTTAAGCCAGAAAGCCAATAGGATGCCGTAAAAGCGGACTTAGACCTAAAGACTGATTTAATCAGGTTTGGCTGCCGTAAGAGTGGACTTAAGCCAGAAAGCCAATAGGATGCCGTAAAAGCGGACTTAGACCTAAAGACTGATTTCAGGGTGGTGCATTTTTTAAAGTAAAGTTGATTTCTTTAAAGCTTTGAATCTTTTCCCTCAACCTCAAATGACATTGACAACTTGCAAATGTTCTACAAGAGATCATAAGCTTTTATATATGTCATTTTCTAGAAGGGAAAGAAAAACATTTTGAAGATTAAAAGACTTGAAAATCTTTGAATTGAAAATATATTTTCTCCTCCACTACAAATGATCTTTATAACTTACTAATATTCCACTAGGGAATATGTTTTTATATCAGATCATCATATATGAGGAAAACAAAAGGGGAGTAGTTTGATCATCTTTGACAAGTAAAAACTTAACAAAGCATCTCGACTACTAAAGGAGAAATGCAATATCTTGATTAAAGATTGATTCTATGATTGAATTTGTTTCGATTAACTCGAAGAAAATAATATGAATTTTCTAGAGTCTTCGTTTACATGTTCTAAGAGAACTAAATGCAACATGATAAAATTTCCTTTAGAAAATTTTAACTTTTGCATGAGTTGTTATAGAACAATGAGTATATTTGAGCATCCTTTATAGTGAAAACACTAAGGAATATCAAATACTCACAATGATTGAGAAAAGTTTGATTTTCATCAAAAAGTGAAAGCTTTATTTTTCGTTTGATGATTTTCTTATTATATTTGACTGTAATCGCTTAAGTTTTAATCATCTTAACCCAATCAAAATGACATTGGAAAAGATTCAAAAACTCAACGAAGGATGGGTTGACTCCCTCTAAATTAAATAGTTTGAAAATGACCAACATGAGTTTAATCAAAATATCTAAAACTTAACAATTTTCTTTAAGGAAAAGTGTAGTTTCAAAGATTTTGAATTTCAATGCTATAGAAAGATTCTTTAATGGGGATAGAGTTGTTTAGGCTCTAACATTTGATTCTAGTTTATGAAAAAGTGAAGATATATCTTGAATTAAATTTTATGTCTATTTGACGAAGTTACCATAGACTTTATCAGGAATAGAATCCCTCCAATTCTAACATCCAAGATTAGTCAATTATGGACTTAGTCAAATTGTAGCTTGATTTTGTTTTGAAGTTTGACAAAGATTCAAACGAAGGTATTATCAACATCACTAAGGATAGAACCCCTCATGTTCTAACATCCTAGTTCAGTCAATAATAGATTTAAATTTATATGATATCTACTCAATAGTGAATGAGAACATTAGACAATTATCTCAGAACCAACTAAGGGATGTCCCTTAGTTTAGTTTCAAAAATTTGAATCCAAAGAAAGTGATTTTTATATTTATAAATATCACTTAGATCATCTAGCATCAGGACTTTATCTAGAATCTCATTCAAACTGGAAGATACTCAAAAGAGAGTTGAAGATATTTGGATAATGGTTTGTTTATGCATCTCAATTAGGTTAGATACATGAAACCCAATAATGCATAACCAGCACCATTATAATTCTAGTTAAATTGATCATCTATGTAATTTTTCTTGATAATGATTTGAATATATGAACTGACCTACTCAAGTTGCTAACTAGAGAGGTCTCAAGATTTAGATTTTGTTATCCCAGATCAAAGCTCCCTATAAGCAAAATTGGGGTTTTCTTCTTCATCTTTTTCTTCTTTTTAAACTAAGATATAAAGAAATTAAATTGGAGGTAGAAATTCACTTTTCAAATCTTTCAGATGGTATATGTATTTTACATGTAATAGAACATCAATGCTTGATGATGAACCAGAATTGTAAACTCTCAAAGTCAAGTGTTAAAAATACTAAAGGATGAATAGGTCCTTTGATATTCAAGATTTAGAAAGGGAAGCCACTTTTTTTTTTTTTTGCTACACATTTAATGAATGTCTCTTTTTTCTTTTCTTTTCTTTTCCTTCACTTTTTTTTTTTAGGAGGCTTCCTTTATTTAAATCTTGAAATAATTATTTCAATTGTAAAATCACCTTCCAAGTATAAGAGTGAAAAATATTAACCCTCTTATACAAGAAAGATGGATTTATAAATTGGACCCAATCCTATAGTATAAATAAACAACTTGAATGAGATAATTATGAAACAAGTTCATCAACTTGTAAGATGTCTATGAGATGTATAATAACAAGAAGATGAACAAAATTTTCACTTCCTCCAATTTCAATTTGATATAAATCTTAATTTAAAAGAAAATTATGGATATCATAATGGGTAAACCCAAATATGATATTTTTTTTATTACTACTAAAGAGGAAAACTTTTAAAGATGTTATAAAATCACCTGACGCGGTATCAATTCAAGGTGTGTCAATTAATTTTAAGGAAAAGCCACTTGACAAAGAAATGTTTATCATATCATGGGTTAGCCTTAATAAAGAACCTTGAATTATCCCAAGTCTTTGATTGAAAGGGGAATTTAAGATGATCAATCTTAACAAAAATTGTTCATGAGTTTTCTCAAATGGAGTAATAAAGCCAAGAATAAACTTAGCTAATATTTGATTTTAAAATATTACCATAAGAAAAAAACTTCAGATGATGAACAAAAGCTTTTATGTAATTTACTAGGTATTTATTTTCATCATATGCCATAAAATTCCTAATATATCAGAGTTAAATCACATGACAGAGGACAAATCGTCGTATCCATGTAGTACCCTTAAGAAATAAGATTTAAAGGCGTCTTAAACTTTAACCTACAATAAGGTTAAAGATGAGGGAATTCGGAATGATTTTCAAACTTTCAATATATCAACCAATATTTATACATTCCTAAGATTAGAAAAATCATAATATGGTTGAATAGAAGATTTGAAAATATGTTTGAATTTAATTCAAACGATTACTAGAAACCTAGTAAAACTAGTTGAACTTTTGGGCTTTGAGGTTTCAGAAGAAAATGAGATTAAATATATCTTTATCTAAAGCGTTAATCCACCCAAGTGGAGGGAGGGAGGGAACACACTTTTCTTTATAGCATTGATAACCATTGGTCTTATTCTTTAAAATTTAGAGGAGTCAACCACAATGAAATTTTTATTACAATTTAAAGAAAGTAGAGGTAAATTTCTTTTAAGAGAAATCAACCTGCCATTTTCTCTAACAAAAATGATTTTTTTTTTATAAACTTGACTTATATTTGAACCTTCAAACTTTTCTCAATGTAAATTGAATTTAATCTTAAAAATCTTGCATATATCAAATTCTGGACCCTGTCCTAGCAAACATATCAAGCTACAAAGGACATGTAACTACAATATGTTAATAGGACAAGTAAAAAGTTTTGATTTGAAGGTTTGAGCTTTTGGACCATATCCTACCAAACATATTAAGCTATAAAAAATATATAACTGTAATATACTGGTTTAGATAAGGAGAAAACTTTAATTTAAAAGCTCAAATTTTCTTGAGATTTGTCCAGCCACATATCGAGTTATAAATATATATATATATATATATATATATATATATATATATATATATATATATATATATATATATATATATATATATATATATATATATATTATATATATATATATATATATATATATATATATATATATATATATATATATATATATATATATATATATATATAACTGCAACATATTAGCTAGGATACAGAAGTTTAAAATTTTTTAAGACTTAAAGTTATTTGGACCCAATCCAAATAATATATTAAGTTACTAAAAGAAGTAACTATACATATTACTAAAGATTGGGCAAAGGAATTTTGGACCCAGTGCTAAGTCAAACATCAAGCTACAAGAAAAAATATAACTGCAACATTCGAATTAGCACAGGAAATTTCTTTACAAAAAGATCGTACAAAGGATCTTCCCGTTAGTTTTCTAACGGGGTCCAAAATAAGACCTCTAAAATTTTTTAGATACCGGCCAAATTATCCAAGAATGAAATGAATAAAAGACTCAGCGGAAGAAGGGTAGTTACAACCTATGTCAAGCACAAGTATACTACCGATTAAAGGGTATAAAACACTGCTAAAGATGGAGAGAGGATTGATCCCCAGCGGAGTCGCCAGAAAAACCTTGGTGGGAAAAATTGTGTATCACGACGCAGATTTTGATTTCTCCTATTTTGTAATCGAATACTGCATTGAAAATAAAGTACAATCTCGAGAGATTGACACAGTATTCTACAATGGATTCAATATCAGAATAGGGTTTTGAAAATTGATATTTCTATAATTAAACATAGTTCAAAGAATAACATATCATCTCAAAAGATGAACATGAAATTCTATAGAATATGTTTAAAAATAGAAATACGTTTTTTAAAAAAAGTTAATTCATTCTTTTATTTAGATATGGCAAGAAGAATATTATATCATCTTAAAAGACGAACATAACATTCTTCAAGATATCCAAAAGCGAGAATGAGTTTTATAAAATTCATTATTTCTAAAGTTGAATATAACAAGTATAATATTATATTATCTGAAAAGAAAATAATAACATTCTACAAGTCTATTCAAAATTAGAAATGAGATTTTAAAAATATCTACGTTCCCAAAGATTCTTCTCTTATTTTATACGAATAAAACAAGGTTTATTTTAGTCTGGGGTTCTCAAATCCCTATAGGAGCAAGCTTCTATAGTTAATTACATCTTAGTAGGAATGCTCCTAAGAAAACTCTCGATTAAAGCAGTGATTTAATACCCTTTGACTACAAAGTAAAAGACAAGGAACAGAAGTAGGAATTTTTCAAGGTGAAAGCTCAATGTTGAACATTTATTAGCGAGTCAAAGGATAAAAAGTAGGAGGTGTCAGATTTTGAGAAGCTCAGAGTAACCTCAGTCTATCCTATGTTGGGCTTTACATTTTAAGAGAGAAATTTTATGTTTAAGTTGATATTTTTATTAGAAATTTGGGATTATATTCCCGGAGGGCGAGGAATTAAGATCTAAAAAGAATCTGCCTCAGAACCTAAATCTAATTTGGGTACTATAAAATAGTGACCCGAACCTAACTAATGAAGTGCAAATCTGGACTTATCCCGGCCTGGATTGGGGAGCCAGCTAACCACCTAGGCGCTTTAAAATCATGTGTCCAGTCTCTTATGAAAGATGGGTAGGGACGTTGTTTAAGTTTTAATGATTTGGGGGCCGGCATCTAAGACGGATCCTAATTGGCCCCTCAACTTATGTAGGGCGAGTTATGCCTAAAAATGCAATTAATATTTTGGACTCTTTTTAATTTGTATCTAATGCAATGCATGCTAATTGACTCGAATGCATAAAATGAATATGAAGCAGTTTAAAAATTAGGCTTAGAAAATAGGTTTTTTCCTAGAGATTGCACAACTTCCCCTTGACAGAACTGCACCCTCATAGGTCAAGTGGTCTGCCAGAACCCGCAGGCGGGGAGGTGCCTAACAAGGAAGAGAAAGTATTAATATGCTTATGCTAACTCTCGGCGGTCCTGAGCTTACTTCTTAGATTGTTAGAGTTACTATGTGAGCCTAAAACTTTTATTATAATTTCAAGTAAAAGAATTTTGAGCGTACCCTTACGAAAAAAAGCACTCCGATTCGTATCCAGGCTAAAACAAAACACGGCATGCAAGGTCCTAAAAAAAATCTACTGCATAAACAATGTAAACAATCAATTTTAATAATCCAAATATAATGTCTAATGTCCAATGTCCATATGATTACATCCAGAATTTGCAGAAAAGTAAAGTGGCCGGGCACCACTGACAACAAACCCGGATTCTAATCCTATGAATGACGCAAGAGATTTTTGAAATGGGATATATTCTTTCTTGTATCTTCAGTTCTTCGTCTTCTTTCTTCTATTTCTTCATTTTGTTCTTTCTTCTTCTATGATCTCCTTGGATTCGTCAGGTCCGGATATCCAAATGAAAAGAAACTCATCCCTAAAGAGAGGTATTTTCTTTTCTATTTGGATATTTAAATCATCCTAATCTGACTTTCCAAATAAAAGAGAATAATCCTTTAAGGTATATTCTCCTTTCTTTGGATTCCAAATTAGATGTAATATCCCACCTTCAAAATCACTTTTACATTTATGACTCTTGATAAATTATATTTACATTACATTTCATTTCACAGAAAGGGAAGAAAAATCTAGTCCACCTGCAAGGTTATCCTAAGCAATTTATAATAAAAATTATCCCACGCAATTATATATATATGCAATTGAATTTAAATTATTAAGCCACACATGGCCACACTCTTCTTCATTTGGGGGCTAAGCAGTTGAAGCACCTATAGCATTTAATTATTATTAATTAATTAGCCCCCTTTTTACTGCCCTGCACGAATGTGGTCACCTGCAGAAAATCATATTAACAATCCAGATCGCTCCTAACCTATGGGTAATCTAATCGTCAATTAAATTACATCACAGAGTACAGTAAAAGTAAGTAAACAAACACACTAACAATTTTACAACCAACATCCAGTGAAAACTGAGAAAAAGCCCATCACAATGCAGTAAGGAAATAAACACCGTCCTAACCTAAAGCTAAAGTCGGTTGTCCTAGCAAACAATTCTAAGTGTGTGCAGTAAGTTGTGAGGTTTTGATATGTCATAGGTCAATTATTGGCTAAAGTTTTCTAATTGATTGAATTTTAGTTTAAAGATATTCACTAATCCTAAGGTGAGGTGTCACTAAGTTTTCTATGTTATATGTCTCTACCCTAAAGTGTACATGCATCCTAAGTCTAAGTTTTCTAAGACCCGGTCCTTAATTTTTGTCCTTAAATGTCACTACTATTATATAGGTGAAAATCTTTGTTATTACTAACCCTTAGGACTTTCTGTACGTAGAAGTAGGGTTTAGGGATCTACGATAAAATAAAAATAAATCTAAAAAATTGAAGTTATTACAAGGACCTAAAAGGGAAGGGTTCGCACAAACCACATCAAGGGGCCCTTAAAGGTTTTCTAAGTTTAGAATACTCACAGTCACCGGGGGCTATGACCCGGTGGTTCCGCCCGTAGCACCTTTACCCGGTTGGATAGAGGCGAATTGATTTAAGTCTACTTAAAAATTCGAGTCCGTGCTACGTCAGTAGGTATCCACCTAAGAGAAATCCTGTGGGCGATGTCTACACTAGGCTATGAAGACCTAGGTACTAGAGATTGATTTCGAGGAATCGACCTCAAATAATGAGGTCAACAAGGATGATGATTGGAGAAGACGACGAAATATCCTTACTTGGAGCAACCTTTGTGAACTCCCTCACAAACTCCCCCTCACAAGATCCTCTCTCTCTCTCTCTCTCTCTCTCTCTCTATCCCTTGCTTTCCCTCTCCTCTTGGCTCTCTCAGGTCAGAATAGCTGCAAAAAATGTTCGAAAAGGTAGAATAAGTGCTCTTAAATAGAAGAGCTTTGAAATAGCTCATTAATTGCAATTAATTGACTTTATAGTCCAGGATGATATAAATATTATCATGTACGATCAGTGCAAATTAAGTTCAATCATCCAGGATGATTTGTGATGAACAGAAGATTTTTGTTTATATTATCTAGGCCGTCATAAAATTGTCTTGTATGATTAGTACAAATTGGTGAATATCATTTAGACATTCACACTGAATGGATGTCTGAATGATAGAAAAGTAGCTTGATCATCCAGGTCGATCTCATGATCATCCCGGACGATTAGTTCAAATCCATGAAAATCATCCAAAAAATCGCCTTGAATAGGAGCTGTCTGATGTTGATTACCCAGGAGCAACTAAGGTTTTTTGAACTGATAGTCCTGGCCGACTGTGCGATCGTCCAGGATGAATTGATCAAGTAATCAAATATTAATTGCTTTCCTTAATTACTAGATTAATTTAGGCATAATTATGTTGTATCGTCCAGAACGATGCCCCGGATGATGTCCAAAAATAAACAATACCTAAATAGATCTGGCGGATGATTCTTTTTTATTTGAGCTTATTGTCCTGGCCGATACAACGATCATCCCGAATGATGTGCTTAATGATGGCTACTTTAATCAGGATGCCCTAATTAGGGTTTCTATTTTGAACTAATAGTCCAGGAAGATGATTAGATCATCCTAGACGATGTGAGCAAAAATAGAAGACCTAAATAATATAGAAAAAAAATTCTCCCAAGTGTGTGTGTGCAAGGTTACTTAGCATCAGGAACCACATTGTTTATAATAGACTCAAAAAGAGAAAAGTTTACAAACTGACTCAAACCTAGTCTACCCAATCTTGAACTGATTCCAATTTCAATCTGATCTTATGGACCTAAAGTGTTAGTAGGTAAGGCCGTCGTAGATAAATAGAAGTGTTTGCTATTATCAAAACCACATTTCCTGAATATAGATTTGCATTAATCTCCCTCTTTTTAATGATTACAAACATAAGAACTAATTGAAGTAGTTTAAAGGAGTTTTAAATTAAATAGGTGACAACTCAAATATTTCAACTAATCAATAGAAACATAACAAAATAGAACAATGAAATCAGACTAGAAGAGAACAAACTAGTACAACTACTCCCCCTTTTCACATGATGAAAAGGAAGATGAAAAAAGAAACTCAATAAAAATTAATAAATAGAAAAACAATAATAAAAGAAAAAACTGTTGGATGACTATGGCACCCCAAGAGGGGGGGGGGGGGGGGGGGTGAATTGGGGTTTTTAAAATTTTTATTAAAAGAAGAAAATTAAAATGATTTTAAAGCACTTTTGAAAAGAGTAAGTAATCACACAATAATTCTTATAAAAAAAATAGAAAAATAAATGCAAGGAATGAAAATAAGAGGCACAATATTTTTACGTGGTTCGGCTCGGATTCCAATCCGACCTACGTCCACGCTAGCCAACTCTCAGGCTAGAATTCACTATTCCCAGGTTTGCTTTGCAAACCTCACTTCTTTAAACCAAAGAAGTTCTTTACAACCTAAGTACTCTCCAATACGGGCGAGTACAACCCAATCTAATTACAATTAAAACTTCTCTAAGCCAAATGACTTAGATAAAGAAAATGCAAAATACAATTTGATATAAATAAGAAAAGCTTTAATAATCTTGCAATAAAATATCCACAATACTTGAGGTGATCTTACAAATAAATCTTAATCACCTCACTACTTGCAAATGACATATTAAATTTGCTCACTTTAAGATAGATTTGTATTTAATATGAAATAAAAATATATTCTTGGTGATTTAAACTTTAACTTTTCAAATAAAGTAAAATGAATAAGAATATATATGTAAATCTATGCCACCTTAAAGAAGTTAAACTACTTGCTTTGCTAAATTTTATGAATTTAAAAGATGTGATATAGAAAACTTTAATATACAATTTCTAACAAGTATTTCACCATAAAATAAATATTTTCAAAAAAGAAATATATGGTGAAAGCTAAAAGAGCAGCAAGTAGAAATTTAGAGATGGAAAGAAAACTCAAGAACTGTGTGTTGAAGCTTTTCAATAATGATTTTGATCTCACAAATGAAAAGAACTTTTGGAATAAACTCAAGGCTTCTCCTCTCAAGATTTAGCATCTAAAGAAGAAAGGAAGTATGAAAGAATTGCTGGAGTTTTTCTTGTGTAAGCAGCCCTTACATGAAGAAGAAGAGAGGTATTTAAAGAGAAAAGGTAAGTAAAGGCTTATTTGAATAAAAATATTATTCTAATATATTTTCTATCAACTAATAATATTATATTCCATTAAGAATTCATTTATATTAAATATATATGACATTCAAATGGCTAGAAAACGGCTAGCCACATGGGAAAGTTAAAAAGTCATCATATGCATCCAAAATAAGGCTAAAACGGCTAGTAGCAGCTTTTATTTAAATCCGATAATGTTAAGAAATTTATTATAAATTCAAATGAAATTTAAATTAGTCATATAATATATCAATTTACATCTACAGAATCCAAACAATCTAATGCAATAATAACTAGACCACGATGCAGACAGCCTAATATCCAATTCAGTAAAATGGAGACTCATGCACAGTTTTTAAATATTTATGGATATATTGAATATTAATATAATAATATTATGTAATATATATATAATAATCATTCATTAAGAAATAGATATGAAACAAGTCAGTTTAAAATAATTACATAATAAAAGTTTTGCTAAGTAAGCTTATTATCTTAATTCCCTAATTATATAATTTTCTATATTTGATAATAATTAATCAATCAATGTTGATTATAAAATTTATTTATTAAAAAAATCTTCTAGATTTTTATATCTAGATTAATATATAATCAAAAGATATTTAGATTGTGAGCAAATCAAAATATGCAAGTAATATTGGTGGACCATTAACAAACTCCTACGATAATGTAAAAGGCTTCAAATTATGCATCTTGGTCCATCTTAATCTCAACATTTGATTGATCATGAGTTGTGAAATGTAAATCCCATAAGCAATTACAAGGCACATCATTACACCTGAAATACATAGCACACAAATTAGAGCATCCAAGCATATATTTGTTATCATCAAAATCTCTTAAATAGGTAATGAGGTAGATAATATCAACAAAAAAAACATCACATAAAAATAAGAGAACTAAAGAAGGACAGTCCCTGATCATCTGAAGGAGGAGGTGGTGGAGGTGGATGTGGCTGACAGTAGCTCGAAAGAGTGGCAAACTGCTCTCCAAACCAGACCATATCATGGTCATACTGGTGCTGTTGGTGAGCAACGTAGGAGTCAAAATGAACGACATCCTCAATATGGTCCTGCTCCTGTGTAGCAACTTAAGTCTCAAAATGTGTCTCCCATTGGTTGAATCGCTCCACTAGCTGATCCCACTAAGAGTGCTGGCGGAGTGGAGCAGGTGCAGGAACAGGTGCAGGAGCTGCCTCCTCCTCAACTCCTTCGACTTCATCAAGCCCCGGGTGGAGATGAGTACTGTGAAGAACATGGAAGAAGCTATTTTAGCATAAGGCAGGCTAAAAATTTTATGGGTCAGGATATTGGAGGTTGTATTTTAATTCTAAGACATAAGCAATGATATGTTCTAAGGCTAGATTTTGATTCCTCCTATGTCCTTGATCATGAATGGTAGTCACGTGGTCAATATAACGAAAGATCAAATCAATGACATTAAATTCTTGATGGGGCAAAATGTAAAAGGTGGTGATCGAAAGAAGTGGGGTGATATGAATGCGATTATTAGCTTTTGGGAGGATAGAGGTACGAAGGACATATTGGATTATCCTAGCATCTTTGAGTAAGGTGCTAGACTCTCCAACATGAAAGTGAGAATTGGTGATTCGAAGCAAGTGCTTGGCTGGAGCCCAGTCGCAGTCAGGATCAGAACACAGGGTGTGAAGTTTATCCCCTATGGTGGAAAGGTGCAAAAGTTCTGGACAATCTTGATATATGATTTCGACGGGATGTCGATTCACATAAGATCCAAGAGAAGTAAAGGAAGAATGTATGTGGAGGCTAGCAAAAATTTAAAAAATCAGCTCGCAATTGAAAAGGAAAGAGGAGTGAGAAGGAAAGTCAGGGAAGTGTACGTAAATAAATCTAGGACAGGATAGGAGAGAATTTGAGGGTTTACAGTCCAGGATACAGTGATCCCGGCTGATCCCAGCTATTTTATAGCTCAAATAGGAAGCTTGGTTGCTTTCCATGGTGAAGCGAGAGTCCAGGGTTGCCCTCGAGGAACTCCCAGAAGGATGGCAAGATCTCTTTCCTCCTTCCATGATCAAGAATAGCAAGAAAATAGGAAGCAAGATTGAGGGAAGAAGAGAGTGTGAGAAAAAATGTTTGGAATGGCTCGATTTATAAAGAAAAGATTGGATCATTCAGGACGATCATTGAATCAGTTGGGATGATCAGGTTTAATAATTGAGTCTAGGTCGATTGGTCAAAAAGCAGCAAAGTCTTTAGGGATGATCAAATATCATCCGGGACGATAAGACACAGGCGATCATCTCGAGGAGTCAAGCTGGATGACCGTTAAAATAGAAGATCATCCTGGCTAATTAGGTGGTTCATTCAAGATGATGCACAAAAATGGATCGTAACGTTCAAATTTAAAAACATTTCAAACATTACCATGTGTATCGTCCAGGATGAACAAGTGGATTATTCAGGATGATCACCAATCGTCTGGGATGATGTGACAAAAAAAAGTTTAAAATCAGATGATGGATGGAGATGATCAGAGAAGGCCTAAAAAATCTTAACAACACTAGTAAAAGATATAGAAAAACAAAAAGACTAAAAAGAAAAAAAAAAGATAGAAAAGAAAAAAAATAAAAAATGAAACGAAAAAAAATCAACTTTTTTGATTTTTTTTGTTAAAAAAATAAGGTATGAATATGATTAATTCTCCAAGTGATTGAATTTAAAGACTTGAAAGAACAATTAGTCATCATCGTCAAAATCTAAAAATGGTAGAATATCCGATCCTGCTAACCCTAGCTAAGACTTCTCTCAGGGTAAAATCGTCTTTGAAAACAAGAGACTTTACTCCGAATAAATTAATTGGATAAGAAAAAGAGATATGTTCATAAACTTGGTAATAGAAAAAAATATCTTATAGAATAATATACTAAAGTAATTTATCACAATCATGAAATTTAAACAAGCCTTTAAAAATATCAACTAACACATGAATTCTTCTAAGATTTAAAGGTTTTGAAAGAGTGGGAAGCTTTTTCTTTTTGTGGGCTCATTTTATGTCTATTGTCAATTTGATTGGCGTACTTTGCGCATCTTTTGATTTTTGATACACTTTGTGTATCTTTCAATTTTTGGCGATCATTACGTATCTTTTGTTTTGGCTTCATTGACCACTTTTTTTATTATTTTTGCAAGCTATATCTCTTTTCAAAACTCTAAAATATTCTCAATTGTGAATATATCATCTAGATATTAGAGAAGAAAAAATCACTCTCTAATAAAGGGAAGAATAAATCACAAAACAGAATTAAATTTATATGATAAAAGCAACAACAATATTTTAAAGAACTTGAAAGTAATATATAGACTTTGAACATTATATATATAAGGTATATTACTATAGCTAGATAGAAAAGATCTTAATTGTAAAGTCTAGTTATTAATTTGAGACAGACTTTTGTTTAGAAAAAAAATTACACCACTAAAAGAGGTTAGAGGGAGGGAAACAATCAATGGTGTTTCTCCCTTTAGCTGATTTAGGGATGTTTAATCATTAACCACAAATTTCCAAAAACCAAAAACAAGGAAAACAAATCATTTCAAAGAAAAACCGAAAACATCAGAGATGTAACAACTATAGAATAAAAACAAACATAATAAACTAGAATAGAAAATAACAACAATCAACAGAGTAGAAAATATGCAATTCAAAATTTATTAAGTAGCAAGTTTATGAATTTATGAGCTGCGAGCCTCCACTGTCCAAGTACCATATACTCTCACGAGATCTTTGGTGAGAGCATACCTACAAAAATTAAATGTCAGATTTAGGAATCTAGATAGGTTAGGGTCCCTTCTTATGAAAGGAAGAATGCAATGGATGTGTGTTATGATGTGAAACATGCAATTTTGGTCTCCATACCCAATGTGTACTATGGTGAACAGTGCAAGTGTGTGAAATGTGTCCTAGCATGTCACATGAGAAACATCTAACTTCAGGAAAAGGATTTACTAATCTGTTTGGATTATATTACCTCTTTCTAGGTTTTGGCTTTAGATCAAGTGTTGATATATTACAATTTCTCTCAAGTGTATTCAATTTAGCTTTAAACCTCAAGTTAGCACTTTCTAAAATAGCATTATCAACATTTAAATAGTTCTCTTTATGCTCAGATTCTTCAATATAAGTTTTAAAATTAGATTTCATAGAGGTGTAAGAAGCTTTCAAAGAATCATGCTCAACAATCAAATCAGAATTCCTTTTATTTAAATCATCAAATTCATCAAGTAAAGACATGTGATTGCTATGAAGTAGAGTGTGATCTTTGCTTAAACTTTCATGCTCTTTTTGTAAATTCAAAAATTCCAATTTCAAATTAGCATGCTTTTTCTTAAGTTTCTTATATAATGCATGAATTTCTTCACAAATTTTAAGTAATTGATCATTGGTTAGTTCACATACATCTTTTTGATCAGATTGATCAAGATGATCACCCATTAAGCATAAATTTTATTATCTCCTCTTCAGCTTCAGTTTCAGATGAGTCAGATGTAGAACCCGCCCAGAACGCTTTTTGGTACTGCTTCTTGTCCTTCCTATATTTGGGTTTCTCTTCATACTTCTCCTTACTTGGGTGCTCCTTAAGTGTAGGACAATCAGCTTTAACTTATCTAGGCTTCCTGTATTCAAAGAAAATAACATCAGAAGAACTTTTATAATTTTTGCTATCCTTTCTTTTCCACTTCTGATGATACTTGTTGTTCTTAAAAAAGCTTTTAAATTGCCTAGTGATGAAGGCAACATCATCATTTTTAGATCTGAAAGAATCATCGTCCATGTTGTTGGCCATTAGTGTCACAGTTTTCTCCTTCTTTTTCTCACATATATCAAGATTTCTTTAATTCACCCCTTACTCGTAAGCAATGAGTGATCCATGTAAATTGTCAACATAATAAGTATTTAAATCTTTATATTCAGAAATTGTAGTGATTTTAGCATCAAAAGAATAAGGCAAGCATCTCAAAATTTTTTTAACCCTTTCATAGTTAGTTAGCTCTCTTCCTAAAGCATACAATGAGGTGACAATTTGAGTAAACCTTGTATATATGTCAGATATTGATTCAGAAGATTTCATATGAAAAAGTTCATAGTCATCCAATAGAATATTCAATCTATATTGTTTAAATTCATTGGTTCTTTCATAAGTTCCACATAATCTATCCCAAATTTTTTTACCAGTTGCAGAAGTTAAAACACACATATAATCTTTAAATTTCAAAGCACAGAAAAATAGTTCAAGCATTTTGCATTAAGTTGTGCTAAATCTCTTTCATCAAAAGTCCATTCAGTAAAAGGAACTTAAGTTTTAATGCTATTAAGCTCACGAGAAGGTGGTATAACCTTCTTTAACAAACATCCACATACGATAATCAAGCGATTGTAAAAATGTAGACATGCGAGTTTTCAAAAAATCAAAAGGAATATTATCAAACAAAGGGGGTCATGTAATAGATATCCTTCCATTCCATTACGATTACCAAAGCTAACCATCGATCAAAACTCAAAAGTTTTCAAAAATTAGATTTAATGAATCCCACTCTAATACCATTTGAAAGTGCTCTGATGGCACTAGAAAGTTCGACAGGGATGTTAAGCCCTTATGAACAAGTCCCAAGGCTAACCAAGAGGGGTGTGAATTGGTATTTTAAGAAATCTTTCAATCAGAACATAATCTTAAAACAAAAACTAAGATTCACCATAGAAATCAAAGTATGGAAATTAAATGCGAAAACAGTAATAAAGAAAATAGAAATTTATAGTGATTCGGTCAACACGACCTACGTCTAATCCCTGGAGGGGCCCTCCGAGTATTGCATTAAAACTAAGTGTCTCTTCTTTTGCCCCCACATCAAGGTGAATAAGACTTTACAAAACTTCTTTTCACTAACCCAGGTGAGGCAAAGAACCCAACTCCTTTTGCTTCCTCCAGAAGCAGGTAGAGAACCCAACTCCTTTTGCTTCCTCCAAAAGCAGATAGAGAACCGAACTCCTTTTACTCCCTCCAAAAGTAGGCAGAGAACCTTGATCAGATGCTGAACTTTACCTCTCTAGAACCCCCAAGGAACTAAGGACGATGACTGCAGAAGATGACGATAGACCCTTCTTGGAGCAACCTTTGTGAACTCCCTCGCAAACTCCCCCTCACAAGATCCTCTCTCTCTCCCTTAGTATCCCTCTCCTCTTGGCAAGATGTTCTGAAGGGTAGAATAAGTGCTCTTAAAATTGAAGAGCTTCGGAATAGCTCATTAATTGCAACTAACGGACTTTATCATCTAGGACAATATAAATATCATCATGTACGATCAATGCAAATTAAAGTCAATCAGCCAAGACGATTTGGGATGATCAGAAGGTATTTGTTCATATCGTCCGGGCTGATATAAATTATTTTGTATGATTATTACAAATAGGTGAATATAGTCTAGACAATCGTACTGAATGGATGTCTGGACGATGGAAAATTAGCTTGATCGTCCAGGCTGATCTCATGATCATCTCGGATGATTAGTTCAAATCCACAAAAAATTTCCAGAGCATCGCTCTGAATAGGAGCTGTCCAATGTTGATCGTCCAGGAGAAACTAATGTTTTTTGAACTAATCATCCAGTCTAATCCTGTGATCGTCCATGAATAATTGATCAAGCAATCAAACCTTAATTGCTTTCCTTAATTACCAGATTAATTTAGGCAAAAATTGTGTTGCATCATCCAGGATAATGTTCAAGAATAAATAATACCTAAATAGATCTGACAGTTGATTCTTTTTAGATTTGAGCCTATCGTCCTGGCCGATACAACGATCGTCTAGGATGATGTGCTTAATGATGTCTTCTTTATCCAGGATACCCTAATTAGGGTTTCTATTTTGAGTTGATCGTCAAGGCTAATGTTTAGATCGTCTCGGACGATCTGAGCACAAATAGAATACCTAAATCAAAAAAAAAAATTTAAATAAGTATGTGTGTGTGCGCAAGATTACTTAGCATCCGGAACCACATCATTTAAAATAAACTTGAGAAAGGGAAAGTTTACAAACTGACTCAGACCTAGTCTACCCAATCTTGAGCTGGTTCAAATTGCAGTCTGATCTTGTGGACCTGGCGTTAGTAGGCAAGGCAGTCATAGAGAAATAGAAGTCTTTGCTATCATCAAAATCATATTCTATTAAAATAGATTCACAGCACCAAATACATTATTTGACTAAAAAATGTAGAAATAAGAAAAGGTAAATTTACATACTCTGCCAGATAGTTAACCCTATTCTAGCCAATCTTTAGTTGAGCACTTTTACGTAGTGTGTGATGGACATGAAATGTTAATGCACAAGAAAAATAGATATGCAATAATAGCAATTAGTATAAGATAGCATTGTAAGGAATCTAATAATATTTGTTATCAATAAAATCACATAAATTAGGTCCAGATTTGCAATAATTGTTTAAAAATAAGTACAAAGAAAACATATGAGCCAAAGGTCCCCTCAAAGCACCAATAAAAAAACTAATAACATTTTAGGGAAATAAGGAGTCGGCACCCAAAAGAAGGAGATCCAAAATTCAACATTCAGCCCTATTTTCCTACAAAAAGAAAATCCATACAAAAAAATTCCAATGAGGAAATCTACCTGCAAAATGGTATATCTGCAAAGGAAATAGATAAAACATAAAGGAATAAAAGCAATGATAAATAAAAAGGTTGAGGGAGCACCATCCATAGTTTTAATCACCTAAAATCGAGTACAACCAAAAAGTATAATATTAGTATGCTGAAAAGCACAAATGAGTAAAATGATGAAAAGGATAAGACCAATAAAATTATAAATAACCAGAATATAGGAATCTAATTATACAAAGTTATGTTCTTGAACTTCCCCATCCACCTCATAGAAGAATAAATATCTGGAACAACTTCAAACCCTAGTAGTAACCACACCATAAGGCAGAAAAAAATTAACAAGCCAAATATGCCAAGAAGATACCAAAATCTACAAAAAGAGGAGTGATCTTCCACATAAAAAATAGTAACACCATAATTACCATAAAACTACCTAGCATCATAGAATCTGAAAACTATAGGATGAAAGGCTTAAAAATGGCCTAGGGATCCACAATAAGGCCTATTTAAAAATAATAAGGACTAACTTGCTCAACAATAGATAGCCCAAAGCTACTATCAAAAAAAAAAAAAAACCACTAACCAAGTTGAGAGAGCCAGCCCATCATAGGGAAGGGCGAGATGAAAACTAATTTGATTATTTGCAATTACTATCCCAATAATAAAAATCCTCCTTAGCCAAATAACAACATAACCCTGGAGATAAAAATAGAAAAGTTGGTCCATCTCAAGGCAAAACCATGCTAGTAAAATCAGATAATAGAAGGGAAACAATAACACAATAACCCAAATTACAAAGCCAATAAAACCAAAGAGACAAAACCAATATGATAATAGAGGTGTGAAACAAACTGCAATATGTTGTGTAAAACTAGCTAAGGAATGTAGTAACTGCTAAAATATCATGCAAATAACTTAAATGCTACCTCAAAAAATTTCAAAATTGATCCAGTAATAACAGGGGAAAATCATATAGAGGGAGAGCACTAGCTCATCCAATTAAAAATCAGAGTGTAACCAACCAAATCAAAATCAACTTTGAAATTTCAATAAGAGAACCCAAAAAATTCCACAACTTAATAGTTCACCGCCACCTAATACTTAACATAAGCATAACAAAGCAGCAGGATATTATAGCTTAGAAATCTAAATCCAGCATGAACAAGGAAATATGTACAATAGTAAGTCATAACATTTTAATGCAAATAGATTATACTAAAATCCTACCATGGACTAGTAAAGGATGAGGTGAGTAGTAAATAACTATATTACCAGTAGTCTAGAAAATACAATCCTACATGGTAATAACCCAACCAGGAGAGGCAGGTTAGATAAAAACCAAGAGGAGGTGGGATAGAAGAGGATGATATACTAAAAACACTAGAGAGTAGAAGATAATAGCTTAAAAAATGGCCCAAAAAAAAATAAAAGGGTTATATTCTAACATAGGGAAAACCAATTTTATCAAGCCTAACAAGGCCTTTCAAGATAGCACGCAAGGTATCTTAAGTAAATTCTATAAGGGATTTTATAGTACAACCATAGTTAGCTAACCAATCCACACAAGAAATATCTTCTCATAAAATATGCAAAATTTTGAAGTTAAAAGTGTACAAAATCTACTTAATCACTGAAGAAGATAAAAAAAAATGAAGATTATAAATATAAGTATCAGAGCCCTTAAAAAAAATCAAGATTAAAAGTAGTATCAATTTCAATTTAAATGTCTCTAATCCCAAGAGAAAAATATAATTTAATGCCATTGTAGATTATAAAAGTTAAAAAAAAAATTGAGCACTTATTTAAGGGCCAACCAAAGCCATAATCATATTACCAAAAGAGTTCCCATTAATGCCACCAAGATGATAACCCAGGTTCTTAACTGAGCCATCATTGTTTAATTTAAAAAACGGAGGTGTGGTTTTTATCCAATACACCATCTTAGGATTATTAATAGCTGTAGTCCCATAAATCATAATACTTAAATTGTGAGCAACAAAAGTGCATCCACAAAAATTATTATTGCCTAGAAGTTTGGTAGAGAAAAGCTTCAAAACATTATTTTTAACCTTATCAATAATAGACAAATGATCCATGCATTAGTTGTAAAGCACAGACTCATTTCTATAAATCCACAAAAACAACATAATTAGGGAAGAAATCACATTCTTAATGTGACCTTTGGAGTTCTATTAAGCTTAGTAGAGGTACTAAGATTGCCAAAAAAGTGTTTAGAGAAAAAAAGTCATCAAAATATATCCAAACTTTAGCAACAATAGGTCTTGAATTAAAGACATAGTTCATGTTCTCCACATTAGAACAACCATGAAATTGAGAGGGTAAGGCGAAAATTTTAGTTAAAAGAATTTCATCCGTTGGAAAATACCTGTGCATAAGCCTCCAAATGAGAACCATAATGGAAGAGGGGGCGTTCTCATACCAAATATTAGAAAAAATTAAAGAGGTAGACTATTTATTTCTAAAAGAATTCCAAGTATTTTTAATGCTAAAAGTACAGTATTAGAAAGCTTAAATATTAAAATAGCATTTATAGTAATATTAAGAAGAATCCTCTAAATTTTGTTAATGTTAGAAGAAGGGAATATCCCAATCATCTTATTGACATCTCACATATTATTGGAGATAAAATGTTTTATTTTAAAAGCTGAGGTGGAGTTCTTGAAAAGAATCAAATCAATATAATAGTTAAATAAACATAGGTGTTGCCAGAAAAAAATGTTTCCATGACCCAAGCCCCATTGAATTAAATTCCTAGCCTCCCATTTAATGTTACACAACCTCTTAAAAATCCTAAAATCACCTTTCTTATAAAAGCATATAGTAGGATGCTTTTCCATACAGTACTTAGAGATCATAAACTTAAGCCATAAATTTTGCTTGGCACAAAAATTAAACCATAATTTAATAAAAGAATCTTGAACAAAATCAACCATCTTTTAGCAGCCCAAGCCACCCATATCAGGAACTCCACAAAAATTACTCAAGGAAGTCCAATTTAATTTTGAGTGATTAGAGTTACCACCCCAAAAAAAATTATTAAATAGTTTCTCAAACTAACTGAGGAAAGAGATGGTAGGTTGAATAGTTTGGAGAATATATATGGGAAGAGAGCAATAACATGCTTAATGAGAGTAAGTCTCTTCCCAAAAGATAAGAAATTAAATTCTAATGAATACAAACGATTATGCATGGAGGCAGGAATGTCTTTAAAAAGAAAAGACTATTTCACTTTATAAAAAGCAACACCAAAATACTTTATAAGTAAAAACTTGTAAGTCTAGTGATTTCTTGAATGTTGTTAATTTTGTCTTGAAGCACAAAAAAAAAGTAATAAAACAACTTATATTGTTATTAATAGAAAGACCACTGGAGATCTCAAACGTGTGCAAAAGTAATCATCGACTTAAATCTTAAGTCTTCATTTTCCAGTACTATAATCGATCATTTATAATAAATTGAACAACTAAAATATAAATATTTCATCCAGCCCTAAAATGTTAAAGCTAAATACAGGATAAACTTCGACACTTCATAGTCTCTCAAAATTATAGTACTCCCTACTCCTTATTCTTTGGCCTCCTAAAAGAATATGTTAACCTTAATCTAATTTCATTTAAAATTCTGGATTTATAAAACTTCAGTGGAACTTTAAGAAACCAAAAATATTTAAGCACAACTTAAACCAATGAGTATTTTCTATAATTTATTTTTTAATGTAATTAACCATAAGGGCTTGGCATTATGAGAAATTGGAACCTTTTGTTTAAAAGAAAACCATTTTTAGCTCTTTATGGTAGGGGGAAACTCTCTTTGGATGTAGAAAATTGTGAAAACACTTTTTTTTTTTTTTGAAAAACTAGAGGAATTTCATTTCTATCATTCGAGCTAATATAACATTCTCTATGTTATATTAATTATAAAAATGAGAACTTTAATTCAATATTCAGATCAATTATTGAATATCATTTATGTCAGTTGAGATGGTATGCTATTTTCTATGGAACATTTGCTTATAGAAATATAAATTTTAAATCGCAAGATTTATTTTAACACAAACAACCACAATCAATTAATACCCACCAAGCTCTACCAACTACTCTGATTCTTAAGTTCAAATACTTACCTAACACTCCACGATCACCAACTTTTTGGACTTAAAGCTTATTCCTAAAGAAAATAATTCAAATAAGCCCAAACTAGTGAGTCCTTGGTCATGATTGATATTCATTCTACCAAGTTCCCCTAAACCCTTACCCTCAACCACGTAGCAAATCCTCAAAAATTTAAGTAAATAATAATAAAAACTTTTGTCCCCCATTAATGCCACAAAAAATGCTTTCCACTGCCATTAATAAACACAAGTATAACATATTTGGATAAACAAAACTACTTTCAATATATGGAGGGTGCATGAAAATTTAATTTAACTACCAACAAACTCAAAAGAAGAAGACCAAACTTCTTCTTTATCATCTATGAATAAACGGTTAGTTATACCACTAAAAGAAGTTGGAGGTAATGAAAAAATAATAAGTGAAATAGAGTTATTAAATGATATGGCAACTAAAAGAATGT
This sequence comes from Dendrobium nobile, assembly GCA_022539455.1. Classification (NCBI taxonomy): domain Eukaryota; kingdom Viridiplantae; phylum Streptophyta; class Magnoliopsida; order Asparagales; family Orchidaceae; genus Dendrobium; species Dendrobium nobile. The sequence continues at coordinate 58,426,964 of CM039721.1, forward strand.
AATAGTTGAAAAAGGACTTCTACCACTAGTATTCCCTGATGTTTCAGAGAACAAAAATTAGATATCTAGTTATTATAAGACAAGGATACAAATACATTAAATGTTAAGGGCTTGATAAAAGGGAATGACCTTGATCCTATATGGTTGACAAAACCATAGTGAAACTAGAGAAGGGGATATGCACTATAGAGGAATTGGTGATAAAAATGAAAATTTAGAGAAGTTTCCAAGAAAGAGAGAAAAAGGACTAATCAACCTTTAAGGATCCTAGTATTGAAAAATTAAGATTAGGTTAATGAATATAAATATGTTGCATGGACTGGATAGTTTAATCACTAAGGATAGTACGTCTCACTAGATAGTCTCAATCAATTGACTAGTTTAACCATAATAGGTTTATGACATAAATAATATTAATCCAATAAGACTAGAGTTAATTGGGTTTGTTTGAACTAATAATATAATAAATAATTTATCTAAGGAATATATATAAGTACATATATTTCTAATAAACATATTAAAGTTAAATTTTAGATCACTAATATACTAAAAAAATATATACAAGAATATTGTTATAAATACATCTTATACTAAGTTTAATAAGCCTTAGAGCTAATATATAGGTTCGCTACAATAGCAAGCTCACTTGTTAACCTAAACTGAGTAGGTTTAGGATAATCAAGAGTTTACTATGGGACACCATATCTAATATATATATATAGGATAAATTATATTAACATTTAATTTACTATTAAGGGCTCCAAAAATTCGGCCCCGGCCTCCACCTAACTTTGCTTTTTCTTTTTTGGGGGAGTTTTAATGGAATAAGATCTAGGGTACATTTTGGAAGGCAGATGAGTTTGTAGATAAGACAATACCCAAAGATTTCACCCTCATTTTATGAGGACTTTATGATATGAAATTTTTTTTCCTATAGGTGTAAGCCCCTATAATTAATCACCCCTGGTGATAACGAGAGAGAACATTTGATTAAGGCTATTCATTGATTAGATACATAGAGATACGTGGTATCTAGCTATAGTAACAATAGGAGCATTCAGAAATGATTGGATATTTAAAAAGGAAATTTCATCACCTTGCACTTAAATTGGATGGTGGGGGAATGGATGATGGACCCAATCAAGATCTCATGGTTCTGTCATCTCGAGCCATCGTGGTCTCTGGTCTATTTAGTCAGAAAAGGTAGACGACCCAACCTGACAAAGGGATACTTATTAGAAGCCATGGGTTACTTCATCTAAGGGGATCTTGTAGACCTGGGGTGGGTATTTATCTAAGGGGACAAATTTGAATCCACCTTAGCTAACAAAGGGTATTGGCTCTGGCTATAAATGATATTCGTGGTGTTATTTGGCAGCAAAATCACTAAGCTTAAAGGGCCCTGGGTCATAATCATTTATCCTGTGGTGTCATTTGGCAGTAAAACTATCAGTTATAGGGCACTTACTACGTCCTTATTGGCTAAAAATTGTTTGACAATGGATCCTAGTGATATTTTTGACTAGGCATTAGCTTCATGTGAGCTGAAGTAAATTTTAATTTCTTCACCCCGGCAAACTGTTACAGATGGTGGATGAATTTTGCTTTGAGTGGTTGATGAATGAGTTTCAATTTTAAATATTTTTTATTCTGATGATTTTTTGGAAATCTAGAATTTTGGGTATTTAGAGTGGCATTTTCAAATACTTAAAATTAACCCCTCCGATTGAGATAAATATTCAACACGGCCAACAGCGGGGTGAACTTTAGGTCACATAAAAAATATTTGAACTTTGTAGATATTTAAGGGCATTTTGAAATGCTTGAAATTAACACCTTCAGTTGAGATCAACATTCAACACGACCATCATTGGGATGTTTAAGATCTTTTTTATTTGAAAGATTTTGAAATTTGTAGATGAACCTTATCAACACTATCGAGCTACCTATAGAGGATCGGTGTATCGTGTTTCGAAGGCTTTATGCTTTTATTAGTGATTTCTTAATTTTAGAGGCCTTGAAGGCATAATATGAATTAATTAAGATAAATATACAGGTTTTCATCACCATATATTTGTTTAAAAGTTTGAACTCTGTTGACTCTTATTAATCTACATAGAAGGATCGGGCTTGAATTTGAATTCACTTATTGACCCATACAACATCCCTAGATGTCACATGTGTACTCATAACATGCTTGTCGGGGCCCATGTGGGTGTTTAGGGGAATTTTATAATTATTGGTTGAACCTTGTTAATCTACTTTTGCATTTGATGTGATTGCATTGTATTTTGTTCCTGGATAGTAAATTGGATGCATAATGATCTTCTACGGTATCTCGTACGAGCTCCTATTCTTGCCAATATATTGCCCTTAGTTATTTACAATATGCCACATGTATTGTAGTTTGTTACATACTCTTCATGCTTCACACATGAATATCCCCTTCTTCATATTTTATTTTAAACATGTTGATTGGAATGCCACCGTAATTTTCACACATCTTCTACTTCATAAGAATGACAAATGTGCTTGTAGAGAATTCCTCCTTCGTGGAGCAATAAGAACTTATTTACCACTTAAGTTGTGTCAAGTTTATTGATGCTCATCACTTATTGATTTTTCTATTTGTAAAGAAGTCCAACATGTTTGTTTTTCATTTTCTGTTGGTGGACTATTGTATGCATCTGCAAGCTAGTTAATATTGACTAAAAGGATGTTGTAGCATTCACCAAACTCTTCACTATGTGTACTAGGCAGGTGTTTTATCATACTGATTTACAAATTGCTACATTCACTTGCACATCAATTTTATGTTCATAAGAATTTAGTGTATGTAGGACTTATCCACCATCACTACTTATAAGTGGGATAACATATCAATTTTCCAAATGATGCTCTGTGTAGGGATGTTATTTCATTCTTTATATATGATCATTGATGAGTCCATCAACTCTATTGCATGTTTGTTATTGTCACTCATGAGTGACCTTCAATCATCATCAGTTATGAAGTTCCACTTGCTTATTTGTATATCAATATTTACTTATTGATGTATTCATATCATTGCAATCAAAATTCATGTTTGAAGGCAAGTTCTTAGTAGCCTTTGAGAATGATCCGTAACACGCATAACAGACCTAGAAGTATTCATGTTGAAACTTGCTTGAAAGATCACCATTATGCATATCAAATTCTTTCATTTGTAGAAGGTAGTAATTTGTCCCTTTGAATGGTATGTGCATTGACCATCACCATCTTTATTTCACTTGCACAATATACATTTGGATACATTTGAATGATAATGATTATTGAAAACCACAATTTGATCTTATATTTGCGAAGTTAAGATTAGGTTATTTGCCATTATGAGTCCAATTCCTTGTAGTCACAAGTTCAAGATTAGTTCATTGAAGTCAATGTGAAGGCCTGCAAGTCTTCATCATCTAATTCAATTCAAGTTCATGCCATTTATAGTTTGTTCAAGTCCCTTGTATCCTTGCAAGTTCAATTGCATGCCAAAGTCGTCTTAAATTAATATTAAAATCAAGTTACACACAAATTTGTTTAAGTCCAATTTTTTTTATTGATTGTTTGAATTTGAATTAAGTCCAATTTATGTTCCAATCAATGTCCAAATAAAGTCTCATGTTGTTCGAAGTCCTTGTCTTTTTCAGAAAAAATTTTGAAAGCCTTCTGGTGACTCTCCTGTTTAAGGGAAACTACAAAAAATTGAGCCTTCCCACCATGCTATGAAAAGTGTGTATGGTAGGTGTCCTTGGACACCACGACCAAATTTTTTATCCCCCACCATACTAATAAAAGCTTGTTTGGATCTTTGGTACCATTTGCAAAAGAAAATTAGTTATTTCCCCACAAGCAGGTCCATATAGGTATCCACACTTCATCGTCCGCATTGCACCCGGTTCCCAACCCACCATGCTAATAAAAGTGTGCATAGGCAATTTTATGGTGCACTACAAAAGCTGGAGAAGGGATTTTAGGTTATTACCCACTTCATCGCAAGCATCACGACGAACTTCCTCCCACCTCGCTAAGAAAAGAATGTATAGGTGGTTATTTTGTCATGCTGCAAGCATCGAAATCGAGATCTCAAAGTTTGTAAAACTTTCTTCATTTAAAAAAAAAACTATTCTTTTTATAATATTAATAATTATAATAATTATAGTTATAACATTTATAATAATAACTATAATGATAGATTTTAGTATTTTTATGATATCTATTATTATTAGTATAATAGGTAATAATAATTATATTAATAACTTATTAATAATACTAATAGAAAATAGTAAAATAGAAATAAAAATAAAATAAAGACTTTTACCTTAATTTAAGGGGAGGTTGAGTTCAGAGGTTGAGCTTTAGATGGACTATAAGTGGCTTTGACTGAGGTATTGAGTGTAGTTGTTGTTAATAAGATTTGAGCCTATTTTGGTTAAGAGAGAGAGAGACTTTTGAAGTGGCTTCAACTATATGAGATGGGACTAGGATTGAGCTTGGGCAGGAGTAGAGCTTATAGGATTTGAGCAGTGGGTGTCTGCTTGGGTTCATAGTAGGTAAGAGAAGGGGAGAATGGAATAAAAGGCGTCGACTTCAAGAGGCTTCGACAAATATAGGAGATGGGGTCGGCTATGGAGATTGTGAGCTATGGCATTCAAGTCGGAAAAAGCTTGCAGGGTATCATTGGCTTTGGAGGGAGAAGGAATCCTGAAGAAGCAACTGGAGCGATGCCGATTCAGCGGGATATCGGCGGGATTCATGGATCCGAGGGGTTACAAGGTATTTTTTTCACTCTTTATCTTTTGTTCCTTTGGGTTTATCATGGAGATCAATAAATGCCCCCCAACAAATGTGCTACGCATTTAGAGCAAACCATATTTATTGTATGCTGATTGACTATGTGGATCCCCAGATATTTGCTCTAAATGTGACACAGAGGTTTTGATTTCATGGATCTTTGAAAGTTTGCTTAGATGTCACACTAAGATTTTTATTTCGTGGATCTCCAAAAGTCTAATTTTGTTCTTTCATAGATCTTCAGATGTATTTATAATCTTCAATATGAACTGCATGTGTGCTTTAGTTATGTAGGAGTTCAAAAGACAACAATATATCATTTTTCATTTAGGTCTCTAGAGCATCACTTTGTAGATCCATGTTAGTGAATAGCACCCTCTACATGCACTATTCTTTTGCCACCACCATCATCTTGGTTTATAGCATTTTTGTAACTGCTCAACATCTTTCTCCATCGTAGTCTTATATGGATGTAATATTTCTATCGTACATATGCAAGCATTGCTTAGAATTTATTCGAGCTCCATAGACTCATCATATGGCAAAAACTTGCTACCTCCAAAATGATTTATATCTTGCTCAATATATTTTATATTGATAACACATTCAATTTATGGAGGATTTTCCATTCTTCCCTCCAACTATATTTTTATAAGAAATTTTAAATATTTATTTGTGGATCTTGGCACGCAGTGCGATGTCGACCCAAATAAACATTTAAAATGCCCTCACTCTTTAGGGACATTTTTAAATGCCATTAAGTATGCTTCTTTTCGTAGCTTTAACTTAAGTCCTGAGGTTTTGATTTCTTCTACCCTATTATTTTTGTTGCGGATATTGATGGAGGATTACTTAATTTGTCTTCGCTAACTTGTCAGGAGATTTTTGCATACCTTCGGCACTTTGTTTTTTATTTTGGTGGGCTTGGTGAAAGAGTAGATTCTCAATAAGTCATCGGTCCAAAGCTTTATACATAGAAGACTTGTTGATGACGATATCCTCTAAGTTCAGCTTTAGACTTTGTGTGAATTATTTGGTCCTTTGCTTTGTGCTTTATTGGACTTGTTAAAGAAATGTTCCTTCGATCCTCACTTTATGCTTTATGGATTTATTGAAGGATTTGCTGGTTCATGATTTGGTCAATATTACCGAATGTAAGTAGTATCTCGATCCTTAACCACTTGAGGAGATTTTAATCTGATTCATTTGAGGTCATCATATTAGGAGAGCTAGGATTTGATAGTTCTTCATCATCTAGTTACAAAAATATGGGGTTCTTCTACTACGACCTTTCTTTTGGTGTGTTGAGTAGATAGAGCTATCAGTGATTCGACCATATTTGGTTGTATTGAATCTGACCTTTTACACCCATTTAGGGTTAAGACTTGAGCTATAAGAAATGTGCATCCCAATATTAATTTTACTGAAGTTGAAAGATTTTGAGTCATACTTTATCGTTGATAATTTAGAGCCTATGAGCATTTGATAGTTGTTTGTGACTCCTCTTTCACTAGAACTTTGATTCTCTAATCAATTAGGAGAATTTGGTAGACTATGATCACCTGAACTTCTTGAGTCAAATTAGCCCTCGTACTTTCTATTCTACTACTATGGTCTTTCTTATGGCATGTTGAGTAGACAGGGCTACCAGCGATCCAATCATATTTGGGCATGTTGGATCTAGCCTTTTACACCTATTTGAACCTTTAGCTTCAGGCTGTCAAAAGACTTCATGTTATTTTGGCTCGATTTATTTGAGTGCGTAGTCAAAAAAAATCTCTTTCTTGACTTTCAAACCTTGGCATATTGCAGAAGATGGTGTTCCAAATTTTCAAAAGATCACCTACATATACTTTGAAAAGAATTTGTTGTATTTTTCTTCGAAAAAATATTTGTATTGATAATTTTAAATATTTATTTGGAGATCTCGGCATGCAGCATGATGTCGACCCGAATAAATTTTTAAATGCCCCTGCCTCATAGGGACATTTTAAAGTAAAATAAATTTTGAGATTTTTAAATATTTATTTGGAGAACTTATTGCATAGCACGATGTCAATCCAAATAAATAGTTAAAAGGCCCCTTATCTTGTAGGGATGTTTTGGATAAGCTTTGTATTTTGAGATTTTAAATATTTATTTAGGGATTTAGGCACACTGTGTAATATCAAATAGAATAAATATTTAAAATTCCCCTAATCAATTTCGGGGGTTTTGAAATGAATTCTTTCTATACAAGAGAATTTTAAAATATAGATGTAAGTATACATTGATAACTATGTGCATAAATCTTTGATCATTGTAAAGTATATTGGATTTGAAATTTTCATGTATGATACTTCTTTAAATGTTAGTAATTGATTTGCGGCATAGGCCTATATTCGTCCTGATCGATCAACTGATAAACTCCTCCTTGGTACGCCTTCTCGATGATGAAGGGGCTTCCCAATTGGATACGAATTCTCTACTAATTCTTTGATGTGGGATGATTTATCTTCACAGCACCAGGACCAATTCTCGTTTCTGAATTGCCAAAGGACGCACTATTCGATCGAATGATTTTTCCATTCTTCCTCGATAGATTTACATGTTTTATTGAGCTTGCATTCTAACTTCATCGAGCAAATCGAGCTCTTCCATTCGTAGGCACGCATTTTTCTCTTGTGTGAGATCATTTAGGATTGCTACCCATAATGATGATCATTTAACTTCTAGTAGTAATACTGCTTCAAATCTAAATACTAGTGAATAAGGAGTGGCTTTGGTTGGAGTCTTGTAGGTTGTACGGTATGCCCATAGCGCTTCCATCATCTTTGTATGCTACTCTATTTTATTTTTAGTGAGGATCTTTTTCAACAACTTCACCAGCATTTTATTGAAGGCCTGTAACAAGTCATTTGCTCTTGGATTGTATATTGACAAGTACCTCCAATCAATTTTATGTCAATTAATGATTTATAGATTTTTTACTTTTGAATGTTGTACTAATATTCGAGATTATGCAGCGTGGCACACCAAATCTGTATACAATATTGTGGGTAAGGAAATTGATCACATGCTCGGATGTTTCCTCTCTGAATGGAGCCACTTCTATGCACTTCAAGAAGTAGTCTATTATTTCCAGAATAAAGTGATGCCTTGTTGAAGATGGTGGATCTATCAGACCGATTATATCTGTGCCATAACATTTGAATGGCCAGGATCCTACTGTTAGGTGCAGTAGATTTAATGATTAATGTATAATATTACTATGGATTTGAAACTCATAGCATATCTAGGCATGGTCAATACAATCTCTTACCATTATTGGCTAATAGTAACTCATTCTCTTGATTTTAATGGAAATTTTGGAACTTGACTAATGTGCTCCACAAAGTCCTTCGTACACTCCTACTATAATTCTATCAGCTTCCTTAATCCATGAGCACCTTAGCCACATTTGATTGAAAGTCCGGCGATATAGCATATTATTGACGAACACATATCACAATGCTCTCTTCCAACTTTGCATGGCAAGAGATTTGTCTGTCGGGAGTTTACTTTCTTTGAAGTAATCGATAAAGGGTTTCCTCCAATCATCTTCTACTTCAACATCTAAGCAATGCAAACATAATTTTGAAGCTTGACTAGCTTTACGTCTCTTGGCCATATGATATCTTTCTAGATAATTTTTCATAATAATTTGATGGAGAGGTTGAGGGTCCACTAGGGTTTCATCCTGCTGACTTGAACATGGAATTCCCTCAACCTACGATAGTTATAACAAAGCAGGTTCCAAGATCTGATGGTTGTAAACTCCAATGAATATAAATTTTCTTCATTAGTGTTTTCCATTTGCTTAGCCAATTTGGCCAAGAAATCTGCTTTAGTATTCTGTCCTCCATGAATCTAAACTATTTTAATATTTGGCACCTTCTTTAGGAGCTCAAGGGTCCACCGGTGATAATGAGTTAACCCAACCTTGCAAATCATGTAAATGCTCAAGTCTTGATTTATCACAAGTTGAGAGTCGCTGAAAATTTGAAGATTTTGTATGTTGATGTCGATCGCAATCTCCAACCCTATTATTAAAGCTACATATTTGACTTCATTGTTGGTACGAGATTCAGTCAAACTAAATGAAAATCTTATTATGCCTCCTTCAGGTGGTATGAGAACAAGACCGATGCCAGCTCGGGATCTTACAATATTTGGAGGGAGGGCAGGTTTAATCGATAATGTCCTATCAAAGTACAACTCCCAGAATGGTAGCTTTTTATTCTCCTCGACCTGCATGATTTGCTTATTGGACAAATCATCATTGAGTGGAGAGCCTATCGGGATAGGATACAATGCGAGAAAATCCACCAAGGCTTACCCTTTCACCACCTTTTTTGACATGTACATGATATCAAACTGTAGTAGTATCATTGCCCACCTGGCCAGATGATCTATCAATACTAGGTTTATTATCAAGAACTTCAACAGACTGATATTTGATACGAATGTAACTTTATACAAGAGCATGTAATGGAGGAGTTTCTAAACTGTAAAAATCAACGCTAAGCAATGCTTCTGAATTAGAGAATAGCAGATTTCTACTACAATCAATCTCCGACTGATGTAATAAAGTACATTCTCCTTGCCTTCGTCATTATATAGAGCCAAAAATGCCCCGAGGAATTCTTCTAGTGGTGTCGTATACAGTATAAGAGGCTTTCCTGCAATTGACGCTTCTACAATAGGAGTATTCAACATATATCTTATAATACTATCAAATGCTTTCTAACACTCTGCATCCCATTTGAAGCAAAAATATTTCTTTATCAATTTAGAGAATTGTTGGCACCTACCCGATAAATTTGATATGAATCATCGAATGAAAGCCAGTTGTCCTTATAAAGAGCGGAACTATCAAAGATTTCTAGGAGGAGGCATCTCCATGATTACTTTGATTTTGTTGGGGTCGATTTTGATTCCTTGGTGACAAATAATGTACGCCATGAATTTATAGGAGGAGACACCAAAAGCACATTTGAGAGGATTCATCTTCAGATCAAACTTTCTAATCCTCTCAAATATAATTCTTAGATCACTCAGGTAGTCTTTCCAATCTATGCTCTTGACCATAAGGTCATCCACATAGCACTCAATCTTTTGATGTATTAGCTCATAAAAAATACATGTTATTTCCCGTTGATATATAGCACCAATGTTCTTCAGGCCGAAGGGCAAGACCATGTAATAGAAAATGTCGATAGGCGCTCTGAATGATGTGTGCCTCTCATCCTCGGACACCATCTTGATTTGATTGTAACCTGATGATCCATCCATAAATGAGAACATGTTGTAGTTGGACCTGTTGTCTACCAATAGTTTGGATATGGGGAGAAAAAAATTATCTTTTGGGCATGCCTTATTAAGGTCCCAAAAGTCAATACAGATACAAACTTGTCTTTTTTTTTTTTTTTTTTTTTTGATAGGGATAATATTAGTGATCCAATAAGCATACTTTTCTTCACGAATAAAGCCTACATCTATGAGCTTTTTTTTCTCTATAATCACATACTCTTCAATCTTCAATATTATTCTCCTTAGAGTTTGCTTGAAGGGTGCAGCATCTAATTTGATCTTTGAATTGTTACATCAGGGGATAAGCTAGACATTTCAACATATGTATAGGCGAAGCAATCTTTGTATTCATACATAAGTTCTTTTATTTATTCTATTTGCTCCTCAGGTATGAGAGAATTAATGAAGCTTGGGCAAGGGTCCTTCTCAGTTCCCAAGTTGACTTCTTTTAGCTCATCCATAGTGGCTTCCTGTCCACCATCTTCAAGCTCTTATGGCGCGGGCTTGGCCTCTATGGGTTGGTTAACATATGTGTCAACTTTATACACCTTTTCATCACAATCGTCATCAAATTTGATTTCACCATATGTGATTGCTTGGCAAATCTCCTTTTGGTGGTACTTCTATATGATAAATCCTAAACTCTTTTTTGCAAAAATATCTTTCTTTTTTATTGAGTGGCAATTTCTTCAATTCCAAAGGCTCAAGTAGAAACCAACTTGTTTTTTGGAGGAACAGGTTTTACTTTGCTTTCGTAATATTATTTGAATATTTTTGGTATTATCCCTAGGAAATCTCATAGGTACTAACTCCTCGGAATCGATGAGTGTATGAAACTAGTCGTAGATTTTTCATCTTTGAATTTTTTAATTGAATAAAATAGACTCGCATATCCACCATTTTTTTATTGGAGGAGGTAGATAGAATGTCATGAGCTCTTCAACATTATGTACCTCTCATGTAGTGACTTCTTTAAAGTGTTGTAAGGAAATACATGTGACTACAAGTACACCATCTGAGATTAATATACTTTTTATTCTTCTGGAGAATACACCTTGCACCATATTCATGTAGATACAATCATAGTCATAATTATCATTTGAATATTTGACCTCCATACTCAATTTGGCCGTTGACTGGCATATCCATTGGGATTTTGTAGGGGTGGCAACACTTTCATCTGTGTCACTCCCTAGATGAGGCACATGCTTTCTTTCTTTTAGGATGGTAGATGCTTTGGGAAGAGTCAGTGTTGCCTTCTTTCTCCCCTCCTATTTTTTCTTTCTTTCTTGTTTATGTTGCTCTATTAACTTCTAGGTCTGATGCCTGGGCCTCAAGAGAGCTTGATGGCTTCAGCTTCTTTGGAATAAAGTATTTGTCATCTTCATATATCTTTACTTCATGAACTCTAAAGGGCTGGATATCAATAGAGATTTTAAACTCCTCTCCATGCCTGAGGTACTTCATGCATTGATGTAGTGCTGACGAGATGATGTCATACTCATGAAACCAAGGGCAACCAAAAAGTGCCTTAAATGTAGTATCTGCATTAATCACATGAAATTTGGCATCTATATGAAGTTCTCCAAATGTGAGAGAGAGTGTAAATGATCCTAGGCTATTCCGCCCCTTCTCATTAATGCCATGTATCATTAGCTTATCTGACACAAGATGCTCCGCATTGAGGCATAATGATCTTAGTCCTTTTAATCTCATTAGATTTATGGATGATCCTAGATTGATTAGGATTTAATTGATAATCATCCTATCTCTTTTTGTAGTAACATATAGAGGGCGATTAAGATCGTCTGTTCTAAGCATCATATCCTCTTTGGAGAAGGTGATGAACGGCTCATTATAGCCTTACAGAACCTCCGTCATATTATGCTTAACAAAATATATCTCGTACCTTATGGAGTTTTTGAGAGCCTGAATCAAAGCCTCCCGAAGGTCTTTGGACGCAAAGCATCGTATATGCTGAGTTGCGCCAAAATTTTTCTCATATGGGATAAGATGTTATAATCTGTCCCCTTGGCTGAAGTATCTTTCTTCTTAGAGTCCTTGAGGATGATATCTTAATTAACAATTATTTCTTTTCCCTTATATTTATTAAAGATCCCTTTGTTTGGTGGAGGTGGCAATATTTTACCACTCCTTAACTGTACTTGAGCGATCTCCTCTGGTTTAAACTCATTTAATGGCACATTTTCTTCAGAGTCAGCCATTTTTACATCTACAGATTCATCTATTAATTTAACACTGCCATTGCCAGGTCCCAAGTCCTGGATGAGAAAAGTGGAGGGTTGCGTTAGGTAGTCGACAGCCAGCGTAAAACTTGTCGAACAAAAATGACATGAATCCTTTAAGAAATTGTGTTAATGCTAGGGCGTCTCCTGGAAGCGACGCGCTGTATGGCCTGAATACAGTGACAAGTGTGCAAGGGCCGCTGCACCGGCGCCCGGGTGCAGTGTTAAATAGGCAAGGGTTCCCACATCAAGGACGGATGTGGGCAAAGAAGCTAGTCCATGAAACTAAAATTAGGATAGGAACTTGGAATATAGGTTCCCTTACAGGAAAATTAATGGAATTAATAGATATTATGATTCATAGGAAGTTAAATATTTTGTGCAATCAGGAAACTAAATGGGATGGTGAGAAGGCTAAGGATATTGATAGTTTAGGATTTAAACTTTGGTATTCGGGTAGGAGTCGTACTAGAAATGGTGTAGGTGTTATTATAGATAAGAGTTTAAAGAATAATGTTATAAAAATTAACAGGATTGGAGATAGAATTATAACTTTAAAGATTGTTGTTGATGATAAGATTGTTAATATTATAAGTGCTTATGCCCCTCAAGTAGGTTTGGATATGAGTTCTAAATTAAATTTTTGGATTGACTTAGAAGAAATAATACAAAAGATACCTCTTGAAGAAAGAGTTTTGATTGGAGGAGATTTAAATGGACATGTTGGTAGAGAGGTAGATGATTTTAAAAGCATTCATGGTGGCCATGGATTTGGAACGACGAATGAAGGTGGCAAGACCATATTGGATTTTTGTTTAGCTTATGATTTTTGAATTGTTAATACCTTATTTAAGAAAAGAAATGAGCATCTCATCACTTATAAAAATGGATATAGTACAACACAGATTGACTATTTTCTTATTAGAAAACTAAATCGTTTAGATTGCAAAGATTGTAAAGTTATTCCGAGTGAAAATTTATGTACCCAACATCGATTATTAGTTTTGGATTTTAAGATAAAGGGGCATAAAATAAAAAATAAAGTTAAACGATTTTCTAGGATTAGATGGGGGCATTTAAAGAATATTAACAAAAATATTTTTGGAAATAAGATCTTAGATCTTAAGATTTTGTCTGTGCATGAGGATGCTAATATTATGTGGGAAAAAGTGGCTAGTGATATTAAAAATATTGCAAAAGATATCCTTGGAGTATCAAAGGGAAAAGCTCCTAATAGTAAAAGTAGTTGGTTGTGGAATCCAAATGTGCAAGAGAAGATTAAAAATAAGAAGCTTTGTTATAAAAATTGGTTTAATTTTAAAAATTCTGATAATTGGGAAATTTATAAAGTGGCTCGTAAGGATGCTAAGAAAGCAATATGCGATGCAAAGACATTAGCTTTTAGTGATTTATATAATAGATTAGATACTAAAGAGGGAGAAAGATATATGTATAAGTTAGCCAAACAAAGAGATAGGAATAGTAAGGATTTAGTTCAAGTGAAGTGTATTAAAGATGAAGATCAAAAAATACTTTTCTCAGAAGATGATATTCAACAAAGATGGATGAGATATTTTGCTAAACTTTTTAATGAAGATTGTGAATATAAGATTGACTATAATGACCTTAGCACCCTAAATGAAAATAAAGATGTCTGTTTTTATCGGCGTATTAGTAAAACTGAAGTTAGAGAGGCTTTAAAGAAAATGAAGGGTGGAAAAGCTGTTGGACCTGATGATATTCCAATAGAAGTGTGGAAATGCTTAGGAGATGAAGGAATTTCATGGCTTACTAAACTTTTTAATACTATTTTGAAGACTAAAAAGATGCCAGATAAGTGGAGAATGAGTGTGTTAATTCCTATTTTTAAGAATAAAGGTGATGCACAAGATTGTGCGAATTATAAAGGTATTAAGTTAATGTGTCATACTTTAAAACTTTGGGAGCGAGTTATGGAGCATAGGTTGCGGCGTGATACTAATGTTTCTCATAATCAATTTGGATTCATGCCGGGTAGGTCGACTATGGAAGCCATTCATTTATTAAGAGGTTTGATGGAGAAATATAGAGAAAATAAGGAGGATCTACATATGATATTTATTGATTTAGAAAAAGCATATGATAAAGTTCCAAGATAAGTGCTATGGAGAGTTCTTGAAAAGAAAGGAGTCAATAATGCTTATATTCAAATCATTAAAGATATGTATGCAGGAGCTATTACTTGTGTTCAAACACAAGGTGGTTTGACCAAGTATTTCCCTATTTCGGTTGGGTTACATCAAGGATCAGCCTTAAGCCCATATCTTTTTGCTTTAGTCATGGATGTTCGCACTAGACATTTGCAAGAGGATGTACCTTGGTGTATGCTTTTTGCTGATGATATTCTTCTTGTTGATAAGACTAGAAAGGGAGTTGAAGGTAAACTTGAATTATGGAGGTCAACCTTAGAGTCTAAATGTTTTCGCTTGAGTAGATCTAAAACGGAATATATGGAGTGTAATTTGTGTAGTAATAGACCTAGTGAGGGGATTGTGACTTTGGGCGCTCAAGTCATTAATAAGAGTACACGTTTTAGATATCTTGGATCTATTATTCAGAGTGATGGTGAAATAGATGGGGATATTATCAGCAGAATTCAAGTTGGATGGTTGAAGTGGAGGAATGCATCAGGCTTGTTATGTGATAGAAATGTACCCCTCAAACTTAAGGAAAAGTTCTATAAGATGGTAGTAGGGCCTGCAATGCTTTATGGTGCCGAATGTTGGCCATTAAAAGAGAAGCATAATACTAAGTTAAGTGTGGCAGAGATGAGGATGCTCAGGTGGATGAGTGGCTTTACCCTTAGAGATAGGATACGAAATGAGCATATACGTGAAAAGGTTGGAGTAGCTCCAGTAGAAGATAAGATTAGAGAGAGTCGCCTTTAGATGGTTTGGTCACATAAAACGGCGGCCTTCCGATGACCCCGTTAGGAGAGTAGAGGTATTAGATTTGACTTATGTTAAGAAAGGTAGGGGTAGACCTAAAAAGACTTGGTTAGAAAATATTAAGAATGACCTTTCTTTATTAGATTTAAACGAGAATTTGACTTTTAATAGGACACAATGGAGAAAAAGGATTCATGTAGCCGACCCCACGTAGTGGGATAAAGGCTTGATGTTATTGTTGTTGTTGTTGTAGATTCATCTATTAATTCAGAGTCACCACCGAGGTTTATATGTCCCATCTGTGATGCTTTGCCGGGGTCTGATTCATCCACCTTTTTAAAATGCAAGTCCTCTTCTGAGCTATAGACCATTGATGGCACCATCTGATAGGATTAAGAAGCGACTCCCTCAACATATCTTTCTTTTATCATTTCATTTGGTGCCATTGAGATGAGCCAACATACTTCTGCAGGAAGGGAATTCTCATAACCTTCTTCGGCTTCATCTATTTTAAACTCTGTCACAAAGTTAGCGAGCTTAATAGGTCATCTCATGGTCTGGTAGTATTCATCTAAATTATTAATAACCCTTTGAGTTGCTATCTTTTTCTCCTTATGCTTCTTTTAATTTGATCTTTCTTTTGGAAGATTTTATTTTTCTAGACTTTAAAGAACAAGTTTGATTGGGGTGTTCCTTAGAAGTAAATACTCGTACCATAGGTATTGCCTTGGGATCTAGCACCGACTCAGTAGGAGACTTCCACTTTACACCCAGAATTCCTTCATGCTGCTTCAACAATTTCACCATTTTCTTCGAGATTGTTGTCTCCCACTGCACTTCTTGAGCTGACTTATTTTCATTTCTTCTTTCTTCAACTGAGGATACGAAAGAGGACATAACCAACCGAGTTAATTCTTTCATGGGGTGAGTCAACACATTATTTGATATTGTGAGTTCCCCTTTCTGGTATTTTCTTTTGATCCAATCTTTGAAGATGTAACAATCTTCAATAGGATGACCGAGTACTCAATGGTAGGGGTAGTAATTCAGGTCATTCATATGTTTTGACTCATCGGGTCTCTTGTATTCTAGCAGTTCTAAGCCAGCCTTCACTGCCTATCAAAATAACTTGGCGACACTCCCGCTTTTAAATGAATATTTTTTATTCATCTTATCTTTGAGAGATTAGAACATTCTATCACCAATTCCTATTGCTTGCTTTGGGCATTCTCCACCAATCTTGTATGTTTATGGCTTATCATTATCCCCGAGTATAAGCTTCAGTTGAGGGTTAGGGTCATAGGAGGCTTTTTTTATATTGCATTTGCTCTATGCCTTTGTATACATTATAAACCACCTATTTCCCCTTATAAGCTCTAGAAAAAATGTAGAGTTAGCCTCACCTCTTCTAGTACGTGAGGCTTTAGCCTTCATGGGCTTATCAGAGTGGCTCTCTAATCTTGACGGATTTAATTTCTCAAACTTGGCTACCATGCCATCAAGTATTGAAATGTGGTGATTATAGCCATGCACAAAAAGGATTGCATTTTTTCATAAATGTTTCCCATTAACAACTGAATGGAATGCCTTTTTTCTAACCGCTGCTCACATTTCATGATCAGATTTCAACAGTGAGTGATATATTTCGTCACTGACTCATCACTTATCCTCATCTCTAGAGCGAGGTCAATGATCATTATCTTATCAGTTGCACTTACAAATCTCTTCACGAACATAGTTTCTAATTCTATGAAAGTCTTGACATAATTGTTTGGTAGTTCAGCATACCATTCAAAAGCAGCTGCTGTCAAACTGCTAATGAACTATCGAAAGAGTAGGGCATCATTTCCCCCTATATTCTGGCAGGTAGCTTTAAAATGTGCCAAGTGATGTCAAGGATTTTTGTTGTCATCAAAGGTATTAAATTTTTGTATAGAATATCCATTCGGTTACAATAACTAATCATATTCAACGGGATATGGTTGACTCTTGCCCACCAGTTTCTCTGCTTGATCAATGGTAATGATAGCCTTGATCTTCTTAGTGATAATTTCTTCCACTTGTATAGCAGTCACATGTTCAGAAGTACTTTATTATCGCTTTTAGGAGTGTCCCGCACTCATGAGACTTGAGGCATTTGGATGTTTGGAAGATCGACAGGAGGATTAGGCATGGCACCAATAGTGACAGTTTTTGGCATCACCTGTATTATTTCCCCCATCTGAGCCATCATCTCAGTCATCTTCTCATTTAACTGAGAGATTTTCCTACCTTTGGCTCTTATATGTAGCCTCATATGCCTTCTCATATCGGTGAGTGTGGTTTTTACATCATTGAGGGGATTCTCCTCTACTTCCTCTACTTTCTCTTCTCCTTGGGAATGGCCAACTCTACCAGTGGTGGACTTATCTCCACGATGGCGCCTATATACTTGTTTAGGTTACAGCCGCCAATCTCATTCATCTTTGTCGTCATCACAATCGGCACCATCATCAATTTCTATATGTGTCATCATATAGGAAACTTCCATATTTATAGTGTTATTAATTTCTTCCATTTCATTTTCTATATATTCTTCTTCTTCAACAGTTTCTTCCCCTTTCATATTTTCTTCTGGTTCTATATTTCCTTCATCTTCTCCTTATAGTACTCGGATCTCCAAGTGGAGATGCCATTGGATCTTCAATTCTTGATTAGGCAAGAGATTTTCATAAACAAATGGGTTGCAATCGAAGTTATTCTCTTCCTTTAGAGGGGATGGCAAGGGACGAGATCCCTTGGAGGATTCTCTAAGGTGTCGACCATCGGGAGGGGTGTCATTGTGGATCCTCTTTGGGACCCATTTTAAACGTGGTCTGTAGATGGGGGCAGATCTCTGGGAAATCATATCGGATGTCACGCCCATATAAGTTTTTCTTTCTTCTTCTATGCAAGGCTTTGGCCTCTAGATTTCTTTTCCGTTCTTCCGGGACCTTTCAGCGGTGGATCCCTGAACCCGAGGTTCAGGTGTCATGGCTTGATGCTCACTGGGTGGGACATATTTTCTTTCTTTTGTCTCCACTGTAACAAATAAGTGTTCTCTTGGTGGAGTTTGAAAGTTCGTTAGGGATGTTAAGTCTTATAGAACTGGCCCAAGGCTAAATAAAGAGAGAGGTGAATTGGATAACTTTAAAACCAAAGATAAAACTTAAACAAAAATCACCACAGAAATCAAAGTGCGGAAGAAAATAATGCGGAAGCAATAATAAGAAAGAACACACCGGATTTATAGTGGTTCGGTCAAACCTTGACCTACGTCCACTCTTTGGAGGCACCCTTCAAGTATTACACTAAAACAAGTGTCTCTCCTTTAGCCCCCACAGCTAGGCGAAGAAGACCTTACAAAATCACTTCCACCTTCCCCGGTGAGGCGGAGTCACCGGATCCTTTGACACCAAAGAGATCTTCTTCTTTGGTGAACTTCCCTCGAGACAAGCCTTGAATTCGACGATATTAAGGTGCAAGCCTGCCGGAGCAACCGTGTGGAAGCCCCCTCCACACTCCCTTGAGTCCCCCCTCACAGGATCTTCTCCCTCTCACAGACTTCACCTGTTCCTCACTCCCTTTCAAGCTTTCTCTTCAAGTTTCCCCCACAAGAACGAAGCTATAATGGCTGCCAAAGATACTTACAAAGTGTCATGTCATAGCTTAAATAGAAGAGCTAAAAATGAGCTCATTAATGCAAGCTGCCGACTTTATCGTCCAGGACGATAGACATATCGTCCTGACTGATTAGTTCAAATATGAGGAAAATCATCCTGAATATCGCCCTGAAATGAAGCTAGATGATGTATAATCTTCCCGGATGATCTTGCGATCGTCCCGGATGAAATCTCCATTAATTGCTTTCCAAAATTGCCAGAGAAATTTTGGAAAAATTATCCTAGATCGTCCTGGACGATATTTTATAGTCCAGGCCGATCCACCAGACCGATATCCAAAAATAAGAATTTCTTAAGTATATTTGGCGGCAGATTCTTTCTGAATTGAGCCTATCATCCTGGCCGATACAACATCGTCCAGGACGATGTGTTTTGCGTAATGAAGGCTGTTTTAATGAGGATGCCCTAATTAGGGTTTCTATTTTTGAACAGATCGTCCTGGCTGATATTAATATCGTTTAGGATGATGTTACCAAAAACAGTAAACTCTAGGGAATAATCCGAAACTCTTATTCATTACAAAGCATCAGGAGTCTCAACAAATACAATAGACTCAAGAAAGGAAAAAGTGTACAAACTGACTCAGACCTAGTCTACCCAATCTTGAGCTGGTTCCAAATTATAGTCCGTTCGTGTAAACCTGAAATGTCAGTACATAAGACAGTCGTAGAGAAATAAAAATGTTTTCTATCATCAAAATCATAAACCATTGATCCGCAACAATCTCCCCATTTTTTATGATGGCGAACAATTCAATTTGAATTTTCAAAAAAAATAATTTCTCCTAATCCCCCCTTACTAGAATAAACCTTTAAAAATAGGGGAGATAAATTTTTTTTTTTATTTATTTTTGAAAAAGGATACAAAAAACATACAAATTCAACAATATGTTCTCTCCCTTTGACATTATCAAAAAGAGAGGAGGCACAAAAAACAAAACGAACAAAAGAAAAAAAAACTGTTCCCTGATCTAGTGAAAAACAAATATTCATAAAATGAGAAAGTTACCTCTTGGTTTTAATCAAAAACTTAGTAGAATTGGATTGATAAAGCAAAATCCAGAAAAAGTAAGAAATTCATGAATTGTTAATCCAAGCTCAAGTTCTTTAAAAGGCTAAAAAAACTTTTTAATTCAATATCCAAATCAAGGAATAAATGGGAAAAAGAAACATTAATTTTTCAAAACTTCTTTCATAAAACATATCTAATAGAAGATCAATGCACGAATTGCTGAATCATGAACCAAGATTTTCAAGCACAAGTTTCGAACATATCATGGATTTTCTTAAGTTTTTAATAGTATAAGAAAAAATAAGCATATTTTTTTATCGGCTCATTTTATGCCCTTTATCACTTGAATGGCTCTTTGAGCATCTTTTGATTTTAATACACTTTGTGTATTTTTTTTTTAAATTGGCGTCATTGCGCATCTTTTGGTTTGGCATCATTGGCCACTTTTTTTTTAATTATTTTCAAAAAATATGCTTTCTTTCTTATATTTTCAAAACCAAAGTAAACCCAAATTATTGACAACACGAACAACTTGATTAAGAAAATTTTATGGTGGATTCAACAATCTTGCAAAAGATTCCTATGAGATAGAAAAAAAATAGGGAGAGAAAAAAATTAGTTTCAAAATCCAATTTAAAATATGATGAAGATTTTCAATCAAAAGTAAAACAACCTATTTTAGAAGAGAGAAAGAGAAACAAAATCATGAGTTCCCTTCCTCTGACTATTTTAGAGAAGTCAAACACAACTTACCAAAGATTTCAAGAAAAAATAGGAAGTAGATTTTTCATTTTTAAAAAAGTGAATATATGTGTTGATCAGAGAAAAACTTTCACGAAAACAAAAATTTCAAAGAATAAAAAAAACACAAAAATACAACAAAAAAACACGAAAGGCTTTTAACCATTATCTCTCTCCTAGTCCGATGATTCAGAGACCAGATCTGCCCATGAGATTTTTTGCCTTTCATTATTTCCCCAGTTCAAATTTTGTTTCGCCGTGCCCTTTTCCTTCATAGGAAGAAATCTTAAATTAGGGCGCTGATTTTTCATTTGTCCAGGCTTCCTGCATCGAAAGCAAATAACGTCAGAAGAAATATGAACATCCTTACCACTTTTATATTTTTTTCCACTTTTGCTTATGCTTTGGGGAGCTTTGTGATTTGCTTGTCTAGTTATTGCATTCGTCACCAACTAATCTATCTCTTTCTGTATCTTCAGTTTTTAGAACAATCGTTTCACCTGCATCCAAAAGTCTTTGACCCAAACCTTGCTCGTAGGCAATGAGTGAGCCAATCAAATTATCAATAGAATAATCATTCAAATCTTTTGATTCACAAATAGCAACTACTTTGGCATTAAACTTATCCAGTAGACAACGAAGAATTTTGTTAACTTTTTCAAAATTTAAAAATTCTTTTTCTAAAGCATGCAATGAGTTTATAATTTGAATAAATCTGGTATACATATCTAAGATCGTTTCAAAAGGTTTTATGAAAAATAATTCAAAATCATGCATTAACAAATTCAACTTGGATTGCTTGATTTCATCTGTGCCTTCGTATATGGTATGTAGTTTATCCCAAACTTCCTTACCAGTAGTGCAAGTGGATATTTACACGAAATCTTCAGAATTTAAAGCACAGAAAAAACAATTTAAAGATTTTGCATTCAGTTGAGCATTCAGTTGTTCTTCCTTATTCCATTGATTAAAAGGAATATCAATTTTAACTCCATTAATAATACGTGATGGTGATGAATAACCAGTTAAAATCATATGCCACATGTAAAAATCAATTGATTGCAAGAAAATAGACATGGGAGTTTTCCAAAAATCAAATGACATATTTTTAAATGAAGGAGGTCTGGTAATTGAATAACCTTCCGCAATATTATGATTAGCCATGGATCAAAATTAAAAAAGCATTTAAAAACTTATTTTTTGAAAATGGATCTGATACCACTTGAAAGTTTGTTAGGGATGTTGAGCCCTATAGAATTGGCCCAAGGCTAAATAAAGAGAGAGGTGAATTGAATAACTTTAAAACCAAAGATAAAATTCAAACCAAACTCACCACAGAAATAAAAGTGCGGAAGAAAATAATGCGGAAACAAAAATAAGAAAGAACACACCGAATTTATAGTGGTTCGATCAAACCTTGACCTACGTCCACTCCTTGGAGGCACCCTCCAAGTATTGCACTAAAACAAGTGTCTCTCCTTTAGCCCCCACAGCTAGGTGGAGAAGTCCTTACAAAATTACTTCCACCTTCCCTAGTGCGGCAGAGTCACCGGGTCCTTTGACACCAAAGAGATCTTCTTCTTTGGTGAAATTCCCTCGAGACAAGCCTTGAATCCGACGGTATTAAGTTGCAAGCCTGCCGGAGCAACAGTGTGGAATCCGCCTCCACACTCCCTTGAGTCCCGCCTCACAGGATCTTCTCCCTCTCTCAGACTTCACCCGTTCCTCACTCCCTTTCAAGCTTTCTATTCAAGTTTCCCCCACAAGAACGAAGCTACAATAGCTGCCAAAGACACTTATAAAGTTCCATCTCATAGCTTAAATAGAAAAGCTAAAAATGAGCTCATTAATGCAAGCTGCTGACCTTATCGTCCAGGATGATAGACATATTGTCCTGGACAATTAGTTTAAATTTGAGGACAATCATCTTGAATATCGCCATTAAATGAAGCTGGATGATGTCTAATCATCCCGGAAGATCTTGTGATCATCCTGGACGAAATCACCATTAATTGCTGTCCAAAATTGCCAGAGAAATTTTGGAAAAAGTGTCCTAGATTGTGCTGGACAATATTTTATAGTCCAGGCCGATCCACCAGGCCGATATCCAAAAATAAGAATTTTCTATGTAGATTTGGCGGCAGATTCTTTTTGAATTGAGCCTATCATCCTGGCCGATACAACATCGTCTAGGATAATGTGTTTTGCGTAATGACGGCTGCTTTAATGAGGAAATCCTAATTAGGGTTTCTGCTTTTGAACAGATCATCCTAGCCGATATAAATATTGTCCAGGACGATGTTACCAAAAACAGTAAACTATAGGGAACAATCTGAAACTCTTATTTGTTACAAAGCATCAGGAGTCACAACAAATATAATAGACTCAAGAAAGGAAAAAGTGTACAAACTGACTCAGACCTAGTCTACCCAATCTTGAGCTAGTTCCAAATTGCAGTCTGATCATGTGAACCTGAAATGTCAGTACATAAGACAGTCAAAGAGAAATAAAAATGTTTGCTATCATGAAAATTTTAAACCATTGATCCGCAACAATCTCCCCCTTTTTTATGATGGCAAACAATTCAATTTGAATTTTCAAAAAAAATAATTTCTCCTAATCTCCCCCTCACTAGAATAAACCTTTAAAAATAGGGGAGTTAATTTTTTTTAAATTTTTTTTTTAAAAAAGGATACAAAAAACATACAAATTCAATAATACGTTCTCCCCCTTTGACATTATCAAAAAGAGAGGAGGCACAAAAAACAAAATGAATAAAAGAAAAAAAAATGTTTCCTGATCTAGCGAAAAACAAATATTCTTAAAATGAGAAAGTTACCTCTTAATTTTAATCAAAAACTTAGTAGAACTGGATTGACAACGCATAATCCAGAAAAAGTAAGAAATTCATAAATTGTTAATCCAAGCTCAATTTCTTTTAAAGGCTAAAAAAACTTTTTAATTCAATATGCAAATCAAGGAATAAACGGGAAGAAGAAACATTAATTTTTCAAAACTCCTTTCATAAAACATATCTAATAGAAGTTCAATGCATGAATTGCTGAATCAGGAACCAAGATTTTCAAGCACAAGTTTCGAACATATCAAGAATTTTCTTAAGTTTTTAGTAGTATAAGAAAAAATAAGTATATTTTTCTGTGGGCTCATTTTATGCCCTTTATCACTTAAATGGCTCTTTGAGCATCTTTTGATTTTAATACACTTTGTGTATTTTTTTTTTAATTTGACGTCATTGTGCATCTTTTGGTTTGGCATCATTGGCAACCTTTTTTTTAATTATTTTCAAAAAATATGCTTTCTTTCTTATATTTTCAAAACCAAAGTAAACCCAAATTATTGACAACACGAACAACTTGATTAAGAAAATTTTATGGTGGATTCAACAATCTTGCAAAAGATTCCTATGCGATAGAAAAAATATAGGGAGATAAAAAAATTAGTTTCAAAATCCAATTTAAAATATGATGAAGATTTTGAATCAAAAGTAAAACAACCTATTTAAGAAGAGAGAAAGAGAAACCAAATCATGAGTTCCCTTCCTCTTACTATTTTAGAGAAGTCAAACACAACTTACCAAAGATTTCAAGAAAAAATAGGAAGTAGATTTTTCATTTTTAAAAAAGTGAATATATGTGTTGATCAGAGAAAAACTTTCACGAAAACAAAAATTTCAAAGAATAAACAAAAAAAAAACACAAAAATAGAAAAAGGAAAAACACAAAAACACGTGAGGCTTTTAACCAATATCTCTCTCCTGGTCCGATGCTTCAGTGACCAGATCCGCCCATGAGATTTTTTGCCTTTCATTATTTTCTCAGTTCAAATTTTGTTTCGCCCTTTGCTTTCGTAGGAAGAATTCTTAAATTAGGGCACTGATTTTTCATTTGTCCAGGCTTCCTGCATCGAAAGCAAAGAATGTCAGAAGAAATATGGACATCCTTACCACTTTTACATTATTCCCACTTTTGCTTATGCTTTGGTGAGCTTTATGATTTGCTTGTCAAGTTATTGCATTCGTCACCAACTAAGCTATCTCTTTCTGTATCTTCAGTTTTTAAAACAATCGTTTCACCTGCATCCAAAAGTCTTTGACCCAAACCTTGCTCGGAGGAAATGAGTGAGCCAATCAAATTATCAATAGAATAATCATTCAAATCTTTTGATTCACAAATAGCAACTACTTTGGTATTAAACTTATCCCGTAGACAACGAAGAATTTTGTTAACTTTTTTAAAATTTAAGAATTCTTTTCCTAAAGCATGCAATGAGTTTATAATTTGAATGAATCTGATATAAATGTCTAAGATCGTTTCATAAGGTTTCATGGAAAATTATTCAAAATCATGCATTTACAAATTCAACTTGGATTGCTTCATTTCATTCGTGTCTTCGTATATGGTATGTAGTTTATCCCAAACTTCCTTACCAGTAGTGCAAGTGGATATTAACATGAAATCTTCAGAATTTAAAGCACAGAAAAAGCAATTTAAAGATTTTGCATTCAGTTGTTCTTCTTTATTCCATTGACTAAAAGGAATATCAATTTTAACTCCATTAACAATACGTGACGGTGATGAATAACTAGTTAAAGTCATATGCCACATACAAAAATCAATTGATTGCAAGAAAATAGACATGGGAGTTTTCCAAAAATCAAATGACATATTTTTAAATAAAGAAGGTCTGGTAATTGAAAAACCTTCTGCAATATTACGATTAGTGATGGATCAAAATTCAAAAAACTTTTAAAACTTATTTTTTGAAAACGGCTCTGATACCACTTGAAAGTTCGTTAGGGATGTTAAGACCTATAGAACTGGCCCAAGGCTAAATAAAGAGAGAGGTGAATTGGATAACTTTAAAACCAAAGATAAAACTCAAACCAAAATCACCACAGAAATCAAAGTGCGGAAGAAAATAATGCGGAAGCAATAATAAGAAAGAACACACCGGATTTATAGTGGTTCGATCAAACCTTGACCTACGTCCACTCCTTGGAGGCACCATCCAAGTATTGCACTAAAATAAGTGTCTCTCCCTTAGCCCACACAGCTAGGCGGAGAAGCCCTTACAAAATCACTTCCACCTTCCCCGGTGCGGCGGAGTCACCGGGTCCTTTGACACCAAAGAGATCTTCTTCTTTGGTGAAGTTCCCTCAAGATAAGCCTTCAATCCGACGATATTAAGGTGCAAGCCTGCCGGAGCAACCGTGTGGAATCCCCCTCCACACTCCCTTGAGTCCCCCCTCACAGGATCTTCTCCCTCTCTCAGACTTCACCCGTTCCTCACTCCCTTTCAAGCTTCTCTTCAAATTTCCCCCACAAGAATGAAGCTACAATGGCTGTCAAAGACACTTACAAAGTGCCATGTCATAGTTTAAATAATAGAGCTAAAAATGAGCTCATTAATACAAGCTGTCGACTTTATCGTCCAAGACGATAGACATATCATCCTGGCCGATTAGTTCAAATATGAGGAAAATCATCCTGAATATCACTCTGAAATGAAGCTGGACGATGTTTAATCATCCCGGATGATCTTGCGATCATCCCGGACGAAATCACCATTAATTACTTTCAAAATTGCTAGAGAAATTTTGGAAAATTTGTCCTAGATCGTCCTAGATGATATTTTATAGTCAAGGCCTATCCACGAGGCCGATATCCAAAAATAAGAATTTCCTAAGTAGATTTTGCGGCAGATTCTTTCTGAATTGAGCCTATCATCCTGGCCAATACAAGATCGTCTAGAACGATGTGTTTTGCGTAATGACGGCTGCTTTAATTAGGATGCCCCAATTAGGGTTTCTGCTTTTGAATAGATCATCCCGGCCGATATAAATATCATCTAGGACGATGTTACCAAAAACAATAAACTCTAGGGAACAATCTGAAACTCTTATTCGTTACAAAGCATCAGGAGCCACAATAAATACAATAGACTCAAGAAAGAAAAAAGTGTACAAACTGACTCAGACCTAGTCTACCCAATCTTGAGCTGGTTCCAAATTACAGTCCGATCGTGTGAACCTGAAATGTCAGTACATAAGATAGTCATAGAGAAATAAAAATGTTTGCTATCATCAAAATCATAAACCATTGATCCCCAATAGAGTTCTCCTAGTCTCAACCATGAGTGACTGTTGGTATCTTCTCTTCTTTAGTCCTTGTTGACATCGAATTTGTTATACCCTTGGGTTCCATGGGTCAGACCATAGTCAATGATCAGACCAATGTTTTCAGTCTACCGGGTTGACCGAGTCAACCAAAGTTGACCCATTGAGCCTAATGGGTCTAATTAAATTTCAATTCATTTCAAACTCTTTTTGGACTCAAATCCCAACCCCATTGAGCTTAATTGACTTAGTTGACCAAGTCAACCTTTGACTTGGTCAACCGAAGTATTAATGGGTTAATTTGACCCATTTAGACCCATTTAAGAGCCCCTTTAATGCATTAAAAGCCTCCTTATTGCTCAAATATTCAAAACTATAGCCAAGTAACTGCCTTTTCCCTCCTAATGAGCCATGGGATGATTTTAGGCCGTCGATCATAGCTCCAAGCCTTTAAATATTCTTTTTAGGATTCCAAAAAGGGACTTTTGGCTCTTACTTTCTCCCTAAAGTCTCTTAACCCTATATTTTTTTCATGTGAGAGTTCTAGAGACCTCCCTCCACCTTTCCCAAACAAATACTGCCGCCAAGACCTCGCCGGCGGAGAGCTTTCTGGCTACCCGAAGCTAGGAACGTTCCATGGCTTCTTCCATTCGATCCAAGGTGTTTCAAAGCTCGTGTTCAACTAGGAAATTGTGCATGGACAATCTACAAGTGCAACAATCCTAAGAACATGAAAATCCAACGATTAGATCTCTGAAAAACCCTTATAATAGGTCACTACACATAGGATAAAATAGCATTCTAAACAGCTGCTTTTAATTCAAACAAACACATCCCCATGAATCCTCTACATGTATGGAGCCTATGTTTCAAATTTTATTAGATTTGGTTGAGTAGATTGAGAGTAATCGCCAAAACACTATTCTAGTGTTTCGATTTAGTATATTTGAACTGGGCGAGATCCTGGCCGTTGATCTGCGGATCGACGGCTCTGATCCTGTCATTCTGCGGCTGGATCAAATTGCGGATCTGATCCCGTGTTTGATTCTTTGGTCCAACACGATCTAAGCTGTTGGATTTAAATGGTGTGGATTGGATGGTCGCGGGATGTCACCTACATAGATAAGTGGATGACACCGTAATTGCCGCATGATTGCGGCGATCATTGCATCACTGGCAATGATTGGCCTCGGTTTCACCCCCCAATCATTGCATCGCGTAATCAATTAAAAATCAATTTTAAACCAAAAAAGATGTATAATATATCGAATTGTTCAAATTCTTGACCCCTTTAATTTAAAATTACTTTCATTTAAAATAATTATAATATTTTGAATTATTTTAAAAATAGTAAAAATTACTTTTTAAATTATTTTATTGTTCTATTTTTAAATAATAATAATAATTATATTATTATCATAATTATTTTAATTATAAAATTTATAATAATTATTATTTTAAAAGTTATATTATTATTTTTTAATTATTATTATATTATAATTATTACTTTATTATTTTAGTGTTATTTTAATTATTTATTATTATTTGTTATAATTAGTTGTTTTAATTATCTTTTAAAAAAATTTAATTAATAAATTAATTTAAGCCTTTAATATTTTAATTAATAATTATTATTATATTTTCAGATTTATTTCATAATTTTAGAAAACCCTTTCTCTTATTTTATTTATTCATTTTATTTATTAATTAATAACATTTATTATTAATTAAAGCATTTTTCTATTTCTTCATACTTAAATATTTGACCTTTTTTTTTAATTTAAGTAACTTAGTTTAAATTTTTTTTTATTACTTTAAAAATTTCAGAAGTCTTAAACTTTTTTTTTTTACTTTACTTTAATAAATTAATCTTAAATATAGGTTATTTTAAAACTATCTTATGTTGCTTTAAGCTTCAAAAATTTATATATTTTTCATCTTAAATCAGATTTTTGCGTATAATACCTTGTTCTTTTCAAAAAAATGCTAACTTTATTTTAAAATTATTTTTAAAAACTAAGTTTTACTTTTCTGGTAGATTTTTGTCAATGCTTATTTATTGTATTATTTAATTATTATTTAAATAATTATTATTGTAATAATTATTTTAAAACTATAAATTATTTTTAAATCTTTTTGAAGCTTCATTAGGGTGGTTGGTGGATCTCCCCAGTACTTAGTTATTATGAATTAATCTATTTTTAATTATATTATTTTTTAGAAATTTATATTTATATAGGTATTTTAATTATTTTAAAATTATCTATATTATTAAATCCCCTAATTTTGGGAGATCCGCTGCTTGAAATTTTAAACATATGTTTTACATGTGAAGAGCAATCATGAGGGAGTGGATTAGTCAATGGTTGAATCCCAATCATCCACTAATTACTTTGTTAAGCGCATCTACTTTTTGTTTATCGTAGTTTACATGTGCAGGATGCACCACCACTTAGTTTAAGCTCTCCTAGATCAAAGGACATGGTGTGATTATTGCTTTTGTGTACTTTCATGCATTGTTACCTAGAGGGTTATAGTAAAACTCAAGTTTAAACCTTTACAATGTAGTGACACCCTTAGGACAATAAATAAGAACCCATCTAACAAACTTAGAAACATTCTAGGAGCTTGGATAGATCACGGATAAATATGAAAACTTAAACAATTAAACTTAGAGGCATCTTAAACCTTTAAGAATTTTCTAGAAATTTTTAGGGCTTGTTAGACCCCTTAATTAACCAACCCTAATTTACTTATTATATAGGGACTTGAAACATTCTAAAAATTATCATAAATTCATTTCAACTTTAAAAAAATAGCCATAATATCTTGAATTTCTTAGAATTCAGTGCTTAACCTTAAATAATTTGGGCACCTTAGGTTCACCCCAATCTGACCCTTATCTTAGCCTTAATTAGAAATTACCTTTTTACCCTTAATAAATCATTATAAATTATTAAAAATTCCAAATTTTCTTCAAACACTTGGGAACACTTTCTCAAGTCATTCCTGACCTTTGGAGGTGATTCCAATCAGTTTGAAGCAAGTTTGGATCAAAACCATAATATCACCCCTCAGTTAGATGATTTAGATAATTCCCTTAATTACCCAATTTTTAGAAATTCATAACTAACTGTAGAAAATTCTAAATTAAGCAAACTCACTTGAATTCAACTCCTACTAGGGTCTAGTATTTAACAATACTAGGATTCCAGAAGCCCACTTAAAATAGAAAGTCAACTTTATGGTCAATCCTCAGCCTATAGTCTAAGGCCCGAAACTTCAAAAATTCACAACTTTTCCTAGGAGACTCCAAATCAAGCAAAATACTAATCTAACTACTCATCTTAAGGTCTAGTATTTACCTAAAATATTAGGAACCCCAAACCTAGCCTATTTCCTATAGTGGCCTTTTGGACCCCTAGCCTAGCACCTAGGAGGACCTAGGGCTTTCCAAAATTAGCTAATACAATTTAAACTTCAAATATCAATACCCTAAGTTTTTAAAAGTGATCAACGAACTAAATTAACTTAAATGGGCTCTAATTCATTAATAATTTGACTTTAACTAAAGTTTCCTTTTCATACCTCCAACAAACGTTAACCTTAGGTAACTTTTACTAACTACCAAACTTAAGATCTATCTCAACCACACATACCTTTACACACACATAGAATTGTTTGTTAGGGCACCACTTTTAGACTTAGGCTAGGCCAGTGTTTCCTTTTCTGCTGTGTGCTAGTATTTTTCATAGTTTTCATTACATGTGGGGATGAGGAGGACGTTGCCCGCATTAGGCGACTCCTCCTGTTACTACTACTTTGCTCTGGGCTAGGATCCCTAGGGATGCTAGTGTTTGAGCCCTCTCTCGAAGGATTCAAAACATCATCTTCCTAACCCATGGTAGAGGACCTATCAATCAGGAGTGGTTACTCTGATAGATCTCTCATGCTACTTTCCAATTAAGGAGACAGACTGCGAGGCAGATATAAAGTTGGCAGACAGGACAGGCACCTCAGCAGTTGGTAGAGACAGCTCCAGTTATTAGACCACCTACAGTTACTCCTGCTATCAGACGACACCCATGTCATCGCAAATAGAGATAGCAGCAGGAGCCTGCTCAACCCAAGGTCAGTTCAGTTGTGTTAGCCCCTCAGTAGTCGATTACCCATACAGAGCCCCGCTGTAGTAAGCCAGTTTGGAGACATCGACAAGCGGATACCCCTATTGAGCCAGTATAGTTAGTCGAGGCAAGACGACTAGTTGAGGAAGTATAGTCAGTTGAGACAACATAGTTGGCAGAGGCAGTTCAACAAGTCGCCCGTTTAACGTAAACTTGTCCTCTTCTCTTTAAACCCCACAAATGCCCCAGTTCCGACCCTAAAATTTCCTGTTTCAGCTCGGCGCTCAGCTTTCGACGACTATCCTCTTATCCATGAGGTAAAAGCCTAGTTGACAGGCGGATACTCCTGTTGAGCTAGTACAGTTAGTCAAGGCAATACGATTAGTTCAGGCAGTATAGTCAGTTGAGATGACACAATTGGTAGAGGTAGTTCAGCCAGCTGATGCAGTAGATCAGATGGATGTAGCAGTTCCTTCCAGGTCTGAGGCAGTCCTAATGACTTATGATGGGGATGTAGTAGTTACCCCCGATGGATCACTAGACCGAGTTGATACAGCTCTAGCTCCCAGCCCCTGTAGGATCACTTCCCCTATGAGTCCCAACATAGAGGCACTCCATTGGGCCTTCTCAAAGGATGAAACACTTAGAGAGGTGTTAGATGAGGACATACTAGTACACCGAGTCTGTAAGATTATATGTCGAGGTCACTCGAACGAGTAGAGAGAGCCCGAGGACCTGCATGAGAAGGAAGACCTCGAGGCTGGAGGATCTCGGAGATCAGTAGCTACGAACACCACAGTTTTGCACTTGCAAACTTAGATGGCCATTGGGAAGATCCATCTCCAAGATAATGATTTGGTACACCCTTTGGGCAAGGTTACTCAGACAACTTAGATAACCTACGGTCCCAGCCATAATCAAAGCCACAGTGATAGCCAGAGTTACAGTCAGGGCAGTAGTATTAGGTCACCCTACAATTCTGAGAGAGAGTTACAGCTTGCACTCTCCAAAAAGACCTAGCAGATTATTAAGTAAGTTGTACAGAGTTCAGAGGCAGTTTAGAGGAGGCCTCCCAAGGCCAAGTCGACAGTTACCACTCCAGCTTCTTTGTTAGTACATGTTTTCTTTTCTTTCTTCTATTGTAGTGCCAAATGAGCACATTTCCTTTCATGCTTTCACTTGTACTAGAGAAATATGTGAAGGAAAAAAATGATTGTAACCTCAGAAGGGAAGACAGGCCCCCCTTTTAGCACTCACATTGAAGGACCTCATTTTCCTTTCTATTGATGATTAATCAATAAAAAAAAGATAATGATTTTCAGTTATTTTGGCTCTCTTACTTCTTCTAGCTCTAGTATTTTTGTAGTGAGGACCCATGAAAGAGTATGATCTCTATATCTCATCCCTTATGTGGAGTAACTTCTTTCTTTGAACCAAAGTCTATTTCAAATTGAAATTAGATTTATAAGTAAAAATTTTCTTCATTATCTTGTAATTCCCTATCCCATAGGTACCTTTAGCATGTTGATGAATATACTTCATAATTTTCTCAATCAAGCTATTCTTATCATAGGATCGAATTTGTTTAGTAGATCCTTCTTCTTTATATAAGAGTAGTAAGCCTTCTTCTTTTATATTTGGAAGATGATCTTACAACTAAGAAAAAGTTATCTTTTAGTAGTATGGAAAGGAAGCCAATTACAAAAGTGAAAAGATGCGCAAAGTGCGTCAAAAGTGAAAGATACACAAATTGTGTCAAATAAATAAAAAATGTGCAAAGTGCACTAAAGTTGAGAAAGTGGCTCAAAGAGCCCAAAACTGATAAGTAAATGGCTTCCCTTTCTAGTAAATCTCTAAATCTCAGAAAATCTATATCCTTTTGATATTTTTAAAACTTGAGTTTGAAAATTATAATTTTTGGATTCATCATTATGCAATGATATCCTATAAGATATGGAAATATACTTTCATACAAGAAAATTAAGAAAATTTAATTTCTTTTTCTAATTTAAATCTCTTTTGAATTAGATTTAAATTTAAGAAAAAAATACTCATTTAAGAAAGATAGCACGTTCTAACTAGTATGGGGATCTTATAGAGTTAGTAAAGTTAGATCACTATTCTTTTTGAAGTTAAATAGAGTCAATGTACTAAACTCCTTTGGGATATGTGCCCATTTGTCACTTTTGACTGGGTCCATAAAATCAAAATACACATTGTGAGTTTTAGTGCCCCCAGTTTCAGTTGTCACCCTAAGTGTGGTTTGGGATATCAAAACCAACGACTTAAGTTTACTTTTAAGATATGATATTAGGTACACACCCTCCTATGGTAGTCAGGTATGATGATAGAGATCAACTATCCCTATTTGAGTTCCTTCCTCCTATTAGTCTTGATCTAATAGTTGTACCCCACAATCCATTCATATGAGTTGAATTTGATCAGGGATGTCATAATCTTTAGATTAGACTCTTTTGAGGTAAGATAGTGGTGTCCACACCCTCCTATGGTAGTCAGATAGAGTGATAGTGGTCCACTATTCCTATGAGAATACCTTCTTCCTATCAGTCCTGGTATGATAGTTGTAGCCCCCAGTCCATTCATATGAGTTGAATGTGATCGAGGATGTAAAAAGAATTAGTTTAGACTCTCTAGAGATGTGAGACTGAGTCCATACCGTTCTATGTTAGACAGAAATGATAATGTTGATTCAAAATCCTAACTTGGATTTCATTCACCTATTAATTTTATTATGATTGTACTCCTAGTATTGTTCATGTGGCAAACATGGCCTAGGTTATCAAAGCCATTCACTCTTCCCACTTTTATAAAAAAAAATATATATGATAAAAAAGAGGGAAGCTCTTAGTAGAGCAAAACCAGTTCTCCTTGTCATAGGAGGAACCCGATAATACTCTCTAAGAGCACAAGTTTCCCAAAGTTTTTTTCTTTCCTCTCCTTTGAGGCACCTTGGTGTCTGCCTCATGGATGAAGGCATACCTATCTAGGTATGATTTTTCACAACTTTAATTATCTTTACTAAGTGATGTAGTACATTGTGTTTTGGATGTAAACATCACTACCTTGTGGGCTTAGGTCTTTCTAAGCAAAGATCAATCCCCTTCTGCCCTCTTTTGGCAATCCACTATCCCATTCATACATTACTCTGAGTTGCCCGAGTAGTCCTATGAATATGGTAGTATCACTTCTACTCCCCATAGGGTCCTACCCAGTTAGGGTAGGTGTTACAGTTGTGACCCTTTTGATGATCATTGATATTACTCATGACTACTAGCCTCAGGTGGTGAATGTGTTCCCTTGCCACCTAGAGTTATTTTCCTTAGTGTGATGTAGTACATCTTGTCTCAGATGTTAGCATCACATTCTAAGGAGCTCTAATTTTCTAGTGGAAGATCGACTCCTTGGTTTCTTTACCGTCCTACTTCACCATTCGTACCCTACTCTTAGCTGCTAGAGTCGTCCTATGAAGATAGTATTATTGCTTTTACTCCCCACAGGGTCCTACCTACCTAGGGTAGGTGTTACCACTATGATCCTTTGATGTTTTATCAATCCTAATCATAATTATTATTATCGATAGTGACTGTGCCCCATAACTACCTGGAGTAGCTTCCTGAGTTGTGATATAGAACATCCTATCTCAGATGTTAGCATCACATCCTCAGGAGCTTTGATTTTCTAGCAGAAGATCGGCTCCTAGGTTTCTGTACCTACTTCACCATTCATACCTTACTCCTAGTTGCTAGAGTAGTCCTATGAATATAGTAGTGTTACTTTCACTCCCCGTAGGTTCCCACCAGTTTATGTGGGTGTTACCCTAGTGACCCATTAATGTTTTGTCAATTGCATTCATGATTACTATCCTCAAGTAGTGAGTGTGTCTGTTTACTATCTAGAGTTGCTTTCCTAGTAATGTAGTACATCCTGTCTCTGATGTTAACATCACATTTTTAGGAGCTCTGATTTTCTAGTAGTTGATCTGCTCTTTGGTTGCTTTCACCAATCTACTTCAACATTCGTACCCTACTCTTAGTCTCTAGGGTAGTCATACGAGTGTATTAGTGTTGCTTTTGCTCGCCACAGGATCCTACCCTTTTAGGATAGGTGTTACCACTGTGACCATTCGATCCTTTTTCAATCTTATTTATGATTGTTATCCCCAAGTAGTGAGTGTATCCCCTTACTACCTAGAATTATTTTCCTATATGTGATGTAGTATATCTCGTCTTAGATATTAACATCATTGCCTTGAGAACTTTGATTTTCTAGTAGAAGATCAGTTCTCCTACTACTTTTTGTGACATATCCTACCATTCATAAACTAGGCTCAGTTGCTAGATTAGTCCTATAAATGTGTTGAGGTCACTTTCACTTCTCATCGGGTCCCACTAATTTATGTGGGTGTTACCCTTATGAGCTTTTTCTCACTCAGAGTTATTATCCTTAGTAGCGAGCCTGTTCTCTTTCTACTTTGGCTCTTTGCTTCTTACTTAGTGATATGGGGCGTCGTGCCTTAGGTGCCACCATCATCTTTTTCTTGAGCTTTGATTTTCTACCAGAAAGTCAGCTCTTTAGTTCCTTCTACTAGTAGTTTTCCCATTGAGATAAGACTCCTA
Organism: Dendrobium nobile; assembly: GCA_022539455.1. NCBI lineage: Eukaryota > Viridiplantae > Streptophyta > Magnoliopsida > Asparagales > Orchidaceae > Dendrobium > Dendrobium nobile. The sequence continues at coordinate 58,462,639 of CM039721.1, forward strand.
GCTGCTGGAGAGGTCCTTTGGATACTTTTATATTATTTCCACTTCTTACAAGGTTCCCATCAATTAGTGTGGGTTTACCACTGTAGCTTCTTTGATGATTTTTTTTGCTAGGCTTAGTCCTATGTCATGTAACAGAGGTGCCCCCTCGCTACGTCAGTTCTTTTTACTCCTATGGAATGAGATTACCCATTTTCACACTCTACTGAGGGTGTATCTCTTTCAGCTTTCTAGGGAGACTTCATTCTGATGTCTTCGTCCCTTTTTTTGTAGGGTTAGGGTTCCCTGAGTGTTAAGATAGTTGCTATTTGAATGCTTTATATTTTGCAACTTATATAATTTTGATGATTCCAAACATTATTATTCAAATGTGTAGTTATCTCCTAACAATTTTAGAAGATTTGTATTTTCTCTTGTGTGTACTAACATTTCAGGAAAAACGAACTCAAGACTATGAAGACTTCAAATCAAATTTAGAATGAGATACTTTGTAAAATTTGAAGTTTGCACTTCTTTGAAATTAAATTGAAAGGGAGTGATTGTAATTGAGTGAATAAAAACATACACACACACATAAGGAGATCATAAAAATTTTATACTGATCGTATTGGACGATATTCGTTCGTACGGGACGATCAGACAGTTATCTCCTATTGAGCACATGGAACGAATAGGAACTTGCTTGAAAAATTTTCTAAGTCCTATTCGTCCGGGACGAATTTTACAATCGTCGAGGACGATTGGTTCTCTGTAAAATTTTTGTTCAGACAAAATTAAATTATCGTTCATGGCGATTGATCCTCTGGAAAATTTTCGTCTAGACGAAATTAAATATCGTCTAGGACGATCTGGTCTCTTGAAAATTTTCGTCCAGATGAAATTAAATTATCATCCATGGCGATTGGTCCTCTGGAAAATTTTCGTCCAGATGAAATTAATAATCATCCGGGACGATCGGTTCTCTGTAAAAATTTGGTCCAGACGAATAAATTTTTGTCCAGACGATTAACCAACTTAGAACGATTTTCAGCAGTTTCTAGAACCGACCTAGTAATAATCGTTCGTACCGAACGAACTTAGTTCGTACGGGACGATCAACGTGTACGAAAATATTTCGTACACATATACAAATAAGATTGTTTCAAAGCGTTTAAGTAAAATTTTCCAGGACGATCCACGATCGTACGGAACGATCCACTACGTACATAATTGAATACTTGCAGTTTTTGGGTGGTTTTTCTTGTCTTTTGTATAAATAGTCCAAATTAAACTGCCACCCAATCTTTTTGTCATTTGATCTTCGTGCCTCTTGAGAGAATAGCTAAGGAGAGAGTGTGAGAGTGCATTCAAGGGAGGATTCCTACCACTGGAGCGTAAAGGCTTCACTTGGAGTTCAAAGGTAAGAATCTCTATTTGTGAATTGGGATTACTTCACTCTTTTCTTTCTTCTTTCTAGATTTCTTGTGAGAAGATCTGTCAAGGAGATCCAGTTCGCTGCCGACACTTGGAGAGTGTGAATAGCCGAAGGGTTCGCTGCCTACACTTGGAGAGTGTGAATAGCCAAAGGGTTCGCTGCCTACACTTGGAGAGTGTGAATAGCCGAAGGGTTCGCTGGCTATACTTGGAGAGTGTAAATAGCCGAAGGGTTCTCTGCCCATACTAGGAGAGTGTGAAAGGATGACGGTTCTCTACCAACACTGGGGATTGTGTAAAAGGATGACAGTTCTCTGTCGCACCGGGGAGTGGTGAAAAGAGTGTGTTGTAAAGGCTTCTCCGCCATGCTGTGGGTGCAAAAGGAGAGTCACTATTGGTATTAGTGAAATACTCAGAGGGTGCCTCTGGGGAGTGGATGTAGGTCTGGTTTTAGACCGAACCACTATAAATCTGGTGTCATTTATTTTACTAATTTTACGTAACCGCATTTTAATTCTTAGTCTTAAAAACTTTGTGGTTGAAAAACTTTTTCTACAAAACTTAAAAGAAACAATTTTTATTTCGGTTCAACATAATTTTAAAAGAGGGCTTAAAATTTTTAAACTACCAATTCACCCCCCCTCTTGGTAGCCTTTGGGACATTAACTTAGGCTTAACAACCTAATTACTAGACTCAATAAGTGGTATTAGAGCTTCGTTTCAAAATCATAAGTTTGAACTACTTTTTGATTAACGTAGATGGCTACATTCAGAAACCGAAACACACCTGAAGGTTACTCTATCACTAGACCTCCACTGTTTGACAATATTCCTTTTGATTTTTGGAAAACACGCATGTCTACTTTCTTACAATCACTTGATTATCGCATGTGGATGCTAGTCCAGGAAGGTTACACAAAACCAACTAGAATAGTTGATGGAGTTAGGGTAGAAACACCTTTTGCAGATTGGACTATAGAAGAACGTGACTTAGCATAATTAAATGCCAAATGTCTAAATAGTTTCTTTTGTGCTTTAAAATCTGAAGACTACATGCGGGTTTCCACTTGCAAAAGCGGAAAGGACATATGGGATAGACTTTGTATAACTTATGAAGGGACAAATGAGGTTAAGCAATCAAGACTCAATATCTTGTTACATGACTATGAACTGTTTCGCATGAAACCTAATGAATCTATTTCTGACATGTACACAAGATTCACACAAATTGTCATTTCTTTGCATGCACTTGGTAGGGAATTAACAAATGCTGAAATGGTCAATAAAATTTTTCGATGTTTACCTACTGCTTATGATGCTAAAATTACTGCAATTACAGAGTCTAAAGATCTAAACATATATTCTATTGACAATCTTCTTGGTTCACTCATTGCTTATGAGCAAGGAGTAAGTCAAAGAAAGATTGATGCAGGTGAACCATGAAAGGAGAAAAATATTGCATTAAAGGTGAAAGAGTCAGAGAGTGAACACTCACAACTTGAGGATGAAGATGATATTGCACTGATGACTAGACAATTCAGAAGCTTTTTAAAGAGGAAGCATAAGAGATGCCAGCAATGGAACAGAGGTAAGTTTAACAGAAATGGTAAGGTTTCTAATGAAGTGATTTGTTATGAATGCAGGAAACCAGGTCATATAAAGACTGATTGCCCAAAACTCAAAGCCACTCCTAGCAAGAAGAAGGTAGAGAAGAAACCAATGGTAAAGAAGGGCAAGAAGAAGTTTCAAAGAGTTTTCTGGGCGGACTCAGCTTCAGACTCATCTGAGACTGAAAAAGAAGAAGAAGTCACCAACCTTTACTTGATGGCAGATAATATTGAACAATCAGATCAAGATGAGGTATGTGACTTAACCTATGATGAATTGTTTGAAGTTTCTGAACACATGCATGATGCATATAGGAAAATGAAAAAGATGCATGCTAGTTTAAGTTTAGAACTGGAAGAGCTTAAGAAGGAACACAAAATCCTTAGGAAAGATCATGCTTTAATAGATGACAACCACATGAAATTTCTTGATGAATATGATGACTTGAATAAAAATTTTGAGAATTTAAAATCATCCTATGCTGAACTTGAAAAAGATTTTAAAAATTTTAAGGATGAATCTGAGTGAAAAACATATCGAATCAATTATACAAATCGAATCTTGGAAGATATGAATTCATTTTATAAATTGACAATAAGAGCTCTCGAGGATAATAGGAATCCCCCTAAACTTGAAGATTTTATAAATCCTAAATATTATCCTAAATTTATGAAATCCCTTAGGAGACAATCAAATGGAAGAAAACTTTGGAATATTTTTCCTAATGTTAAATGTAATAATTGTGGATTTTTGGGACATATAGCTCACAACTGAACTTTGAAGATGAAATCTAATTTGGTGTGGAGACCTAAGATGCATAAACCTAGACATATCATAAATGCATCTGATTATAAATTGCTAAAAGGTGAACCCAAACTTGTTTGGGTTCCCAGGTATAACATTTGAGAGTTTTGTAGGAGTGCTCTCACACAAGACCTCGTGGGAGCATATGGTACCTGGACAGCGGATGTTCAAAGCATATGACTGGAGATACTGCTCAATTCATAACGCTGGAAGCCAGGAGTGGAGGCAAGGTTACACTTGGAGATAATACAACAAAGAAAGTGATTGGATGTGGTATGATTGGAAATTTCAAAAACTTTTTCATAGATAATGTGTTATTGGTTGAAGGCTTAAAACATAATCTGTTAAGTATAAGTCAACTATGTGATAAGGGTTATAATGTGAAATTTTTACCTACTAGCTGCATATTAAGCCTAAATAAAAAAGAAGTTTTAAATGGAAAAAGGGTGAACAATGTTTACATGCTAGATTTGAATTCTATTCAATCTCCTACTGCTTTTTGTTTGAAAACTATTTCTGATGAATCATGGCTTTGGCATAGGAGACTTTGCCATTCTAGTATGAAAAACCTTAGAAGAATTACCCAAAAGAATTTAGTGAGAGGTATACCAAAACTAGACTTTACTAAGGACCACCTTTGTGATGTATGTCAATTAGGAAAACAAGTGAAGTCCTCTTTTAAGTCCAATAAGAATCTTAGAACTAGTAAACTATTAGAAATTCTTCATATGGATCTTTTTGGACCAGTAGGAACTGTAAGTCTAGGAGGGAAGATATACGGATTTGTTATAGTGGATGATTTTTCAAGATTCACCTGGGTTAGATTTCTTTTTCTTAAAAGTGAATCATTTGAGAAATTCAGAAAATTTTCAACTTGGATACAAAGAAAACTAGGATGTGAAATAATTTCTTTACAAAGTGATCATTGAGGAGAATTTGAAATGAATGATTTGAAAATTCTTGTAAAGAAAAAGGGATTGATCACAATTTTTCTACACCTAGATCCCCTCAACAAAATGGGATAGTTGAAAGGAAAAACAAAATATTAATAGAAGCTGCCCGAGTAACATTGGCAGAATACTCACTTCCTAGATATTTTTGGGCTGAGGCGGTTAGCACTGCATGCTATGTTCTGAATAGGGTGAATGTGAGATCAAATTTAAATAAAACACCCTATGAGTTGCTAAAAGGTAGAACACCTAACTTGTCTCATTTGCATGTATTTGGTTGCAAGGTGTTCATTTATAATAATGGAAAATCTTCCTTAGGAAAATTTGATCTAAAATCAGATGAAGGAATTTTTGTTGGATATTCAAGTGTTGGAAAATTTTATAGGGTATTCAACAAAAGAACTTTAGTCATTGAAGAAACCACACATGTTGTATTTGATGAATCTGGAAATTTGGAAGAGCCAAACATTGTTGAAGAAGAGATTGAGGAAAACTCCCAAAAGATTGATAGATTAAATTTGGAAAAAAATGTGGAAGAGAATTTGGAAAGAGAAAACCCTTTGCCTAGAGATTTGAGATTTTCTAAAAATCACCCAAGAGAATTGATTATAGGTGAACCTAGTGAGGGTGTTAGAACTAGGCGTGGATTAAACAAGGAAGTCAATCATTCAGCCTTTATTTCAACAATAAAACCCACTAATATTGATAAAGCACTTTCTGATGAATTTTGGATATTGGCCAAGCAAGAAGAGTTAAATCAATTTGTAAGAAATAAAGTTTGGGAATTAACTCCAAGGCCAAAAGATCAAAGTGTTGTTGGAACCAAGTGGGTATTAAAAAATAAAATGAATGACTCAGGAGTAGTCATTAGAAATAAGGCTAGATTATTTGCTAAGGGGTATAATCAAATTGAAGGAATTGATTTTGAGGAGACTTTTGCCCCTGTAGCTAGACTTGAAGCAATTAGGATTTTACTTGCCTTTGCCTGTTTTAAAAGTTTTAAATTATTTCAAATGGATGCCAAAAGTGCCTTTTTAAATGGGGTAATTGAAGAAGATGTTTTTGTATAACAACCTCCAGGCTTTGAAAATTCAAAATACCCAAATCATTTTTTTAAGTTAAAAAAGGCATTATATGGATTGAAACAGGCACCTAGAGCTTGGTATGAGAGGTTGAGCAACTTCCTACTTGAAAGATCTTTTGAAAAAGGAAGTGTGGATACAACTCTCTTTTTAAAAAAATTTGGAAAGGATATACTCATTGTTCAAATTTATGTGGATGATATCATTTTTGGATCTTCAAATAAAAATTTTTGTGATGATTTTTCTAAAACAATGAGTAGTGAATTTGAAATGAGTCTAATGGGAGATCTAAATTACTTTCTAGGTTTTAGCATTAAGCAACTTGAGGAAGAAACATTTCTTAGCCAAACTAAATATATTAAGGACATCCTCAAGAAATATGAAATGGACAATGCAAAACCTGTTAGTACACCAATGAGTTTCTCAGTTCAGTTGGATAATGACCTTAAGAGAAAATCTGTTGATCAAAAGAAATATAGAGGGATTATTGGATCTTTGCTTTACTTGACTGCTAGCCAACCATATATTATGTTCAGTGTTTGCTTATGTACTAGATTTCAATCAGATCCAAAAGAATCGCATTTGACAGCAGTGAAAAGGATTTTAAGATACTAGGAACTCAAAACTTAGGAATTTGGTATCCTAAGTTTAGCTCTTCAATTGAAATTGTTGGTTATTCAGATTCTGACTTTTTAGGCTGTATAGTGGATAGGAAAAGCACTTCTGGAACATGTCAATTCGTTGGAAATTTATTAGTTTCTTGGTCCAGTAGAAAACCAAATTCAGTAGCTCTATCTACTGCAAAAGCAGAATACATTGCATTAGGAAGTTGTGTGGCACAAGTACTTTGGTTAAAACAACAGTTGATTGATTTAGGATTAACTATAGGCACTATTCCAATTTATTGTGACAATACTAGTGCTATTTGTATTTCCAAAAATCCTATTCAACATTCTAGAACCAAACACATTGACATAAGGCATCATTTCATAAGGGATCATGTATCCAAGGGAGAAATTGAACTCACACATGTTTCAGCTGAAAATCAACTTGCAGACATTTTTACAAAACCTTTAGCCTTTGATACCTTCAGTATATTAAGAATAAGGCTTGGTGTTATTGATTTGAATGCTTAAATAAATATGTTTTTGGAACATTGATATTTATGTTTTCTTAGTTTATTTGTTTTTTATTTTTATTTTGAATTTTGTGATTTTTGAGTGTTTTGAATGAGTTTATTTTAGATTCTGTGGTTTTGTCTTTGTTTTTTATGTTTTGAATGTTTTGTTTGATTTTCTTCAATAAAAAATTCAAAAATCCAAAAATGTGTGGAAATCGTCCGGGACAAAATTTTTTCGTACTGGACGATGTGTGTAAGATTCAGTTTGTATGATATGAAACGTTTAGAGAGCAGTTTTAATGTAGTTCGTCTGTACGATCTTATAATCGTCCAGGATGAAATTTTTTTCTCTCAAACGTCGGTACGAACTTTTTGTTCGTCTGTACGATATGAAACGATTGAATGCAGCGGTTGAGTGGATAAGGTAGTTTTAAATGTGAAGTTCGTCCGTACGAACTTTTTGTTTGTCCAAACGAACAGACGTCGTTTCATTGTAGGGGACGGTTTTCAACTGACATTAAAACGAATTAAATTTTGATCATCTGTACGAAATTTTTTCGTCTGTACGATCGGTCAAGTCAAAAGTCTGTACGAAAGGACGCATCGTAAATTGTGTTGATTACAAAAAGCCATTTCATTTTGGACGAATTGGATCATCTGTACGAATTTTTTTCGGCCAGACGAACGATAATTTTCGTCCAGGACGAACGTACCATTTTTTTTAAATATGAAGGCTTTCTAACTCAACAATCACATCTCCAAACTTCACTTTCAATCCCTTTCAACTTCAAATCAACAATGGCCTCCTCAAGCAAAAGATAAAAGGTGTTGGCTTAGAAACCTCACAGAAATGCCTCTGAAAACTTTCTGTCAAAAGCAAATGAGGAATCTTTTTCTCGTTTTGCCTCTGCCAAAATAACTCCCTCTCGCATTCTGATTCAAAGCGAGATTCACTTTAAGGTAATGCACCTTTTTGCCTCCACCCAGTTTCAATTCATTCTTTTTCTCGTCCACCTTTACAAGAAACAAACCTTTCTCTATTTTCTAGCCAACATGAGTTTTAATTCTGACCACACCTGCATAAGTTCTTATGTTTTAAAACAAAATGTTGAAATCACCAAGCACGACATTGCTGCCTTTCTAAGCTTAAGAACTGAAGGTTATAGAGCCCACACCCTAATGAGTGAAGATACTTTCAAATGGTATGATGTCAATAGGGTGATTAGACAAAGTGGCCTAACATATCATGTTGCTAGAGTCTCCGGTATGACCAAAAATGCCCGAATCATCCAGCATATCCTTCGATCCTCAATCATTCCTAAAGCTGGTGATAGGATTAATATTACCCCTCTCCTTTCTGTTCTAACCTTTTTGATTATGGATTGTAAGCCTATCGACGAAGCCCAACTTATCCTAGACCATCTCTAAGGACTTTCAAAAATTGGGCATGCAGAACAGAAGAGAAAAAGGAACATCTCATTAGGACACTTAGTTACATACATTTTGGAAAAGAAATACAACTTAGTGCATCCTGATGATGAATACGAAGAGCCAGTATACTACAATGATGCTTCCTTCAGAGCAATTTTCAAGGAGGAAGAAGGGAAAGTACATGCCAGTGCTTCTGAAGAAGAAGAAGAAGGAGAGCAAACTTCTGCACCTCAATCAGATTATCAGAATCTAATTGAGAAATTTGATAGACTTGAGACTCATGTTGATCAAAAATTTGATCAAATTGATGCTCAACTTATGCAGCAACAACAGGACATTGGTAGTATCAGAAATGAAGTACATGAAATCAATACCAATGTTATGTTGATGGCCTCCTACTTCAACCTTTTTGGTGGCATTCCTCCTCCTCCTCCTCCAGAAGAATAGAGAATGAGAGATGATTTTGTATTTGTTGTACTTGTGTTTGTTAAAATGCTTGTTGTGTTAGTGTTTATTTTAGTATTTGTCTTAGTTATGTTTGTTTATATTAGTTGTTTTTGTTGTTGTTTTGATATTATGAAATGATCATGTAATCTTTCTCATTAATATCAATACATGTTTTAGTTGATTTATTTTTGGTTTGTTTTAGGAATGTGCTTAATTATTATGAATTTTATTAGTCTTATTTAATCTTAATTGTGCTTAAATTAGATTGTGATTTGAGATTAATTACATTAGAAAATCTAGTCTTTCTAAATTTAAACTTTGTTTATAACTTGTTATAATTAGAAATTTTAAATTCATGTCTATTCATTTAGACTACATAAAAGTTAATATTATTATTGCAATTTAGATGTTTATTTATTTTGTATTTCTTTGCTCAAGTGATATTTATGCACTTAGAAAAATTTGAAATATTAGATTATTGATCTTGGAAAGAATTGGTTTTAATTACTCTTGAAAATTGTACAAAGAGTACAAAAATCAAAAGGAATGCGCAAAGATTCGCAAATATGAAAAAGAGGCACAAAATTAGCCCAATGTCAAAAGATGCACAAAAATGTGCCAAAAATTTTGAAAAAGATGCGCAAAGCGCCACTTGTGGTAATTCTCTTCTTTCCAAATTCTTTCAAACTCTTAATTGATCTTATGTTTATTTGTATTCTATTGAACTTTGAAATATAAAAACTTTTATTCATCTCTCTTGTAATGATTTTCTATATTCAAATGTCTAAATTGAATCATGTTTTTGATAAATTCTTCTCACTTACAATGTTATATCACTTCTTAAATTCTATGAATTTCTATGATTTACCTAATGTTATTAGTTTAAGATTGCATACATTATGTCAATCACCATTTAGATTAAATTTTCAAATGAATTTCATATAATTACTTACATTTCTTGTCTATTTCTTCTTCACTTTTTGCTATTGTCAAAAAGGGCGAGAAATTACTGTGTTTGTATGTTTTATTTTATTTTGTTTGCATTTTGATTTAGTATTTGACTTTGTGTATGACCTTGTGTCTATGGCTTGTGATTGTGTTAAAAAATTTTTTGAAAAATAAAAATATTGTTCTTTGCTTCAAAATGCCTCCTTATTTTCATGTATTCATCAATTTAGAGGGAGTTTAAGAGATTTGTTTAAAATGAAACCATACAAACAATAATTGTTTTGCCATCATCAAAAAGAGGGAGATTGTTAAGATAGTTGCTATTTAAATGCTTTACATTTTGCAACTTATGTAGTTTTGATGATTCCAAACATTATTGTTCAAATGTGTAGTTATCTCCTAACAATTTTAGAAGATTTGAATTTGCTCTTGTGTGTACTAACATTTCAGGAAAAATAAACTCCAGACTACGAAGACTTTAAATCAAATTCAGAATGAGATACTTTGTAAAATTTGAAGTTTGCACTTCTTTGAAATTAAATTGAAAGGGAGTGATTGTAATTGAGTGAATAAAAACATACACACACACACACATAAGGAGATCATAAAAATTTTATACTGATCGTACTGGACGATATCCGTTCGTACGGGATGATCAGACAGTTATCTCCTATTGAGCACATAGAACGAATAAGAAATTACTTGAAAAATTTTCTAAGTCCTATTCGTCCGGGACAAATTTTACAATTGTCCAGGACGATTGGTTCTCTGTAAAATTTTTGTCCAGATGAAATTAAATTATCGTTCATGGCAATTGATCCTCTGGAAAATTTTCTTCTAGACGAAATTAAATATCGTCCAGGACGATCTGGTCTCTGAAAAATTTTCGTCTAGACAAAATTAAATTATCGTCCATGGCGATTGGTCGTCTGGAAATTTTTTGTCCAGACGAAATTAATAATCATCCAGGACGATCGGTTCTCTGTAAAAGTTTTGTCCAGACAAATAAATTTTCGTCCAAACGATTAACCGACTTAGAACGGTTTTCAGCAGTTTCTAGAACTGACCTAGTAATAACCGTTCGTATCGGACGAACTTAGTTCGTACGGGACGATCAGCGTGTACGAAAATATTTTGTACACATATACAAATAGGGTCGTTTCAAAGCGTTTAAGTAAAATCGTCCAGGACGATCCACGATCGTACGGGACGATCCCTACGTACAGAATTGAATACTTGCAGTTTTTGGGCGGTTTTTCTTGTCTTTTGTATAAATAGTCCAAATTAGACTGCCACCCAATCTTTTTGTCATTTGATCTTCGTGCCTCTTGAGAGAATAGCTAAGGAGAGAGTGTGAGAGTGCATTCAAGGGAGGATTCCTACCACTGGAGTGCGAAGGCTTCACTTGGAGTTCAAAGGTAAGAATCTCTACTTGTGAATTGGGATTACTTCACTCTTTTCTTTCTTCCTTCTAAATTTCTTGTGAGAAGATCTATCAAGGAGATCCGGTTCGCTACCGACACTTGGAGAGTGTGAATAGCCGAAGGGTTCGCTGCCTACACTTGGAGAGTGTGAATAGCCGAAGGGTTCGCTGCCTACACTTGGAGAGTGTGAATAGCCGAAAGGTTTGCTGCCTACACTTGGAGAGTGTAAATAGCCGAAGGGTTTTCTGCCCACACTAGGAGAGTGTGAAAGGACGACGGTTCTCTACCAACACTGGGGATTATGTAAAAGGACGACAGTTCTCTGCCACACCGAGGAATGGTGAAAAGAGTGTGTTGTAAAGGCTTCTCCGCCTTGCTGTGGGTGCAAAAGGAGAGTCACTATTGGTATTAGTGCAATACTCAGAGGGTGCCTTTGGGGAGTGGATATAGGTCTGGTTTTAGACCGAACCACTATAAATCTGATGTCATTTACTTTACTATTTTTACATTTCCGCATTTTAATTCTTAGTCTTAAAAACTCTGTGGTTGAAAAACTTTTTCTACAAAACTTAAAAGAAACAATTTTTATTTCGGTTCAACATAATTTTAAAAGAGGACTTAAAATTTTTAAACTACCAATTCACCCCCCCCTCTTGGTAGCCTTTGGGACATTAACTTAGGCTTAACAACCTAATTACTAGACTCAACACTGAGAGATCTTGACGGCATTTGGATACTCATGGCCACGATGATTTTTCCTCTACCATGTGGTTACCAGAGCGCTAGCTTGGGATTCTTTAGGTGACTCTACCCTTTAAGATTCTTCCACTTACCTTTCCTTTTGTCCCTCACATCCCTACCCGGAGCTGAGGTAGGTTGATGATGGGTTGACTTTTACCTCCTATCCTGCTGTTTTGATACTAACAGACAAGTAGTTGGACTTACTAGTTTGGTTGAGAGAGTCTAATAGAGCCCCTGGAAGGTACTTCTCACCACTCTTTTTTTGTTCTGATTGTTCTATTGTGATCAGGCAGGCATTAGAGCCTGACTCTTTATTCACTCAATTGAAATGACTGAGTGGGTATTGAGCCCTTCCTCATTTACAAGGCCGAGCTGGTCGAGCAGATGTTGATATTTACCTGTTTAAGAGAAGCCTTGCCAGAGCACCTGGAAAGTATTCCTTACCACCTCTATTTATATTAGATGTCATGTTAAAGACTAAGCAGGCTTCCATTTCATGGCTCATGAGCTTCTTACTGAGGTCAATCAGAAGTAGTGAGTCACCCCAATCCACTGTTCTGAAAGGATCAGGAAGAGCGGAATCTTTTTCACCTTCTACCCCACTGTCCGGATACGGCCAGACTGGTAGTCGATTTTACTTACCCATTGAGCGAGCCCGATAGAGTCCCTAGGAGGCAGTCCTCAGCACCCTTTACTTCGGATGTCTTGTTAAAGACTAAGCAGGCTTCCATTTCATGGCTCATGAGATTCTTGTTGAGGTCAGGTAAAAGTAGTGAGTCACCCCAATCCACTATTCTGAAAGGATTAGGAGGAGCGGGATTCTTTTCACCTTGTACCTCGTTGTCCAGATATGGCTAAACTAGTTGTCAGTTTTACTTACCCGTTGAGCAAGCCCGACAGAATCCCTGGGAGGCAGTCCTTAACACCCCTTTACTTCAGATGTCCTTTTAAAAACTAGGCAGGCTTTCATTTCGTGTCACATGAGCTTCTTGCTGAGGTCAGGCAAAAATAGTGAGTCACCCCAATCCACTATTCTGAAAGGATTATGAGGAATGAGATCATTTTCACCTTCTACCCCACCATTCAGATATGGTTAGACTGGTAGTTGGTTTTACTTACCCATTGAGTGAGCATGATAGAATCCCTTGGGGGCATTTCTCAACAGCACTTTACCTTGGATGTCTTTTTAAAGACTAAGCAGGCTTCCATTTCGTTTCTTCTTTACTTCTGCTGAGCTCAGGTAGAAGTATTGAGTCACCCCAATCCATTATTCCAAAAGGATCAGGAGGAGACGGGATCTTTTCACCTTCTACCCTATTATTTCGATATGGTCAGGCAGATAGTTGGTTTTACTTACTTGGTAGAGAGGGCCTGACAGAGCACCTGGTAGGTACTCCTCACCAACATTTTCCCTGAGTGTCCTGTTCTGATCAGGTAGGCACCAAATTTCGTGACTCCTTTATTTGTTATTTCGATCTAGTCAAGCAAATACTAAGTCACCCCAATCCACTGTTCTGAGATGTGTGGGAGGAGATGGGATCCCCTTCACCTTCTATTTTGCTGTTTCGATATGGTCAGGCAGATAGTTAGTATACTTTTATTACCTTACCCTCGGTTCTCTCTTCGGCTCTACCATCTCTATAGGGAAAGGCAAAAAGATAAACCCCCCATACTATTTCACCCTCGTGATGACTTTTACTCTTGGTTCTCCCTTTGGCTCTGCCCTTACTACAGGGTAAGGCTAGGGGAGAACCTCTTTACCACTTTTTCACCCTTGTGGTGATTTTTGCTTTGGTTCTTTCCTTGGCTCTGCCCCTATTGAAGGGTAAGGCCAGGAGGATGCCTCATTACTTGTTCACCATTTGGTGACATTTTACTTGTACACTGCTACTTCTCACTCTCTCCTAGGCTTTGCCCTCGCTAAAGGGTAAGGGTAGGAGAAGGGTATTCTACCTTTCTTCAACCTTGTTGGTATCCTTTCGGCTCCACTCTTTCACTCATGTTCTTCACTCTACCTTCCTTTCACATAGTCGGTCAATGCCAACACGAGCAGTTCACTAGTTGTTCGTAACTCCTGTTGGGGGTCTGTTTGTTGATCTCAAATTTGTCAAACCCTTGGGTTCCATGGGTCAGACCATGGTCAATGAGTTCAGACCCATGTCTTGGGTCAACCAGGTTGACCTAGTCAACCCAAGTTGACCCATTGAGCCCTAAGGGGTCTAATTACATTTCAATTCATTTCAAACTCTTTTTAGACTCAAACCCCCACCCCATTGGGCTTAATTGACTTAGCTGACCAAGTCAACCTTTGACTTGGTCAACCCAAGTCTTAATGGGTTAATTTGACCCATTTAGACCCATTTAAAGCCTCTTTAATGCATTAAAAACCTCCTTAATGCTCAAATATTCAAAACCATGGCCAAGTAACTGCCTTTTCCCTCCAAATGAGCCATGGGATGAATCTAGACCGTCGATCATAGCTCTAAGCCTTTAAATATTCTTTTTAGGATTCCAAATAGGGACTTTTGGCTCTTACTTTCTCCCTAGAGTCTCTTAACCCTGTATTTTTTGTGTGAGAGTTCTAGAGACCTCCCAGCACCTTTCCCAAGAAAATCCCGCCGCCAAGACCTCACCGGTGGCGAGCTTTTCGGCTACCCAAAGCTAGGAACATTCCAAGGCTTCTTCCATTCGTTCCAAGGTGTTTCAAAGCTCGTGTTCAACTAGGACATTGTGCGTGGATAATCTGCAAGTGCAACAAGCCTAAGAATGCGAAAATCTAACAGTTAGATCTCTCAAAAACCTTTAGAATAGGTCACTACACATAGGATAAAATAGCTTTCTAAAAAGCTGCTTTTAATCCAGACAAACACATCCCTATGAATGCTCTTCATGTATAGAGCCTATGTTTCAAATTTCATTAGATTTGGTTGAGTAGATTGAGAGAAATTGCCAAAACACTATTCTAGGGTTTCAATTTAGTCTATTTGAACTGGGTGAGATCCTGGCCGTTGATTTGCGGATCGACGGCTCTGATCCTGTCATTCTACGGCTAGATCAAACCGCAGATCCGATCTCGCTTTAGATTCTTTGGTCCAACGTGATCCGAGCGTTGGATTTGAATGGTGCGGATCGGACAGTCGCGGGATGTCGCCCACGTAGATAAGTGGATGATGCTGTCATTGCCGCATGATCATTGCCTGGCGGCGCAATCATCCACAGGCAATGATTGGACTTGGTTTGGCACCCCAATGCCACGCTGCCATGTTTCGCCCTGGATTTTCTTTGATTTTGTTGTTATTTAAATAGTTTTAAAAGCTATTTTAACTCAAATAATCATAAAAAAATCAATTTTAATCCAAAAAAGATGTATAATATATCGAATTATTTGTATTCTCGGCCCTTTTAATTTAAAATTATTTTCAATTAAAAATAATTATTATATTTTAAATTTTTTTAAAAATAGTAAAAATATCCTTTTTTAATTATTTTATTGTTCTATTTTTAAATAATAATAATTATTAAATTATTATCACAATTATTTTAATTGTAAAATTTATAATTATAATTATTTTAATAGTTTTATTACTGTTTTTGTTTTATTATTATATTATAATTATTACTTTTTTATTTTAGTGTTAATTTAATTATTTATTATTATTTGTTATAATTAGTTGTTTTAATTATCTTTTAATAATATTTAATTAATAAATTAATTTATGTCTTTAATATTTTAATTAATAATTATTATTATATTTTCAGATTTATTTCATAATTTTAGAAAACGCCTTTGTCTTATTTTAATTATTCATTTTATTTATTAAATAATAACATTTATTAATAATTAAAGTATTTTTCTATTTATTCATACTTAAATATTTGCTTTTTTTTAATTTAAGTAATTTAGTTGAAAATTTTTTTTATTACTTTAAAATTTTCAGAAGTCTTAAACTATTTTTTTACTTTATTTTAATAAATTAATCTTAAATGTAGGTTATTTTAAAACTATCTTTTGTTGCTTTAAACTTCAAAATTTCATATCTTTTTAATTGTAAATCGGATATTTGCGTATAATACCTCGTTCTTTTCACAAAAATGCCAACATTATTTTAAAAATAGTTTTAAAAGCTAATATTTATTTTTCTAGCAGATTTCTTTCAATGCTTATTTATTGTATTATTTAATTATTATTTAAAAGATTATTATTTTAATAATTATTTTAAAACTAAAAATTATTTAAAGAATTTTTGAAGTTTCATTAAGGTGGTCTGTGGGTCTCCCCTATACTTATTTATTATGAATTAATCTATTTTTAATTATATTATTTTCCAGAAATTTATATTTATATAGGTATTTTGATTATTTTTAAATTATCTATATTATTAAATCCCTTAATTTTGGAAGATCCGCTGCTTGAAATTTTAAACATATGTTTTACATGTGAAGAGCAATCATGAGGGAGTGGATTAGTCAATGGTTGAATCCCAATCATCCACTAATCACTTTGTTAAGCGCATCTACTTTTCTTTTATCGTAGTTTACATATGCAGGATGCACCACCACTTAGTTTAAGCTCTCCTAGATCTAAGAACATGGTGTGTTTATTGCTTTTATGTACTTCCATGCATTGTTACCTTGAGGGTTAGAGTAAAACTCAAGTTTAAACCTTTATAATGTAGTGACACCCTAAAGTCAATAATTAAAGACCCGTCTAGAGAACTTAGAAAAATTCTAGGAGCTAGGATAGATCTTGAACCAATATGAAAACTTCAAAAATTAAACTTAGAGACATCTTAAATCTTCAAAAATTTTCTAAGAATTTTTAAGGCTTGTTAGACAACTTAATTATCCAACCCTAATTCACTAGTTAAATAGGGCCATGATACCTTCTAAAAATTACCAAAAATTCATTTTAACTCAAAAAAATACTAATAATAGCTTGAATGCTTATAATTTTGTGCTTAACCTTAGATAATTAGGGAACCTTAGGTTGATTGCAATCGGACCCTTAACTTCACCTTAATTAGAAATTACCTTTTTGCCCTTAATAAATCATTAAAAATTATTAAAAATTTTAAATTTTTTTCCAAACACTTGATAACACTTTCTCAAGTCATTCCTGACCTTTGAGGGTAGTTCCAATCAGTTTAGAGCTGGTTTAGATTAAAACCATAAAATCACCCCATAGTTAGATGATTAAGATAATTTCCTTAATTACCCAATCTTTAGAAATTCATAAAAAATTATAGAAAATTGCAAATTAAGAAAACTCATTTGCATTAAAATCTTATTAGGGTCTATTATTTAATAAAAATATTAGGATTTTAGAAACCCATTTAAATTAGAAAGTCAACTTTCTGGTCAACCCTCAGCCTATAGTCTAAGGCCCGAAACTTCCAAAATTCATAACTTTGCCTAAGAAACTTCAAATTTAGAAAACTACCTGTCTAAATACTCATCTTAAGGTCTAATATTTACCTAAAATATTAGAAATCTCAAACCTAGCCTATTTCCCATAGTGACCTTTTGGACCCTTCTAGCCTAACACCTAGTAGAACCCGGGACTTTTCAAAAATGGCTAACACAATTTAAACTTCAAATATCAGTAACCTAAGTATTTAAAAGTGATGAACAAACTAAATTGACTGAAATAGACCCTAATCCATTAATATTTTCACTTTAACTAAAGTTTTCTTTTCAGACCTCCAACAAACCATAACCTTAGGTAACTTTAACTAACTACCAAACTTAAGATCAATCCCAACCACACAGACCTTTTCACACACATAGAATTGTTTATTAGGGCACCACTTATAGACTTAGGCTAGGCCGATGTTTCCTTTTCTACTGTGTGCCGGGATTTTTCATATTTTTCATTGCATGTTGTGATGAAATTACTATATTTGCTTACCTTTATTGTACTCTATTGATTGATGTGATGGGCGATAGATTTACCCCAAGGTTTGGGATGAGATATATATTATTTTCTTGCATGTGGCCATGCTCATGCAAATCTAAATAAAAGGGGGACAAAATGTCATGATTTCTAATGATGTTTTGTGCAGGTGCTTGCTCAGCCCCCCTAAATAAATAAGGGCTAATTCATTTAAAAATAATTGTTACAGGTGCTCCAGATGCTGCTTAGCCCTCAATAATTAACATGATGACCAAGCATGGCTGTGATGTGCACTTTACTTTCTATATAAATTGCTTGTAATATATCAACTGCTTAGGATGATTTTTATTAAAATAACCTTGTAAGAAGTTTAGATTTACTGCTTTCCATTAATGTAAAATTTTGTAATAATTTCTAAGAGTTATGAAGATATCTTTAAGTGTGGATTTTTTTATCCAACTTGAGTTCCAAAAGTAGAAGGCATCGTCAAAGGGGAGAGTTTTCTTCTATTTGGAAGATCGAGTTGGATGGCTTTAGATATCCAAAGAGAGAAGGCAATACTCCTTTTCAAGGGAGATTGTCTCTTCGTTTGGATATTTAAGCCATGATTATTCCAAGGAGTCCAAGGAGGAGAGATCCAAGGAGTCTAAGGAGGAGAATTCCAAGGAGTCAAAGGAGGAGAGATCCTAGGAGTCCAAAGAAAGCTGAAGACTTGAAGACTAATATCCCACTCATATTTAGGCTCTCTAAGGATAATAAAAATTCTTCTACTCACAACTAATCTCTAAAATTTTAAGTTTAAATAATATAGAAACTTAACAAATCTAGAAAATAGCCAGAATCGTCCAGGGTCGCATGCATATTATTGCATTCTTTCTTTGAGACAATTCCCCACCTGCGGGTAGAGTCCGAATAATCTGGCCTATGAGGATGAGGTGCCAGACCTGGGAAAGTCTAGTCTACTTCTAAGAATTATTTCATACTAAGCCTGTTTTTAAAATCTAAAGCATATCTGATTTGGATCTTCCAAATTAGCATGCATTGCATTAGAAACAAATCTAATTAAAATTTTAATTCAATTAGTTAGTGTTGCAGATAAATGGTTTATGATTTTGAGAATAGAAAATATTTTTATTTCTCTACGATGGCCTTATTTACTAATATTTCAGGTCCACACGATCAGACTGCAATTTGGAACCAGCTCAAGATTGGGTAGACTAGGTCTATGTCAGTTTGTACATTTTTTTCCTTTCTTGAGTCTATTATATTTGGTGTGGCTCCTGATTCTTTATAACTTGGAAGATTTTTTGACTGTTCCGTAGAGTTTACTATTTTTGGTAAGATCGTCCGGGACAATTTTATATCATCCTAGATGATCTGTCCAAAAATAGAAACCCTAATTAAAACATCCTCATTAAGACAGCCATCATTAGTTGATCGGCCTAGACGATACCTATATCGGCCAGGACGATACCTGTATCGGCCAGACGATAGTCTCAATTCAGAAAGAATCAGCCGTCATAATCAGTTTAGGAATTCTTTGTTTTAGGAAATCAGCCAGGACGATATTCATATCGGCTAGGACGATCTAACTTAATTATGCCTAAATTGATCGGTATCTTTGGAAAGCATTAATGGTTGATTGATACGATCACATTGTCTAGGATGATTGTAGGATCAGCCAGGATGATATCCTCGACGATTTATATAGGACAGCTCGAATTCAGAGTGATGCTCTGGATGATTGAAATTGGTTTTAAACTAATTGGCCTGGACGATCATGATATCGGCCGAGACGATGTAACCAATTTTCTTCTGATCGTCCCAAATCGTCCCGGGCTGATGAGCTAAATTTGTTCTAATCAGCCAGGATGATATAACTATCGTCCTGTACGATAATGTCGGCAACTTACATTAATGAGCTCATTTTGAGCACTTCTATTTAAGCTATGACATAACAGTTTATAAGTGTCTTTGGCAGCCATTGTAGCTTCATTCTTTTGGGGAAAACTTGAAGAGAGAGCTTGAAAGGGACTGAGGAAAGGGTGGAGTTTGAGAGAGGGAGAAGATCCTGTGAGGGGGAACTCAAGGGAGTATGGAGGGGGTTCCACACGGTTGCTCCGGCAAGCTCGCACCTGAATACTGTCGGATTCAAGGCTTGTCTCAAGGGAAGTTCACCAAAAAAGAAGATCTCTTTGGTGTCAAAGGACCCGGCGACTCCGCCGCACCGGGAAAGGTGCAAGTGATTTGATAAAGGCTTCTCCGCCTAGTTGTGGGGGATAAAGGAGAGACACTTAGTTTAGTGCAATACTTAGAGGTTGCCTCCAAGGAGTGGATGTAGGTCAAGGTTTGACCGAACCACTATAAATCTGGTGTGTTCTTTTATTATTATTGCTTCCGCATTATTTTCTTCCGCACTTGATTTTTGTGGTGATTTTGGTTTAAGTTTTCTCTTTAGTTTTAAAGTTATCCAATTCACCTCTCTCTTTGTTAGCCTTGGGCCAGTTCATAAGGGCTTAACATTCATAACGAACTTTCTAGTGGTATCAGAGCCGTTTTCAAAAAAATAAGTTTTTAAAAGCTTTTGAATTTTGATCCATGGCTAATTTTTCAAATCATACTATTGCGGAAGGTTATTCAATCACCAGACCACCTTTGTTTGAGAATATTACTTTTAATTTTTGGAAAATTTGCAAGACTACTTTTTTGCAATCGATTGATTTTCGCATGTGGCATATGATTTTAACTGGTTATTCATCACCGTCACGTATTATTAATGGAGTTAAAACTGATATTCCTTTTAATCAATAGAATAGAGAAGAATAAGTAAATCCTCAATTGAATGCAAAATCTTTAAATTACTTTTTCAGTGCTTTAAATTCTGAAGATTTTATGTTAGTATCCACATGCACTACTGGTTAGGAAGTTTTGGATAAACTACACTACATATACAAAGGCACTAGTTAAATCAAGCAATCCAAGTTAAATTTATTAATACATGATTTTGAATTATTTTCTATGAAAACTTATGAGACGATCTTAGACATATACACTAGGTTCATTCAAATTGTAACATCATTACATGCCTTAGTAAAAGAATTTTCAAATTTTGAAAATGTTAACAAAATTCTTCGTTGTCTATTGGATAAGTTTAATACTAAAGTTATTGCTATTTATGAATCTAAAGATTTGAATGTATATTCTATTGATAATTTGATTGGCTCACTCATTCCCTATGAGCAAGGGTTAGGTTAAAGACTTTTGGATGCAGGTAAAACAATTATTTTAAAAACAGAAGATAGAGAAGGAAATAGATTAGTTGGTGATGACTTGTCAAAAAAATCATAAAGCTCATCAAAACATAAGCAAAAGTGAAAAAAAAAGTAAAAATGGTAAGGAAATTTATATTTCTTTTGATGTTATATGCTTTCATTGTAGGAATCCTAGATTCATGAAAAACCAATGCCCTAATTTAAGAATTCTTCCTACGAAAGAAAAGGGCAAGGGAAAGAAAAATTTAAACTAGGGAAATAATGAAAGGCAAAAAATCTCATGGGCAGATCTGGTTTCTAAAGCATCAGAACAGGAGAGAGATAATGGTTAAAAGCCTTTCGTGTTTTTGTGTTGTGTTTTTGTTTTTATATTTTTCATTTTTATTTTGTATTTTTGTTTTGTTTATTCTTTAAAATTTTTGTTTTCATGAAAGTTTTTCTCTGATAACCACACATATTTACTTTTCTAAAAATAAAAAATCTACTTCCTATTTTTTTTTTGAAATCATTGGTAAGTTGTGTTTGACTTCTCTAAAACAGTCAAAGGAAGAAAACTCAAGTTTTTGACTCTCAATCTCTATTTCCTAAAAGTGGTTATTCTACTTTTGATTTAAAATATTTTTCATCTTTTAAATTGGTTTTTGAAACTAAATTTTTTATCTCCTTACATTTTATTTATCGCATAGGAATCTTTTGCAAGTTGTTGAATCTAACTCATAATTTTCTTAATAAAAAAATTTTCTTTGTTAATAGGATGGGTTTACTTTTCTTTTTTAAGATTTAAGAAAGGTAGCATATTTAAAAAAAAATTAGCCACCAAAAATAAAAGATGCGCAATGACGCCAAATTGAAAAATAGAATACACAAAGTGTATAAAAATATGCGTAGTGCTCCAACCAATTGTCAAGAGGCATAAAATGAGTCCACAAAGTTTAATGCTTATCATTCTTGTACTTCTTAAAAGCTTAAGAAAATCCAAGATACTTTTGAAACTTGAGTTTGAAAATCTTGATTTTTGATTCAATAATTCGTGCATTGATCTTCTATTAGATATATTTTATGAAAGGAGTTTTTGAAAAATGATTGTTTCTTTCTCTGATTTATTCCTTGATTTTGATAATGAATTATAAAGTTTTTTAGCCTTTTTAAAAAGAACATGAGTTTGAATTATCAAATTCTAAATTTCTAATCTTTTCTAGGTTATGCATTGTCAATCGAATTCTACTTAGTTTTTTTATTAAAACTAAGATCTAACTTCCTCATTTTAAAAATATTTGCTTTTTCACTAGATCAGGAAACTTTTTTTTTTATTCTTTTTGTTTTCTTTTGTGCCTCCTCTCTTTTTGATAATGTCAAAAGGGGGATAACGTAATGTTGAATTTGTATTCTTTTTTTTTTTCAAAAAATTAAAAACAACAAAAATATTTTTGATCTCCCCTATTTTTTAAAAGGGTTTATTATAGTGAGGGGGAGATTAGGAGAAATTACATTTTTTTTTAAATTCAAATTGAATTGTTTGCCATCATCAAAAAGGGGAGATTGTTGCAGATCAATGGTTTATGATTTTGATGATAGCAAACATTCTTATTTCTCTACGAAGGCCTTATTTACTAACAGTTTAGGTTCACATGATCAGACTGTAATATGGAATCAGCTCAAGATTGGGTACACTAGGTCTGTGTTAGTTTATACATTTTTTCCTTTCTTGAATCTATTATATTTGGTGTGGCTCTGGATGCTTTGTAACTTAGAAGATTTTCTAACTGTTCCCTAAAGTTTACTGTTTTTGATAACATCGTCTGGGACGATTTTATATCGTCCTGAACGATCTATCAAAAAACAGAAACCCTAATTAGGGAATCCTCATTAAGGCAGCCGTCATTAGCTGATCGGCCTGGATAATACCTGTATCGGCCAGGACGATAGACTCAATTTAGAAAGAATCAACTGCCATAATCAGTTTAGGAATTCCTTGTTTTAGAAATCGGCCAGGACGATCTAACTCAATTATGCCTAAATTGATCTGGTATCTTTAGAAAGCATGAATGGTTGATTGAAATGATCAAATCGTCCAGGACGATCGTAGGATCGGTCGGGACGATGTCCTTGACAATTTACATCAGATAGCTCGAATTCAGGGTGATGCTCTGGACGATTGAAATCGGTTTTAAACTAATCAGCCTGGATGATCGTGATATCGGCTAGGACGATGTAACCAATTTTCTTCTGATCGTCCCAAATTATCCCGAGCTGATGAGCTAAATTTGTATTAATCAGCCAGGACGATGTAACTATCATCCTAGATGATAATGTCGGCAACTTGCATTAATGAGCTCATTTTGAGCACTTCTATTTAAGCTATGACATGACACTTTGTAAGTGTCTTTGGCAGCCATTGTAGCTTCATTCTTTTGGGGGAAACTTGAAGTGAGAGCTTGAAAGGGAGTGAGGAAAGGGTGGAGTTTGAGAGAGGGAGAAGTTCCTATGAGGGGGGACTCAAGGGAGTGTGGAGAGGATTCCACACGGTTGCTCCGGCAAGCTCATACCAGAATACCGTCAGATTCAAGGTTTGTCTCGAGGGAAGTTCACCAAAGAAGAAGATCTGTTTGGTGTCAAAGGACCCAATGACTACGTCGCACCAGGGAATGTGGAAGTGATTTTGTAAGGGCTTCTCTGCCTAGTTGTGGGGCCTAAAGGAGAGACACTTAGTTTAGTGCAATACTTGGAGGGTGCCTCCAAGGAGTGGACGTAGGTCAAGGTTTTACAGAACCACTATAAATTCGGTGTGTTCTTTTCTTATTATTGCTTCCGCATTATTTTCTTCCGCACTTGATTTCTATGGTGATTTTGGTTTAAGTTTTCTCTTTGGTTTTAGAGTTATCCAATTCACCTCTCTCTTTGTTAGCCTTAGGCCAGTTCATAAGGGCTTAACATCCCTAATGAACTTTCAAGTGGTATCAGAGCACTTTCTAGTGTCATCTAAGCACTTTTAGTTAGGGGCATTCACCCAACATAGGTACAAAGCCAATTAGAAAACTCTTTAGATGTCGGCCTTATCTTCCAAAAAATTGTACCATCCATCTATCTTTCTTAAATGACTAGACTATATGGTTTTGAAGTTATTAGGTGGTTAGCTAACTCCCCAATCCAGGCCGGGGTAAGTCCAGGTTTTGCATTGCATTAGCTAAAACACTGGTGTTAGTGTGTGTAGAACACTAAATCCAACCTAGATAAGGGATTCAATGCTACTATATTCGGTCTTGTAGTATGCCTAAATAGTAGGTAAGTTCCCTATTCTTCAGGGACTATAAATCCTACTTATCTGCATCACTGGATGACGCCACCTCCATCCTTCTCTCACGCATGTGATTATTTGCTTGGTCTTCTTTTCCCCAATTTCTCTTTAGTGCCCTAGAGCCTCCGAATGCTGGTGTGAACCTCGCATGTGGATTTATCCCCTTTTGAGACCTTTCTTCCTTTTGAGTAGGACTTCTTAGTCTATACCCTTGTACCAATCCCATTTTGGGAAGGATAATGTATGATCCTTAATCGAGAGTCATCTCAGGCTCCGGCCTCGGATGTAATCAACCACGGGGGCTTATGCCTATGGGAAACTTGGCTCCACATCTAATAAACCCTATCCTAGTTGTTGTATTGGGTGGGAGAATCCCGAGACTGTGATCAGGTCGTGTATATTACTACACATTAGAGGCATCGGCGAGAGCCTCTATCCTTAATTGTTAGTCGTATGCATGATCCAATCTGTCTTTTCCAATTGGCCTATTCGTGTCGAGTGTAAAGGCCTACGATCATTTTTTCCTACGGGATAGTACGGTCGTACCCTTTGCGTTCGTACCTCGCGAGAGGTGCTCTTTCGGAGGTTCACATTCCTCTCTCTTTCATTGTCTTCAAGACCATGTAGACCGGGCCAAGAGAGTTTTGGGTTCCTTCTTCTTATGAGAAGTTGGGACTTTGGGTCATTGGTCTCAAAATGATTTCTTCATCTCACTAG
Source organism: Dendrobium nobile (assembly GCA_022539455.1). Classification (NCBI taxonomy): domain Eukaryota; kingdom Viridiplantae; phylum Streptophyta; class Magnoliopsida; order Asparagales; family Orchidaceae; genus Dendrobium; species Dendrobium nobile. Next base: position 58,487,781 of record CM039721.1, read on the forward strand.
TCGAGTTATTTCTTTTGACCAATTTTAGACCCACAAACCCATTACGGGTGGGAATGGTTGCCTCAGGCTCCTAGGCCGGTAGATTGCAGAGATGGATAGGGAGTTATTACTGTTGAGCTCAGATCTCAGCATTTATCTTTCTACTTTGCCTTCTAGTAAGCCTCCCCCCATATGAGGAGGCCTCAGCATCACTCCTATCAGGTGCAACAATCTCTCTAGGAAGGGTGGTGGTGTTTGCAGTCACCACAGAGATTCTTCCATCAGCCACAATTTACTTGGTGGCTGGTCCCCCAAGATGAGAAAGTCGTTCAAACACATAAATCCTCCAATGAGGATTTTTTGCAGTAAGTCATGGTGCTGGAAGATGAGCACGACGTATGGCGACTTTAATAGAGTGTGGCCTCTTGGCATGCCCTTCAGATTCCATGTCTTTCAAAGGAACAACGATATTCCTTATAACTATTACAAGGAAGTCAAGGCTACCAAATTGGATTGTAGCTCTAGAGCTTCCAGTGTTGATTACATCATTTGCTAGTTTAATGCTAGCTCCACATCCTAGTTGGATGATAACTGACACATTTTGTAGATCCATCTGCATGAACGAAAGATAAGGGTTAGTAATCAGCATCTAATTTATCACCCCACACTTTAAAATGTAGAGACTTGCATAGAACGAGAAATAAAATAAATAAACATTAGCAAATGATTAAAATAATATAAATTTAAAATCCTGCCAAATGCCATATGAATTAGTTGAATGATCATTTTAGAATATTTAACATTTAAATTTATTAAACAAACATCTTGGAAAATTTAAAAATTGAGACCTTTATGGATTTAAATGCTACTATAGCTCTATGACAACTAGTCAAAGATGAAAAGAAAAACCAATCCTCAACCGAGTCACCAAAACTTTGTGGGTTCCGAGAATTCTGCCTCGGCCTCCTCCCAACTTTGCTTTTATTTCTTCGGGGGAGTTTTAACAGAATAAGTTCCAGTGTAAATTTTAGAAGGCAGATGAGTTTATATATAAGATATTACCCAGAGATTTCGTCCTCATTTTGTGAGGACTTTATGATATTAGTTCTGGTTTCTTATAGGTGCAAGCCACTATATTTAATTACCCCTCCCGATAATGAGAGAGAACTTTCGATAAAAGCTAGTCGTCGATCAGATACATAGAGATATGTGGTATCTGGCTATAGTAGAAACATAAGCATTCAGAAATGATTGGATATTTAAAATGAAAATTTCAACACCTTGCACTTAAAGCAGATAGTGGGGGAATGGATGATTGACTCGATCAAGATCGTATGGTTCCATCATCCCAGACCATCGTGGTCCATAAACTACTTAGTCATAGGAGGTAGTCGACCCAACCTAATATAAGGATACTTGTTAGCAGCCATGGGTTGCTTCGTCCAAGGGGACCTTATAGAGCTAGGGTGGGTATTTATCTAAGAGGATAAATTTGAATCCACCTTAGCTAACAGAGGGCTTTGTGCCATATCGATCGTATCCTATTGATTCATATCTTAAGGATTTTATGATACTAAAGAACATATTGGCTCTGGTCATACCGAAAATTTTATGACGCCATTTGGCGGCAAAACTACTCAGTTCAGAGGGCCCCACGTTATAACCGTTTATCCTACGATGCCATTTAGCTACAAAAATGCTGGTTAGAGGACACATACCACATCCTTATTGGTAGAAGATTGTTTTAGAATGGATCCTAGTGATATTTTTGACTAGGCATTAGCTCCATGTGAGCTAAAATAAATTTTAATTTGTCCACCCTAGTAAACTGCTGCAGAGGGTGGATGGATTTTTTTTAAAGTGGTTGATGATCGAGTTTCAAATTTAAATATTTTGGATTTTGATAATTTTTTAGAAATTTGAATTTTCAAGTATTTAGAGTGGCATTTTGAAATACTTGAAATTAACCCCTTCGATTGAGATAAGTATTCAACATGATCATCATCGGGGTGATCTTGAGGTCACTTAAAAAATATTTAAACTTTTGGATATTTAAGAGCATTTTGAAATGCTTGAAATTAATCCCTCTGGTTGAGATCTACATTCAATACGGAAATTATTGAGGTGTTTGAGGTCTTTTTCATTTGAAAACATGTGTATTTGGTGTATGAACCTTATCAACTCTGTTGAGCTATCAACAGAGGATCAGGTTTCATAGGCTTTATGTTTTTATTAGTAAATTCTCATTATTATAGGCCTTGAAGGCCTAATATGAATATATTAAGATAAATATACCGATTGTCATCATTGTATAATTATTTGGTGGTTCGAATCCTGTTGACTCCTTTTAATTCACATAGAAGGATCGGGTTCGAACTATAATTCACTTACTGACCTGCGCAACATCCCTAGACATCATGTGTGTACTCGTAACACACTCGTTTGGGCTCATGTGGGTGTTTGGGGAATTTTATAATTATTAGTTGAACCTTGTCAACTCCTATTTACCTGCTTAGGAGGATTGGGTTCATATTTATTGACCCACACAGCATCCCTATATATTACGTGTGTACCTATAACATGCTCGTCGGAGCCCATGCGGGTGTATGATTACACTTACCCCTTGTGTACCTATATGTATACAAACTACGGTGCATGTGTTGGGGCATTCTTGGTGTATTTGGAAATGTCTTTAATCCTCATGCATGAATGTTGTGGATCTGGTGGTGTGGCATATACATCTATCTTTGTAGAGAGCTTGTATGTGTTGCATATCTTTTAATTCCACTCGTAGGAATTTGCATTTGAATTTTATGTGATTCCATTGTATTTTATTCTTGGATAGTAAATTGGATGCATAAGGATCTTCTATGGTATCTCGTAGGAGCTCCTATGCTTGCCAATATATTGCCCTTACTTGTATGCAATATGCCACGTGTATTGTAGTTTGTTAGATACTCTTCATGTTTCACTTATAAATATCCCCTTCTTCAAATTTTATCGTAAACATGTTGATTGAAATGCCACTGCATTTTTCACACATCTTCTACTTCACAAGCATGTCAAATGTGCTCGTAGAGAATTCATCCTTTGTGGAGCAATAGGAACTTATGTTGTGTCAAGTTTTTTTATGCTCATCACTCATTGATTTTTATTGTTTGTAAAGGAGTCCAACATGTTTGTTTGTCATTATCTATTGGTCAAATATTATATGCATTTGCAAGCTAGTTAATATTGACTAAAAGGATGTTGTAGCATTCACCATACTCTCCACTATGTGTACTTGGCAAGTATTTCATCACACTGATTGGAAAATTGCTATATTCACTTGTATATCAATTTTATATTCATAATAATTTATTGTGTGTAGGACTTATTATCCACTGTCACTACTTATAAGTGGGATAGCATATAGATTTGCAAGCCAAATGATGCTCTATGTAGGGATGTTATTGCATTCTTTATATATGATCATTGATGAGTCCATCAACTTTATTGCGTGTTTGTTATTGTCACTCATGAGTGACCTTTCAATCATCATCAATTATGAAGTTCCACTTGCTTGTTTGTATATAAATATTGACTTATTCTTGCATTCATATACTTGCAATAAAAATCTATGTTTGAGACAAGTTTTTAATAGCCTTTGAGAATGATCTGTGACACGCATAACGGGCCTAGAAGTATTCATGTTGAAACTTGCTTGAAAGCCTACCATTATGTGTATCAACTTCTTTCATTTCTAAGAGGGTAGTATATTTGTACCTATGAATGGTATGCGTATCTATCATCACTATCTTTATTTGACTTGTCCAATATTCATTTGGATGTATTTGAATGATCTTGATTTTTGATAACTCCACTTTGAATCATACATTTGTCAAGTTAAGATTAAGTTCTTTGTCATTATCAGTTCAATTCCTTGTAGTCATAAGCTCGAGCTTAGTTCACTGAAGTCAATGTGCAAGCATGCAAGTCTTCATCATCTGATTCAAGTCAAGTTCATGTCATTTATATTTTGTTCAAGTACCTTGTATCCTTACAAGTTTAATTGCATGCCCAAGTCATCTTCAATTAACAATAAAATGAAATTGCACACAAATTTATTTAAGTCCAATTTTTTTATTGATTATTTAAATTTGAATTAATTCCATTTGATGTTCCAATCAATGTCAAAATAAAGTCTCATGTTGTTCTAAGTCCTTATCTTTTTTAAACAAAATTTTGGCAGTCTTCCGGCAACTCTCTCGTTTAGGAGAAACTACGGAAAACTGGGCCTTCCCAAAACGCTAGGAAAAGCTTGTATGGTAGGTGTCCTTGGACACCGCATCCAGATTTTTTTCCCCCACCACGCTAAGAAAAGCGTGTATGGGACTTCGGAACCTATTGCAAAGGAAAAGTAGTTGTTTCTACGCAAGTGGGTACTTATGGGTATCCCCACTTTGTTGAATGCATCATACTGGGTTCCCATCCCATAATGCTAAGAAAAGTGTGTATAGGCAATTTTCTGGTGCGCCATGAATGCCAGAGAAGAGATTTCATATGATTACCAGCTTCGTCACAAGCATCGTGATGAACTTCCTCCCACCATGCTAAGAAAAGCTTGTATAGGTGGTTGTTTTGTTGCGTTGTAAGCATCAAAATTAGGTTCCCGAAGTTTGCAAAACTTTCTTCTTTTTTTTTGAAAATCTTTTCTTTTTATAATATTAAAAATTATAATAATTATAGTAACAATATTTATAATAATAACTATAATATTAGATTTTAGTATTTTTATGATATCTATTATTATTAGTATAATATCTAATAATAATTATATTAATAACTAATTAATAATACTAATAAAAAATAGTATAAATAAATAAATAAATAAAGTTTTTTACCTTAAACTAAGTGGAGGTTGAGTTGAGAGGTTGAGCTTTATAAGGATTATAAGTGGGTTTGAGTGAGGTATAGAGTGCAGTTGTTGTTAATAGGATTTGAAACGTTTTTGGTTGAGAGAGAGAGAGAGAGACTTATGAAGTGGTTTCAGCTATATGAGATGGGGCTAGGATCGGGCTAGGGCAGAAGTAAAGCTTACAGGATTTGAGAAGTGGGTGGCAACTTGGGTTCGGAATAGGTAGGAGAAGGGGAGATCAGAATGACAGGCGTCAGCTTCAGGAGGGTTCGATGGGTAGAGGAGATGGGGTCGGCTACGGAGTTTGTGAGCTATGGCGTTCAGGTCGGATGAAGATTGTGGGGTATCATCAGCTTTGGAGGGAGGAAGACTGGCTTGAGGTAGTCGGGTTGGATGATTCAAGCTCGGGAGAAGGAAGGAGTGACGATGAGAGGGGCTCGGCTTGCGATCGTGGAAGAAGGTGGCAGAAGAAGAAGTCTCGCGTATGTAGCAGGAGCAGAACACCTCCATTCATTGTTGCTTTTATAGTCGAATTGGAGCACGAAAGCAGAATGGATTTGTGGGTTTTGAGCAGGAATCGCAAAGAAGCGACTGGAGCGGCGCCAATTCAGTGGTATTCATGGATCTGACGTGTTACAAGATATTTTTTTCACTCTTTAATTTTTGTTTCTTTGGGTATAACATGGAGGTCAACAACTATAAGCTCAAAAGAGATAAATAATATATAAGAATTAAAGTTTTCAATGTAAATCATGGGTTACCATCACCATTTAAAAAAAATCACCACTACCACTCCATGTAAACACCTTTCAAAATTTCCTCTATATATATATATATAAATATCACCACTACCACTCCTTGTAAACACCTTTTAAAAGTTCCTTTATAGCCAAAAAAAAAAAGGAGGAGGGGAGTGGGGGGGGAGAGTATGAAAAATATTGAAATTAATATAATTAATAAATTTAAAATTTATTCGAAGCATTTCTCATCTGATAGAGTCTTGATGGAAAACTTTAAGGGTTAGCTTTACTAGGCTCATGAACTTGACTTGGCTGCCAAACTTCCTCACACATAGAACTTATCAAATGAGTAGCCCATTAACTCACCTCATTGGAAGTTACACAATGATGACTGTCAATTATGTTGTTGTGCACTTTTTACCTTGAAAGTCAAATAAAAAAACATAAACATTTCAAATTTCTCATTAATTCTCTTGTACTTTTTCCTTTTTATAAATCATTCATTTTAAAATTTTTGTCAAGAAATATTGTTTATCCTTCCTTAAAAAATTAAATATTATTTCTAATTTTCAAAAGTTATATTGATGTTGAGCTTTTTTTTTTTAAAGTACTAATGTCAACCCACGCATCAGAAATTTTCATAAAATTTGATCCTATTTTGAGATCATTGATAATGATGTTTTATATTAAGATCAATGATCTGAAACCAGACCCATAAAGGCTACCACATGTTATCATTATTAAGCCATCACTGGTGGTCAAAGTTGTTTTATTTTAAGCGAGTTGGCTAAGCTATATTAGATGAAATAGAATCATATTAAAAAGTAATTATGAAAAAATAAGATCTATGCCATATTTTGATAATTACAAAGCATATTCATGATACATAACATGAAACCTCTCATTAAATAACTAAAAAGGGATTTTTCTGCTCATTTCTTAGGTAGAAGTGCACACCATTTATTATCATCGAAAGTTGCATACAATGCTAGAGATCACGATGCTTGTTGCCATTAAATAACCGATGTTACTAAACACAACAAGAAATACATTTAATCCTATGTCGATGGTTCCTGAATTATAGGCTAGCTTTCCCATAAGTCTTATTTAGGCCTTCCCACAAAATGATTTTAGATGTTTAAGCTGCGCTCCACAAATATGGAAGACTTTACAAATAACAAGATAAGTAGTAAAGTATCTAAGTAATTTATATAGCTAGCGGAACCAAATAAAGGTTTTCATTTCTCCTAGTAGTTATTCCTGCACTATCTTCCATGTCCATACCATCACAGGAAATGCCACTCGGTAGTTTCCAATTGAAGCGATACACAAGATTTGCTAAAGCAAGCTCAATAATGGAAATTGCAAACTGTATTCCAGGACAAATTCTACGGTCAGCACCAAATGGAATGTAGTGAATATCATTACCTTTGTAATCAACATCGTCACCTAAGAATCTCTCTGGCTTAAACTCTAGTGGTTTTTTCCAATAAACTTCGTCTCTTTCGATAGCCCAAGTATTGATGAGGACCCTAGTCTTCTTCGAAATGTTATATTCTTGTATTTTACAATCTCGCAATGACTCTCGAGGGAGAAGTAATGGAATTGGTGGATGCAGCCGCAGAACTTCCTTTATAACAGCCTTCATGTAGCTCAATTTTTCCAAGTACTCCTCTCTTACTTTTTCCTCTCCATTAGCTATTCCCCTCACTTCACTTTGCACCTTTTCCATTACTATTGGATTTCGAATGAGTTCAACCATGCACCAATCGAGAAGAGCAGGGGAAGTGTCGGCGGCAATCAAATCCTTTTAAATTACGAAGGGATGTCACAACGTTAGTTTGCTATAAGATGCAAGCAAAAAAACAATGAAAAAAATAAAAAAAATAAAAAATATAAGAATGACAAAAAGATAACTATATTGTTTGAGAATCTTGAATTAATATAATTGGAATGCACTTCAGTCAGTTTTACAGAACCGGCATGATGGAATTGGTTTTTTTAGCTAAATTTCCTCGTAAGGAAGACAAATGTCCATTGACCAATTGTTATGTTGAAAAAAAGTCCGGGATTTTTGGAAAGCTGAAAGAAGCTGCGACCTTTTTTTGATAACCAATTGTTATGAAGAAAAATGTCCTGAAATTTTAAATAGCAGTAGTTGTTGTATTCATAATTCATGAAAGAGCTTGTTTAAAATAAATACTGATAAAAGTCCCTTAATCTGCTCCTTTGTGAGAACAAACGGCATGGTTGAATCTTTCTACAACTGAAGCAGCACATCAATGAAACAAGTACTACTGCTCGTGGTCTCTCCTTCCGCCAATTGGGAAACATGTTCCTCAACAAACTCCCCAAGAAGAGCATCCATTTTCTTAGAATGCCTTCTAAGTTCCCCTTCCAATCCAAAGAGCACATCAAGCCACCTTAACCGGGGGAAGTAGTCCTCCAGGAAAAATTTACCAAAGAAAATAGAGTTCATACGAACAAGTTCGCAAAAAACCTTCCTTCTCTCTTCACTCAACGATGATCCCAAAACAGATTTACATAAAACGTCGATTGTCAATTTATTCAGGATCTCAGACACGCACACAACACCATTGTTAGCTGAAGCCATGCAAGCAATTCTTTCGATCATCAATGATACCTCCTCCATGCGCACTAAACTGAAGGACTGTATCATTTTTAAGCTGAGGAGGTTGGTAACCCAGATCTTCCTGGTCTGTCTCCAATACTCTCCGTAAGGGGCTAAGGCCAAATCATTGTTGTTGTAGACCAAAATCCTTTCTGCCTTAAGTGAAGGCCGGCTTGCAAATACATGATCATGAGTTCTCATGATCTCTCGAGCAGTAGAAGCTGATGAGACTACAAGAGTGGATATGCTGCCTAGTTGTAGAAGCATGAGGGGGTCCATGCTTCTTTGAAAGTTTGAAGAGCGATCGATGGGGTAAGGAGCTGATTTGGTGCAGATTACCTATAAGAGGAAGCCCAGGAGGTGAAGGAAGAAGCGGTATCTTCTTTGAGATTGATTTCCGTTTACTTCTGCCTTCCAGCAGGACGAACATAGTAACCAGGAGAAGCGCTACAAGCAGCGTTGAACCCATTATGAGCATGTATAGCATAAAGAGATGATAATATCAGTTCAAGAGGAAGTTCAAAACAGTTTTATACCAGAAAAATATAATCTTAGATCGGGCTGAGGGGGCTCATTTCGGCCATGGAAAGTGGATAACAATGAACCATCGTTTTTTTGTCCCGTGTTCCTTACGCAATGCATAGAATTTGTTGAAAATTCACCCAGTTAGTTTAACCTATATGGAAATAAATGACTGATTTAGAAAAAAGTTTTCGAGTCCAGTAGTAGTCCATGTGATTATGCGGACTTTTTTTTTTTTTTTTTGATAAATTTAGGAAAAACAAAATTTCAATTTACTATAAGGAAATAATTACAATAAAGTTAAAAAATTTAAAATTACAACTCAATAATGAGACTTAGAAATAAAATCCAGTTGCAACAAGAATTTAGTAATGCTCGAAATAAAAATAATAAGACAAAAGACAAATGGAGAAAAATTAAATTTTGCAATCAGAATAACAAGTGTTATATAATAAGCCAACAGTTAAATTTCCTACAATCGATTATGTCCATGTGACCATGTGGACATAGTTGACCGTAGAATTTAAAGCATCTCCATGCTCTATTAGGGTATGTGAAGACACTCTCCCTTGTCCATCACCCCAATTTATATGCTCCTCAACTGTCCAAATTTATCTCCATTTTCTTTTATCATGTCAAAGCTAAGTCCCCTACTCAGAGGGATAGCTTGAACTTTACCATTCTCTCCTCTTCATCCCATCTATAATGGGCTCATGACCCATACTTCTGAAAGAGCTCTTTACAACACACTTTCTCATCTCATCTACCTTCAACCTAACCTACATCCTATTATAGATAACATGGTTCCTTTCTCAGAATAAGTTGACAAAGGGGCAAAATAATAGATGCAAGCTTTAGTGGGGTATGAAATTGGTAGGAAACCCTTTTATGCTAATTTATATTCAACTATTGTTTTGAAAATAAAAATAAATATAACTAAAACTTGTCAATTGTCCCTAAGACTTTTCTTATATTTTAGAGAACTAAAGTAGATTTTTTTTTCTAGGATTCTAAGTTCTCCATAAAGGCAAGCCTTCAAAGTTAATTACAAATCTCAAGATAAAATCCTAAGAAAACATTATATTAAATTAATGGCTAAATAGATTTAAAATGATGCAGATAAGGATTTGAAATCATGATTTATCAATAGGGATGGGATAAAATTATAAATTTATTACTATAATTCACATGATGAAAAAGTGGAGAGTAATTATGTTTGTCTAGAGTGGACTGCCTATACTAAAAGTAGCCTAATCTATACTAAGATTGGGCTTTAATGTTTTAAAACATGATTTAATTATTGTTCAAATTAATAAACTATTAGAAAAAGGGATTATACTCCTGGAAGGAAATACATAAATTGTGCATCAGGACTTATATATGTTTCCCTAGAGTGGAGTTCCAGATAACCACATAGGTTCTTTTCAAAATTTGAATTCAACTTTCAATAGAATGCATGATAGAAAAGCTCTTTTTTATTTAAGAACGAAGGGTTCTATGTTAAGAATTTAATAGTGGTTTAAAGATGCTAGGGTTTCAAATACACCTAACTAATATGATTTGAATTAAATATTTCCTTAAATTTTAAATTTTTTATATACAACTATTGTAATCTACATGTCCTGCTTTCTCAAAAAAAATTCGATAATGTATTAGCCCTATACGAAAATAATATTATACTCGTCCCTCTCGCTTGTGCTGTCAAAAGCTTGCCGATGACATGTGTGAGTTTAGCGTCTATAGTAGAAAAGTTAATATGCATGCTATGACTATAGGAAAAGTAAATGTTAGCATTTAAAAATGTTAAATACCATATAATCCTTGGAGCATAATGTTTATCTTTGCAAAATCCCATTTAATGCCAAGTAAACTAGAAAAAATACATAGGTTCTTCTTTTCAAATCATATATATATACAACCAACAATCAAACACCAACAATCAAACAATCAATATGTGTATAAAAGAAATAAGGAAAATGTGCAACTGATAAGTGCTGCTTAATATAAAACTCACGATTTATAGGAAAGTAAAAATGGTCAAGCTCCACCATTAACAAGCTCTAATTTATACTACTAAATTAAAGCAAGTTTATACAAAATGAAATTTTTTATTTTGGCCTTCTTTAGGTTTGCTAGGCTATGATTCTCCATCTAAGGAATTCTAAAATAAATCCTCTTTAAAGAAGATTTATTCTTTTAGGATTCTATATTTTATAATAAACAACCTTTTTTTTTCGATTTTCGCAACTCTATACATTTATAACTCTTTACAAGTATATATTTATATATAAAATTTAAAAAAAAAACTCTACACCTACAAGGATTAGTAAACATATAGTGCATTTATATAATATCATATACATGTCACATAATATTGTGTAGGAAAGTAAACACTCAGATTATCTCACATCCACAAGATTATTACTCCATATTCAATAAAGTGAAGGAAAAGTATAAAAACATGATGCAAAACACTGCCCCTAGTTAAGGTTAGAGTTGGTTGTAATATAAAATAAGTCTTTTTTTTCTTTTTAAGGGAAACCCACCAACGGGCCTACACGTTAATATAAAAAAAAAGTACAAGGTCCTTAAAGGGAACTTAAGCTCACTAATGCTCCTAGGAGCTACAAAATTAAACAAAATCCCTAGGAGCTCAAGTTCCCTACTAATCAAAATTACAACATAGCCTAGGTACAATCTACGGTGCAAAAGAGATGGCACCCAAAAAAAGGGAAAGAGTCCAAAACCATCCTCAAGCTCCATCTTCTTATCTAGCACAAAAGTCCGTCTGTGCCTACACAAAAAATGTCCTGCAAATAAAGCTGACAACCAAAAAGAAGAGTGCACCAAGAGTAACCAAATAAAATAAAAAGATAATACAAGGAATTAACCACTAGATAATAAAAATAATAATTAGAGTATTGTATTAGGATCCAAATTCTCCAATTAATACAGAAAGGGACAGTAGGCCACCACAAAGTAACATAACCACCATAAAGAAAAATGAGAGAAGCGAAGCAACTAATAGAAACTCTCCCAGGAAAGAAGAAGTCGATCAAATAAACTTGAAAAAAAAAAGGTTCCTGATACAGCACAGGAAGGAAAACGTCACAACCCAAGAAGGCCCCATACGACCAAGCCAGAGAAAACCCAGCACAAGAACAAACCAACAATAACCAGAGAAAATAAAAACAATAGAAAGGGAGAGCTCATAAAAAAATTGGACCAATAAAACCAGAAGCAGCCAGCCACCCACCAAAACCATCGCCCAAAAACTCCACAGATTCAAAACAAGTAGAAGCTCAGGGTAAAACAAACTAACCCAAGAAGAAACAACATCTAGAACGGAAACAACATTTAAGCCAAACCCAAAAGAACCAATGCACTGGAAAAATGGGTGGACACAGAAAAAAGCCAACCCACAAGCAAGAATTATGTATTAACATAAGGCATGCCAATCTCATCCATCCTTAATATACCCCTCAAAAGAGGAGGTAAATTAGAAATAATTAAATCAGTCATCTTATCCAGATCTTTCCCCTAATTGGCAAGCCAATTAGCACACACATTAGCAATCTTCAGAATAAAAGAAGTGCAAAATTTAAGAAAAGTATTAAATTCTTAAGCTCCCTTACTATATAATATAGAGCCGAACTACACACAGAATCCTCAGCAACATTTAACAGCTGAAGACACAACATAGAGTCCGAATAAATAATAAAGTTAGTTAAATCCAAAGAAAGATAAATCTTTAAACAGTAGAGCAAGGCCATAATAATAGCTTTGTTAGCATCACTGTTATGTAAAGGCCCCGTGTAGGCTAAGATGACATTACCAGCAGCACCTCTAATAAACCTACCACAACCCGATTAAAGGCCCAATATTCACACCATTAATGTTAAGCTTATAATGATTAATAGGACGCTTTGTCCAATAAATGAGTCTAGGAAGGTTATTATGATAAACATTCTCCAGCTTAACGCCTAAAGCCACGCCAACAGAAACACAGTTCATAAAATTCTTAATAGATAAAAGATTAGCCGAGAAGAGGGCAGCCATCTTGTTAATCACATTCTGAATAATTCTGTGGTAGTTTATACGAATACTATTAATTATAGATTTATTCATGTCCAACCATAAAATCCATAAAATGAGAGAAGGAATAAGATTTTAATATGACTTTTGGACCTGATGATCCAATAATTAAGCAAAGCATGAATAGACATCTGAGCATTAAAATAGTTCAATTAAAAAACGTCATAAAATTAATCCAAGTTTTAATAGCAATTGGACCCAACAAAAAAACATGAAGCATGGTCTCCAGATGATAGCAACATTGACATTTGAAATGTAAATGAAGCCTCTTCTAATTAAATTATCTTCTATAGGATGAAACTTATGTAAGATTTCCAAAACAAATACAGCTACAGTAGCAAGGATATTTTTATACCAAATAAAATTAAAATTATTAATAACATCCTTCTTACTTTTAATGGTATGCCAAGCATCCTTAAGTTTAAAAGCACTAGCTCGGGATAACACACATAAAAGGATATCATTAGTTTTGGAATTAAGAGGCAAATTCAAAATTTGAGAAATAGTAGAATTAAGAATCACATTAACAAGCTTTTCATAATTTCAACAATTATCAGAGAAGAAGAAATTCACCTTAACCCCCAAATTAGAGGAAGAATTAATAAGGGAATCAATAGAATGACCCCCCAACTACCGATCCTGCCAAAAGAAAATGTCACTTGTACCAAGCCCCCATAAAAGGTAGGGCTCTACAACTGATTTAATTTTATACAATATTTTCCACACCTTATAATTACCAAAGTGAAAGTAGCAATTAGTAAGATGTTTACCATCATAATACTTAGCAAACATAAATCTTGCCCAAAATATTAACTTTAGCACCAAAATTGAACCATAACTTGAAAGAGAAGGCTTGAGCCAAATCCCCCATACTCTTGAACCCCAAGGCACCTTCATTCAAAGCACCACAACATTTGTCCCAAGAAGACAAAATATTTTTTTAGTTGGAGGTAACTCCTTTCCAAAAAATTTTGTTGAAAAGTTTATCAATCTTTTTGCACACAGTCTGAGTAGGAAGAAAGGTTTGAAAAATATAAACTGGTAAGGAACACAAGACACTATGAATAAGAATAAGACGACCCCCAAAGCTCAAAAAATTAAAAATCCCAGAACTGAAGCTTGTTCTGGACATTAGTAATTAAGTTATAAAAAAGAAAGAACTTTTTTTTACCTTTAAAAAGAGTCACCCCAAGGTAATTGATAGGCAAATTACCATGCTCAAAACTTGTAGCATTCTTAATAGCCAAAATGCGATCATTAGACGCAATCTTAGAAGGAATAAACAAATATTTATGCTTATTTAGAGAGAGACCACTAACCTTTTAAAAATGATTAAAGAACTCAATGAGTTTATTAATCCTATTGAAAGACGCATTAGTAAAAATAATAAAATCATTGGCAAAAAAAGATGAGAAATAGGGAAGCTCCCCAAAGTTCTAAAATTGAGGCTAGGAGCGCATTCAAAAAGATGCACAAGGCCTCTAGATAAGTTATAAAATCTATGCTTGAATAAGATTCGTCCTTTCTTTAATTTGTTAAAAGAGGGATCATCTTTGTAGTTTCCTTTTTTCCTTTTGATTATTAACGCAAGTATCCTTGAGGTTTCAAAGGTTTCTCCTCTACTAGTGCTAGTAATCTTGACTTCTTATCTAAGAAGTATAAAGATTCATTCTTTAGGTTCACTGTTGCGAAGATCACTTCATCTTGACTACAAATCCAAGATGATCTTCATCTTTCTGTAATGCATCTATTTGCCTCTACTCAACTATCCTTTATTCTGACTCTCATCTATGCATATCATAAAGATACCTTTCATTACTTTTTGGCCAACATTAGAGTCAGCAAAGAAAATTCTAGGATATATTCTTTCATCCAAAGACAACACATAGAGATTGTTAAAGAAGACTTAGGCAACTACCTATGATAATTCTAGGATATTTAAGAACCCAAGGGATTAAAGCACACACTATGACCTCTAGGTCCGACATTAACTGGAGTGAAATTAATAAAGTTCTTAGAGGTGTTTATTAAATTAATCAGTTAGCCAAAGTATATACTTTAAACCAAAATGTCCGGATCATCCAACATAATTTAGGAACTTCTATTATTCCTAAAGCTGGTGATCGAGTGAATTTGACTCCACTCTTATCCACCATCACGTATCTTATCATGACTGAAGAACTCATTGATGAAACCCAACTCATTATGGATTGTCTGCAAAACGTTTTTGAGATTGGTCATCCTCATCAAAAGAGGAAAAATAAAGTGGCCGTAGGACATCTTGTTACCTATATCCTTAATAAGAAGTACAATATGATTCATCATGAACCTCCCACTAAACTCCCAATCTATTTTACCAATGCTTCATTTCGATCATTATTTGGGAGAGATCAGAGTTATTGTGATGATTTCGAAGAAGAAGAAGAAGAAGGGGGAGCACCTGCACCTACTCAAGGACCTGATCAAAACTACATTCAAAAGATGGTTTAACATTTTGATTGGTTGGAGACTCACTTTGATCAAATTGAGACTCATTTAAATCAGCAGGATGCTAGATACCAAGAAGATATGGGGTGGATCCGAGGCTAGTTTGCCTTGGTCAACACAAATGTAGCTATGATGAATAGCTATTTTTTAGTGTTCAACCAGCCACCTCGTCCAGACCAGAGCCCCTCTGAGTTTTAGTTGTACTTTTCTTATATTGTTTCTATCATACTCTTACTGTTGATGTGATGTTGTATTTTCTTTTAGTTGATGTGAGATGTGTTTATTTTTAGGTGTTATGTTTTATGATGTCATGATTCTCTGTGTTGTTTTTGGGGTATTATCAATTGATTTCATTATGATGATATTTTTAAATCCTTTTGATAGCAATGAAAAATGACATGTTTTGTAAATTTATTTTTGTTATTATTTTGAAATGTTAGTATGTCTAAATGAAAAGTCTTTTGTAATTGATCATAAAAATATGTAAAAATTAACTTGTATTATAAAATTAATTTCATTATGAAATCTAATTTTTTAAAAATTTTAAATTAAATTATAACTATATTTAGTTAAGAAGATCAATTTGTTCTTTTAGGCAAACATAATTAGAATAAAATTATTGCAATTTTGATGTCCTAAATTTCTTTATTATCTTTTTCAACATGATTACTTTTATTATTAGAGAAGTTTGTTTTTTAGATTATTGATTTTGGAAAGACTCTTAAAGTATAATAATAGAAATACACAATGTGTGAAAAAAATCAAAGTTTGAGCAATGGTTTGCAAAATAAAAAGAGGCACAAAATTAGCTCAAGTAGAAAAAATGCACAAAGTGTGCCACATATATTTGAAAAAGATGTGCAATATCGCCAATAGAATTTTTTTTTATTGTGTTCTTTCCACTATCATTTAATCTCTAATTTAAATCAATCTAATTTTCAATTATACTCTATAATGAAACTAAAATTAACTAATCTTTATTTCATCATTTTTTGCAATAATCATCCATATTTATTTTGTTTAGACTGATTCATGATCTTGATTAACTTCTTTCATCTTAGTTTTTAATTGATTTAAACTTTTGAGTATTTCTTTTTTAGTCCTATGAAATTAATATTTTTTATTGCAGTTTATTTTAAAATAATTTTTACGATCAATTCTTATGATTTCTCATTTGACATCTTTCATTTAAATTTATACTTTACTTTTTGTTGTTGTCAAAAGGGGGAGAAAAATATTGTTTGTGATCGTGTTTCTATCTTTTGTTTAGTAGTTGTTTATGTTTGTCTTTTTGTTCATATTTTTCATTGTCATTTGTGTTCGTGTCTTTGTTCATATCTTTTCGTGTCTTTGTTTGTATTTTATCATTGGTTTAGGGTTTTTGAGTGTTTTTGCTCTTCATGGACTTTCCTTATATTCTAAAATATTCCTTCATTTAGGGAGAGCTAAGGAGAACTTTAGGGTATAAATATTAACTCAAATAATAATTATTTTACCATCATAAAAAAGGGAGAGATTGTTAAGATTGATGCAATTTAGTTTTTTCTATTATTGAGATTCTTACAACATGTGTGTTTTTGATTATTCTAAATATTGTTAATTTATTTATAATTTATCCTAACATATGTAAAATATATTGCTTTTGTTGTTTGTGTGTATTAACATTTCAGGAAAATCATACTCCAGACTGTTGAAGACTTCGAGGGAGAATAATTATTGTAAATGGAGTTTGTAAATTTGACTTTTACTTAGTTTGAGTGTGATTGTAACAGAGTAACCATGCACACACACAGTGGGGGAGTGTTTAAAGTCTTTAAACTTTTAAACTAATTATACCGTACAATTTCCATTCATAAAGGACAATTTGGTTAGTTTATTTCTTCTAGTGAGCAGTTAATCAAAACTTGGGCTAAATGTTTTCTAAGTATTACTCATACTATATGAAGTTGGCCTCATTTAAATGACCTCCAGAGTATAAAAATATGGGGAACATTTTTGTCCAGATGAATATCTAAATTTTTTGAACTATTCATCTGGGTTGATCTGGCTTTCGTACTGATGATGTCGAGAGTACAAAAATATGGGGAACATTTTCATCCAAATGAAGATGTAAATTTTTTGAACTGTTTGCCTGAGATGATCAAGATTTCCTACAAACAACATCTAGAGTATGAAATTATTGTGAACTTTTTCGTCCAGATGAATAGGAATTTTTTATGTTTGTTCGTACTGTACGATATACATATTATACGGTAAGATATGCTTGTATGAAAACATTTCATACAAGATCATACCAGTAAATTTTAAATTTCTCATATGGGATGAATATTGATTGTACTGTAGGATCATGTATGCTCAAAATTGAAAAATTTAGCTTTTTGGATGGTTTTTCATGTCTTTTATATAAAAAGTCATTAGAAACTATCTTGAAAATGTTTGTTCTTCATAATTTCTTTGAGAGGAAGTGAAATAGTATTTAGGGAGAGTGTTTGAGAGAGAGTTATTATAATTAGAGTGTGAAGGGTTCACAAAGTTACTCAAAGGTAAGAATCTCTTTTGTATTTTGGTTACTTCTCTTTCTTTCTTCTTTCTATTTGCTCGTGAGAAGATCTTTAAAGAAGATCCAGTACTCTACCGACACTTAGAGGGTGTGAAATGATGATGATACTCTTTTGACACTTGGAGGGTATGAAAGGATGATGGTACTCTACTAAAATTTGGAGGGTGTGAAAGGATGACAGTACTCTGTTGACACTTGAAGGATGTGAAAGGATGATGGTACTCTACCGCACTGAGGATTGGAGGAAGAGAGGAATATTATAATGGCTTCTCTGTCTTGCTGTGGGGGTAAAAGGAGAGTCACTTTGGTAATAGTGTAATACCTATAGAGGAAATTTTCAGGGAGTGGACATAGGTCTTATTGGACCGAACCACTATAAATCTTTGTGTTCATTTTTATTTCCACACTTTTATTTTTCTACGTTTTGCAATTGAGGTTGAAAAGCATGTTTAAGAAAAGAAAAATCCAATTGTTAGAAATATTTTTAGGTTTTCTATTAAAATTTAAGATGAAATTTTTAAAATTATGAACTTAACCCCCTTGGTTAGCCTTGGGAGATTTGAATAGGTTTAATAACTAATTCAAAGTATACACATTATTCTTCCTTCTAGCAGCAAGAAGTCTAATGTCAATAAGATTATTAATGTAGTATAGAATCAACTAGGCTTCATTAATAGGAGTGTTTGAGACTATAAAATATGTAACAATGGAAAATAGAGGAGTGATATTGATTCAATCACCAGCTTTAGGAAAAATAAAGGTTATTTAGACATGCTGAATGATCTTGGTATTTTGATTTAGAGCTTGAATAAGAGGTAAATATGAGATTGAAGTTATACCCCTGAGAGTTTGATTGACTTCAGACCAATCAAAATCATTTCTTAAAATCATCGAGTGTGCCCTAACTCATTTAGTTCTAAGATGCAGAAATGATTCCAAATAATCCTTAATGATTTCAAATCTTTGAATTAAAGCTTAAGAGGACATTATTGTACGATTTTCTCTCATTCTCAAATTTGCAAGAAAATTGTAGAAGGTGTTAAAGTGAAATGCATAAATTAAGGTGAGAATGAAAGAAAATTGAGTAGATTTAAATAGGGCCCTATTTGATAAATTTATGTCTTCTCGAATAAGAAGATGAGAAGGAGTGATTTTATCTAGAATAAACCTATCAAAAGCTTGGTCATTTTTTCTTGAAAGAAAATTGTCATTTCATTCAGTATGAGATGAACTCCCTTTATTCTGACAAACACGCTTGATCTAGCTTACCATTTGAGAAGAATTGAACTTCAGGATTAAAAAATGAAAATATTATGATGAAATTAAAAGAAAGGCTACCAATTTATAGAAATCATATGATTTAATATAGTACAAATTTGGGTTCATACATACAATTATGAAATTTTTATAGCACGAAATTGAATTCGTTTAGAAGAACATAATCTATCAAGAATAGTTAATGCAACTAAATGAATTTTCATAAAGTTTCCTTTTTAAGGAGTCATTTCATACATCCTTTGACCAACCCGATCATACAGTTGAATAGTTGTTCATCCTGTACGATTGGTAAATAATGATTGTACATACCAGTTAAATTTGTCTGTATGTAGATTGACAACTAGATTGTATAGACAAACAGGTGTTCATACAGATGATGTTTGAAAAATAATTCTCCTAAGAATGCCTTACATGATCATACAGACAAATAATAGATGGCTCATACATACAATGATGTGTTTGTACTGTATGATTATCATAAAAAATCAAATTTTTAATTGCCCATCCCAGAAAATAAATCATGTAAAACTAGAGAATTTGTACAATATGAAAGTGTATCATATAGTATAAATGGAAAATGAAATTTTAGATTTTAACATAATGATCAAGATATATTTTTAAAATAATTCAAATTAGATCCATGAAATACAAAAATAAAAACATTAATAAAAAAATCACAAAATAGAGAAAAGTCAAACAAAACAAACCACAAATAAATAATAAAACACAATCATAAACATAATCATAAATATAAAAGAAATACACCACAAAAGTAATTTACAAAATTATAATTGTTAAGCATAAATATCAATAACACCCAATCTAGTTCTTAAGGTGCTGAAAGTTTTAAAAACTAGTGGTTTTTTGAAAATGTCTGTAAGTTGATTTTTGGTTGTTACATGATATAGCTTTATTTCTTCTCTAGTGACATGGTCTCTAATGAAGTGATGCCTTATGCTTATATGCTTAGTCCTAGAGTGTTGAATTGGATTATTTAAAGTACAAATTGCACTTGTATTAAAAAAAAATTTAATAATACCAATTAAAATGTCTAAATCCAAAAGTTATTATTTTAATCATATAACCTGTGCCACAAAACTTTCTAAGGCTATATATTCTTCTTTAGTAGTAGAAAGAACTACTAAATTCTATTTTTTTTCAAGACAAAGAAATAAAAAAATTCTAATGAATTCAAAAGTTCTAGAATTATACTATATATCAAACCCACTCCAAAAAAAAATGTGAATAAAAAAATCCATTGATTTTAAAGGAGGTGTTGTGCCTAGGATACAAAATTCCAAAGTTTTAAATTCATAAAATATATCTTAGAATTCTTATAACTGTAGCCAAATGGGTTTTTTTTTTGGATTAGCTTGAAATTTAACACAAAGGCAAACACTAAATATGATATTAGTGTTAAGATAGTTGCTATTTGCATGCTTTTCATTTTTGCAACTTATAAAGTTTTGATGATTTCAAACATTATTGTTCAAATGTGTAGTTATCTCCTAACAATTTTGGAAGAATTGTATTTTCTCTTGTGTGTACTGACATTTCAGGAAAAACGAACTCCAGACTACGAAGACTTCAAATTAAATTTAGCTTGAGATACTTTGTAAAATTTGAAGCTTACACTTTTCTTAGAAATCAAATTGAAAGGGAGTGATTGTATGTTGAGAAAATAAAAACATTCACACATAAGGAGATCATGTAGAATTTATACTGATCGTACAGGACGATCTTCAGTTCGTACTGGACGATCAGACAGTTATCTCCTATAGAGCATATGGAACGAATAGGAACTTGCTTGAAAATTTTTTCTAAGTCCTATTCGTCCAGGACGAAATAAATTATCGCCCAGTACGATTGGCTCTCTGGAAAATTTTCGTCTAGACGAAATAAATTATCGTCCAGGACGATAGGTTCTCTGTAAAATTTTTGTCCAGACGAAATTAATTATCGTCCAGGACGATTGGGTCTCTGGAAAATTTTCGTCCAGGACGATCAGTCCTCGGGAAATTTTTCGTCCAGACGAAATAATTTATCGTACAGGATGATCAGTCCTCTGTAAAAATTTCGTCCAGACGAATCAATTTTCGTCCAAACGATTAACCGACTTAGGACAGTTTTTCAGCAGTTTCTAGAATCGACCTTGTAATAACCGTTCGTACTGGACGAACCTAGTTCGTACAGGATGATCAGCTGTACGAAGACATTTCGTACACATATACAAATAGGGTCGTTTGAGATCGTTTAAGTAAAATCGTCCAGGACGATCCACGATCGTACAGGACGATCCACTGCGTACAGAATTGAATACTTGCAGTTTTTGGGCGATTTTTCTTGTCTTTTGTATAAATAGTCCAAATTAGACTGCCACCCAATCTTTTTGTCATTTGATCTTCGTGCCTCTTGAGAGAATAGCCAAGGAGAGAGTTGAAGAGAGCATTCAAGGGAGGATTCCTACCACTGAAGCGAGAAGGCTTCACTTGGATTTCAAAGGTAAGAGTCTTTACTTGTGAATTGGGATTACTTCACTCTTTTCTTTCTTCCTTCTAGATTCTTGTGAGAAGATCTGTCAAGGAGATTCGGTTCTCTACCGACACTTGGAGAGTGTGAACAGCCGAAGGGTTCTCTGCCCACACTAGGAGAGTGTGAAAGGACGAAGGGTTCTCTGCCCACACTAGGAGAGTGTTAAAGGACGAAGGGTTCTCTGCCCACACTAGGAGAGTGTTAAAGGACAAAGGGTTCTCTGCCCACACTGGGGATAGTGTGAAAGGACGAACGGTTCTCTGCCAACACTGGGTATTGTGTAAAAGGACGGACGGTTCTCTGCCGCACCGGGGAGTGGTGAAAAGAGTGTGTTGTAAAGGCTTCTCCGGCTTGCTGTGGGTGCAAAACGAGAGTCACTATTGGTATTAGTGCAATACTCAGAGGGTGCCTCTGGGGAGTGGATGTAGGTCTGGTTATAGACCGAACCACTATAAATCTGGTGTCATTTACTTTTCTGTTTTTACGTTTCCGCACTTTCTATTTCAGTTTTAAAAACTCTGTTGTTGAAAAACCTTTTTCTACAAAATTTAAAAGAGATTTTATTTCGGTTCAATAATTTTTAAAAAGGGGTCTTAAATTTTAACTTTGTTTTTTAAAACTACCAATTCACCCCCCTCTTGGTAGCCTTGGGACATTCACTTAGGCTTAACAACCTAATTACTAGACTCAACAAGTGGTATCAGAGCATCGTTTCAATATCATAAGTTTGAACTACTTTTTCATTAATGTAGATGGCTACTTTCGAAAACCGAAACACACCTGAGGGTTACTCTATTACTAGACCTCCACTGTTTGACAATATTCCTTTTGATTTTTGGAAAACACGCATGTCTACTTTCTTACAGTCACTTGATTATCGCATGTGGATGTTAGTCCAGGATGGCTACACAAAACCAACTAGATTAGTTGATGGAGTAATGGTAGAAATACCTTTTTCTGATTGGATTGTAGAAGAACGTGACTTAGCACAATTAAATGACAAATGTTTAAACAGTTTCTTTTGTGCTTTAAAATTTGAAGACTACATGCGGGTTTCCACTTGCAAAAGCGAAAAGGACATATGGGATAGACTTTGTATAACTTATGAAGGGACAAATGAGGTTAAAAAATCAAGGCTCAATATCTTGTTACATGACTATGAATTGTTTCTCATGAAACCTAATGAATCTATTTCCGACATGTACACAAGATTTACACAAATTGTCACTTCTTTGCATGCACTTGGTAGGGAATTAACTAATGCTGAAATGGTCAATAAGATTCTTCGTTGTTTACCTACTGCTTATGATGCAAAAATTATTGCAATTATAGAGTCTAAAGATTTAAACATTTATTCTATTGACAATCTTCTTGGTTCACTCATTGCTTATGAGCAAGGAGTAAGTCAAAGGAAGATTGATGCAGGTGAACCACGAAAGGAGAAGAATATAGCACTAAAAGTGGAAGAGTCAGAGAGTGAACACTCTCAACCTGAGGATGAAGATGATGTTGCACTAATGACTAGATAATTCAGAAGCTTTTTAAAGAGGAAGCAGAAGAAACGCCAGCTATGGAATAGAGGTAAGTTTAATAGAAATGGCAAGGTTTCTAATGAAGTGATTTGTTATGAATGCAGGAAACCAGGTCATATCAAGACTGATTGCCCAAAACTCAAAGCCACTCCTGCTAAGGAGAAGGTGGAGGAGAAACCTATGGTAAAGAAGGGCAAGAAGAAGTTTCAAAGAGCTTTCTGGGCGGACTCAGCTTCAGACTCATCTGAGACAGAAAAAGAAGAAGAAGTCACTAATCTTTGCTTGATGGCAGACAATGTGGATCACTCAGATCAAGAAGAGGTATGTGACTTATCCTATGATGAATTATTTGAAGTTTCTGAACACATGCATGATGCATATAGGAAAATGAAAAAGATGCATGCTAGTTTAAGTTTAGAATTTGAAGAGCTCAAGAAGGAAAATGAAATCCTTAGAAAAGACCATGATTTAATAGATGACAACCACATGAAACTACTTGATGAATATGATGACTTGAATAAGAATTTTGAAAATCTAAAGTCATCCCATACTGATCTTGAAAAGGAATTTAAAAATTTTAAGGATGAATCTGAGAGCAAAGCATATAGAAACAATTATACCAATCGAATCTTGGAAGATATGAATTCATTTTACAAACTAATAATAAGAGCTCTCGAGGATAATAGGAAACCCCCCAAACTTTAAGATTTTACAAATCCTAAATATTATCCTAAATTCATGAAATCCCTTAGAAGACAATCACATGGAAGAAAACTTAGGAATATTTTTCCTAATGTTAAATGTAATAATTGTGGATTTTTGGGACATATAGCTCACACCTGTACCTTGATGATGAAATCTAATTTGGTGTGGAGACCTAAGATGCATAAACCTAGACATATCATACATGCATCTGATTATAAATTGCTAAAAGGTGAACCCAAACTTGTTTGGGTTCCCAGGTCTAACATTTGATATTTTTGCAGGATTGCTCTCACACAAGACCTCGTGGGAGCATATGGTACCTGGATAGCAGATGTTCAAAGCATATGACTGGAGACACTACACAATTCATATCGCTAGAAGCCAGGAATGGAGGCAAGGTTACACTTGGAGATAATACCACAAAGAAAGTGGTTGGATCAGGTATGATTGGTAATTTCAAAAAACTTTTTTATAGACAATGTGCTATTGGTTGAAGGCTTAAAGCATAATTTGTTAAGTATAAGTCAGCTATGTGACATGGGTTATAATGTGAAATTTTTACCTACTAGCTGCATATTAAGCCTAAATGGGAAAGAAGTTTTAAATGGAAAAAGGGTAAACAATGTTTACATGCTAGATTTGAATTCATTTCATACTCCTATTATTTTCTGTTTGAAAACTGTTTCTGATGAATCTTGGCTTTGGCATAGGAGACTTTGTCATTCTAGTATGAAAAATCTTAGGAGAATTACCCAAAAGAATTTAGTAAGAGGTATACCAAAACTAGACTTTACTAAGGACCATCTTTGTGATGCATGTCAATTAGGAAAATAAGTGAAGTCCTCTTTTAAGTCCAATAATGATCTTAGAACTAGTAAACCATTGGAAATTCTTCACATGGATCTTTTTGGACCAATAGGAATTGTAAGTCTAGGAGGGAAAGTATACGGATTTGTTATTGTGGATGATTTCTCTAGGTTCACTTGGGTTAGATTTCTTTTTCATAAAAGTGAATCATTTGAGGAATTCAGAAATTTTTCAACTTGGATTCAGAGAAAATTAGGATGTGAAATAATGTCTATACAAAGTGATCATGGAGGAGAATTTGAAAATGAAAGATTTGAAAATTTTTGTAAAGAAAAAGGGATTGATCACAAATTTTCTGCTCCTAGAACCCCTCAATAAAATGGGGTAGTTGAAAGGAAAAACAGAACATTAATAGAAGCCGCCAGAGCAATGTTGGCAGAATACTCTCTTCCTAAATATTTTTGGGCTGAGGCGGTTAGCACTGCATGTTATGTTCTGAATAGGGTGAATGTGAGATCAAATTTAAATAAAACACCCTATGAGTTACTAAAAGGTAGAACACCAAATTTATCTCATTTGCATGTTTTTGGTTGCAAGGTGTTCATCATAACAATGGAAAATCAGCCTTAGGAAAATTTGTTCCAAAATCAGATGAAGGAATTTTTGTTGGATATTCAAGTGTTGGAAAATCTTATAGGGTATTCAACAAAAGAACTTTAGTTATTGAAGAAACCACACATGTTGTATTTGATGAATCTGGAAATTTAGAAGAGCCAAATATTATTGAAGAAGAAATTGAGGAAAACTCCCAAAAGATTGATAGATTAAATTTGGAAGAAAATGTGGAAGAAAACATTGAAAGAGAAAACCCTTTGCCAAGAGATTTGAGATTTTCTAAAAATCACCCAAGAGAATTGATTATAGGAGAACCTAGTGAGGGTGTTAGAACTAGGCGTGGATTAAATAAGGAAGTCAATCATTCAGCCTTTATTTCAACCATAGAACCCACTAATATTGATCAGGCACTTTCTGATGAATTTTGGATATTGGCCATGCAAGAAGAGTTAAATCAATTTGTAAGAAATAAAGTTTGGGAATTAACTACAAGGCCAAAAGATCAAAGTGTTGTTGGAACAAAGTGGGTGTTCAAAAATAAAATGAATGACTCAGGAGTAGTCATTAGAAATAAGGCTAGATTAGTTGCTAAGGGGTATAATCAAATTGAAGGAATTGATTTTGAGGAGACCTTTGCCCCTGTAGCAAGACTTGAAGCAATTAGGGTTTTACTTGCCTTTGCCTGTTTTAAAAGTTTTAAATTGTTTCAAATGGATGTCAAAAGTGCCTTTTTGAATGATGTTATTGAAGAAGATGTTTATGTAGAACAGCCTCCAGGATTTGAAAATTCAAAATACCCAAATCATGTTTTTAAGTTAAAAAAGGCATTATATGGATTGAAAAAGGCACCTAGGGCTTGGTATGAGAGATTGAGCACTTTCCTACTTGAAAGATCTTTTGAAAAAGGAAGTGTGGATACAACTCTCTTCTTAAAGAAATTTGGAAAGGAAATACTCATTGTTCAAATTTATGTGGATGATATCATCTTTGGATCTTCAAATAAAAATCTTTGTGATGATTTTTCTAATACAATGAGTAGTGAATTTGAAATGAGTCTAATGGGAGATTTAAATTACTTTCTAGGTTTTAGCATCAAGCAACTTGAGGAAGGGACATTTCTTAGTCAAACCAAATATATTAAGGACATCCTCAAGAAATATGAAATGGACAATGCTAAACCTGTTAGTACACCAATGAGTTCCTCAGTTCAGTTAGATAAGGACCTTAAGGGAAAATCTGTTGATCAAAAGAAATATAGAGGGATTATTGGATCTTTGCTTTATTTGACTGCTAGCCGACCAGATATTATGTTCAGTGTTTGCTTATGTGCTAGATTTCAATCAGATCCAAAAGAATCACATTTGACAGCAGTGAAAAGGATTTTAAGATACTTACTAGGAACTCAAAACTTAGGAATTTGGTATCCTAAGTTTAGACTTCATTTGAAATTATTGGTTATTCAGATTCTGACTTTGCAGGCTGTAGAGTGGATAGGAAAAGCACTTCTGGAACATGTCAATTCATTGGAAATTCATTAGTTTCTTGGTCCAGTAGAAAAAAAAATTCAGTAGCCCTATCTACTGCAGAAGCAGAATACATTGCATTAGGAAGTTGTGTGGCACAAATACTTTGGTTAAAACAACAGTTGATTGATTTAGGATTATCTGTAGGCACTATTCCAATTTATTGTGACAATACTAGTGCTATTTGCATTTCCAAAAATCCTATTCAACATTCTAGAACCAAACACATAGATATAAGACATCATTTCATAAGGGATCATGTATCCAAAGGAGAAATTGAACTCACACATGTTTCAACTGAAAATCAACTTGCAGACATTTTTACAAAACCTTTAGCCCTTGATACCTTCAGTACTTTAAGAACAAGGATAGGTGTTATTGATTTAAATGCCTAAACAAAATGTGTTTGCAACATTGATGTTTATGTTTTTGTTTTGTTTTTGATTTTGTGAATTTTTGTGTGTTTTGAATGAATTTGTTTTTGAGTGTAAGTTTTTTGTATGTTTTCTGTGTTTTTTTAGTTTGGTTTGATTTTTAAAAATTCAAAAATTGGAGGAAATCGTCCGGGACGACTTTTGGTTCGTACTGGACGATGTGAGAAAAGTTGGTTTGCATGCATTTTAACCGTTTTGAGAGCAGTTTTTAATTAAATCGTCTGTACGATCTGAATATCGTCCAGGACGAACGTTTTCCTTTTCTCAAACGTCGGGACGATTGAATGCATCGGTTGAGTGGATAAGATAGTTTTTAATATGGATTTCGTCTGTACGAACTTTTGGTTTGTCCAGACGAACATATGTCGTTTCAGTGTAGGGGACGGTTTTCAAAAGACATTTAAAAGAGTTATTTTTTGATCGTTTGTACGAACTTTTGTTCGTATGTACGATCGGTCAAGTCAAAGGTCTGTACGAAGGGACGCATCGTAAGTTGTGTTGATTACGAAAAGCCGTTACATTTTGGACGAATTTGATCGTCTGTACGAAATAATTTTCGTCCAGACGAATGATTATTTTTATCCAGGACGAACCTTTTTCGTCCAGTACGAACGTATTGTTTTCTTTAAATATGAAGGCTTTCTAACTCAACAATCACACTTTCAAACTTCTCTTTCAATCCCTTTCTACTTCAAATTGTCAATGGCCTCCTCAAGCAAAAGACAAAAGGTGTTAGCGAAGAAGCTGAATAGGAATGCCTCGGAAAACTTCCTTTCTAAGGCAAATGAGGAATCATTTCCTCGTTTTGCTTCCGCAAAAATAACTCCATCTCGTATCTTAATCCAAAGCGAGATAAATTTTAAGGTAATACACCTTTTTGCCTCAACCCAATTCCATTTCATACTTTCTCTCGTCCATTTCTACAACAAGCAAACATTTCTCTACTTTCTAGCCAACATGAGTTTTAACTCCGACCACTCTTCCATTAGTTCCTTTGTATTCAAGCAAAAAGTAGAAATCACCAAGCATGACATTGGTGCATTTCTAAACCTAAGGACTGAAGGATATAGAGCTCACACCCTTATGACCAAAAACACAATCAGATGGGAAGATGTCAATAGGGTAATTAGAAAAAGTGGCATAACCTATCATATTGCTAGAGTATCTGGGATGACCCAAAATGCCCGTATCATCCAGCATATCCTTAGATCTTCAATCATTCCTAAAGTTGGTGATACGATAAACATTACTCCTCTCCTTTCTATTCTAACCTTTTTGATTATGGATCGTCGCCCTATCGACGAAACCCAACTTATCATAGATCATCTCTATGGGCTTTCAGAAATAGGACATGCTGAACAGAAGAGGAAAAAGAATATTTCTTTGGGACATTTAATTACCTACATTTTGGAGAAGAAATATAATTTGGTGCATCCTGATGAAGAATATGAAGAGCCAGTTTACTATAATGATGCATCCTTCAGATTGCTCTTCAGGGAGGAAAAAGAAAAGAAAAAGCACATGCCAGTGCTTCAGAAGAAGAAGAAGAAGAAGGAGCGCAAACCTCTGTACCTCAGTCAGATTATCAGAATCTGATTGAGATATTTGATAGATTAGAGACTCATATTGATCAAAGGTTTGATCAATTTGATACTCAACTTGTGCAGCAACAACATGACATTGGTATAATTAGAAACGAAGTACATGATATCAATACCAATGTAATGTTGATGGCCTCCTACTTTAACCTTTTCGGTGGCATTCCTCCTCCTCCTCCTCCAGAATAGTAGAGATGAATTTCTGTATTTTTGTTGTACTCGTGATGTATTTTTTTTGTTTTGATGTGTTAGTTACTCATGTTTTTATGTCTTGTTGTGTTAGTGTTTATGTTAAGTGTTTGTTTGTCTTTTCTTTTAAGTTCTGTTTAGATATTGTGAAATGTGTAATCCTTTCATAAATATCAATGCATTTCGTACTTGTCTTAATGTTGATTTGTTATTGAAATGTGGTTAATTTTTATGAATTTCATTAGTATTATTTAATCTTCATAGTGCTTAAATTAGATTGTAATTTGAGATTATCTAAATTAGAAAATCTAGTCTTTCTAAATTTAAAAGTTGTTTATAACTTGTTGTAATTAGAACTTTTAAATTCATGTCTATTCATTTAGACTACATAAAAGTTAATATTATTATTGCAATTTAGATGTTGTCTTATTTTGTATTTCTTAGCTCAAATAATATTTATGCACTTAGAAATATTTGAAATTTTAGATTATTGATATTGGAAAGAATTGGTCTCAATTACTTTTGAAAAAAATTGTACAAAAAGTACAAAAATCAAAAGGAATGCACAAAGGTTCGCAAATATGAAAAAGAGGCACAAAATTAGCCCAATATCAAAAGATACACAAAAATGTGCCCAAAAATTTTGAAAAAGATGCGCAAAGCGCCACATGTGGTAATTCTCTTCTTTCCAAATTCTTTCAATCTCTTAATTCAAATTGATCTTATGTTCATTTATATTCTTTTGAATTTTAAAATATCGAATTTTTCTTCATCTCTCTTATAATGATTCTCTATATTGAAATGTCTAAATTGAATCATGTCTTTGCTAAATTCTTCTTACTTATAATGTTATATCACTTTTTAAATTTCATGAATTTCTATGATTGATGTAATATTTTTAGTTTAAAATTGCATACCTTGTATCAATCACCATTTAGATTAAATATTCAAATGAATTTCATACAATTACTTACATTTCTTGTCTATTTCTTCTTCACTTTTTGTTGTTGTCAAAAAGGGGGAGAAATCATTGTGTTTGTATGTTTATATGTTTAGGGTCTTTGTATGTTTTGTTTGCATATGTTTTATGTTTTGTTTGTTTTGTATGTTTGTGTTTCTAGTTTATTTTAAAAAAAAAATTAAAATAAAATAAAATTTTTTATGCTTCAAATTTCCTCCTTATTTTCATGTATTCATCAATTCAGGGGGAGTTTAGGAGATAGAAAGATTTGTTTAAATTGAAATCATACAAACAATAATTGTTTTGCCATCATCAAAAAGGGGGAGATTGTTAAGATAGTTGCTATTTGCATGCTTTTCATTTTTGCAACTTATAAAGTTTTGATGATTTCAAACATTATTGTTCAAATGTGTAGTTATCTCCTAACAATTTTGAAAGAATTGTATTTGCTCTTGTGTGTACTGACATTTCAGGAAAAATGAACTCCAGACTACGAAGACTTCAAATTAAATTCAGCATGAGATACTTTGTAAAATTTGAAGCTTGCACTTTTCTTAGAAATCAAATTGGAAGGGAGTGATTGTATTTTGAGAAAATAAAAACATTCACATAAGGAGATCATGTAGAACTTATACTGATCGTACAGGATGATCTTCAGTTCGTACTGGACAATCAGACAGTTATCTCTTTTAGAGCATATGGAATGAATAGGAACTTGCTTGAAAATTTTTTTCTAAGTCCTATTCGTCCAGGACGAAATAAATTATCATCCAGTACGATAGGCTCTCTGGAAAATTTTCGTCCAGACGAAATAAATTATCGTCCAGTACGATAGGCTCTCTGGAAAATTCTCGTCCAGACGAAATTAATTATCGTCCAGGACGATTGGGTCTATGGAAAATTTTCGTCCAAACGAAAATAAATTATCGCCCAGGACGATCAGTCCTCGGGAAATTTTTCGTCCAGACGAAATAATGTATCGTACAGGACGATCAGTCCTCTGTAAAAATTTCGTCCAGATGAATCAATTTTCGTCCAAACGATTAACCGACTTAGGACAGTTTTCAGTAGTTTCTAGAATCGACCTTGTAATAACCGTTCGTACTGGACAAACCTAGTTCGTACAGGACGATCAGCTGTATGAAGACATTTCGTACACATATTCAAATAGGGTCGTTTCAGATCGTTTAAGTAGAATCGTCCAGGACGATCCACGATCGTACAGGACGATCCACTGCGTACAGAATTGAATACTTGCAGTTTTTGGGCGGTTTTTCTTGTCTTTTGTATAAATAGTCCAAATTAGACTGCCACCCAATCTTTTTGTCATTTGATCTTCGTGCCTCTTGAGAGAATAGCCAAGGAGAGAGTTGAAGAGAGCATTCAAGGGAGGATTCCTACCACTGAAGCAAGAAGGTTTCACTTGGATTTCAAAGGTAAGAGTCTCTACTTGTGAATTGAGTACTTTACTCTTTTCTTTCTTCCTTCTAGATTCTTGTGAGAAGATCTGTAAAGGAGATCTGGTTCTCTGCCGACACTTGGAGAGTGTGAAAGGACGAAGGGTTCTCTGCCCACACTAGAAGAGTGTGAAAGGACGAAGGGTTCTCTGCCCACACTAGGAGAGTGTGAAAGGACAAAGGGTTCTCTGCCCACACTAGGAGAGTGTGAAAGGATGAAGGGTTCTCTGCCCACAGTAGGAGAGTGTGAAAGGACGAAGGGTTCTCTGCCCACACTGGGGATAGTGTGAAAGGACGGACGGTTCTCTGCCAACACTGGGTATTGTGTAAAAGGACGGACGGTTCTCTGCCGCACCGGGGAGTGGTGAAAAGAGTGTGTTGTAAAGGCTTCTCCGCCTTGCTGTGGGTGCAAAAGGAGAGTCACTATTGGTATTAGTGCAATACTCAGAGGGTGCCTCTAGGGAGTGGATGTAGGCCTGGTTATAGACCGAACCACTATAAATCTGGTGTCATTTACTTTACTGTTTTTACATTTCCGCACTTTCTATTTCAGTTTTAAAAACTCTGTAGTTGAAAAACCTTTTTCTACAAAATTTAAAAGAGATTTTATTTCGGTTCAATAATTTTTAAAAAGGGGTCTTAAATTTTAACTTTGGTTTTTAAACTACCAATTCACCCCCCCTCTTGGTAGCCTTGGGACATTCACTTAGGCTTAACAACCTAATTACTAGACTCAACAAAAGTCTCCTCAAAATTAATTTATTCTATTTGTTTGTACCCCTTGGCCACAAAACTTGCCTTACTTATAGCCACTACAACAAAATCATTAAACTTATTTTTTAATACCCATTTAGTTTCAACATCTCTTTGATTTTTAGGTCTTTCTACAAACTCCCAAATATTATTTCTAATAAATCGATTCAACTCTTCTTGCATACCTAGTATCCAAAATTCATCAGGAATTGCTTAATTTAAATTAGTGGGTTCGATTAATAAAATAAATGCTGAGTTGTTCAGCTCTTTGTTGAGCCCATGCCTAGTCCAAATACCTTCACTCGGGTCTCCTAAAATTAGTTCTTTAGGATGACTTTTAGGATATTTCCATTATTTTGGCAATTTATTTTATGTTCCAACCTTTTCTTCACTATTTTTATTTTTAATTCCTTGGATATTTTCTTTAATATCTACTTCTAACATAGACCCTTTAGTAATATCACAGTCATCGAAAACTATATGAGTGGTTTCCTCTACTACCAAAGTTCTTTTGTTAAAAACTTTATAGGATTTTCCAACACTTTAATATCCTAGAAAAATTCCTCTATTAGATTTAAGATTAAATTATCCTGAAAGAGTTTTCCCATTGTTATAGATGAATACTTTAGATCCAAAGACATATAGATGTGAGAGGTTGGGGTCCTACCTTTGAGAAGCTCATAGAGTGTCTTATTCAACATAGATATAATATACACCATATTCAAAACATAATAATTTTTATTAATCACTTTAGCCCAAAATTATTTAGGAAGTGAATATTCAGCCAACATGGTTCTAGCAGCTTCTACCAAAGTTCTATTCCTTCTCTTAATAACCCCATTCTATTGAGGGGTTTTAGGAGCTGAAAATTTGTGTTATATTCCTTGCTCTTTATAGAAAACTTCAAAATTTTCATTTTTAAATTCTCCTCTATTATCAAAATGAATTATAAAGATTTCACAACCTTTCTAACTCATTAAATGATTAACTCTTATGTGATAAGAATCTAATCCAAATGAATTTAAATAATTATCAATAATTACTATGAATTACAAGGATTTCACAACCTAGGTCCTCGACTTACAATTTTAATAGGTCTAAAAAGATCCATGTGATGGACTTCTAATAGTTTGTTCTAAGATCTTTAATCAAATTAAAGGAGGATTTTACTTGTTTCCCTAATTGACACGCATCACACAGGTGATTTTTAGTAAAGTCTAGTTTGGGTATTCCTCTAACCAATTCCTTTTGGGTAATCTTCCTAAGATTTTTTACATGACAAAGTCTTCTATGCCATAACTAAGATTCATCATTAATAATTTTTAAATAAAAATTATTAGTAGATTTAATATAATTTAAATCATGTATTTAAATATTATTTACCCTATCTCTATATAATACATCAACTTTATTTTGGCTTATAATGCAGCTTGCAGACAAAAACTTTATGTTAAAACCCTTAACACAAAGTTGACTAATACTTAGCGAATTATGTTTTAAGCCTTCGACCAGGAAAACATATTCAATTACAAAATTGTTTGTGTTACCAATCATACCTGAACCTACCACTCTCCTAGTTGTGTTATCTCCAAGTGTCACTTTGCCTCCAATCTTGGCCTCGAGTGATAAAAATTAATTTGCATCTCTAGTCATATGTTTTGAGCATTCGTTGTCTAGGTACTAAATGTGACCCAACATGCCACATGAATAATTTAACACCAAGAAAAGGATTTACTAATCTATATGAGTTATAATATCTTTTTCTAGGTTTTTAATTTTTAATCTTTTGATTAGGATTATAAAATTTCTCAATTATGTGTGATATCTTATTTTCTTCAAAAGCTTATAATTTTTCTTGAAGATATGAATTTGTATTTTTCCAAATTGAATTTTCAACCTTAAATTCATGTTCTCTTTGATTTGATTCAGCCAAAACACCTTAAAATAATTTTTAAGTTAATTATTAGATGTTTTTAATAAATCATGCTCCTTATTTAAATTATCAAATTCATCTAGGAAAGCTATGCGATTACTTTATATATTTGCATGATCATTCCTCAAATTTTTATTTTCTTTTTTTAGATTTAGATACTTGATATTAAGGTTAACATACAAATTTTTTAGTTTCATATATGCATTATAAATTTTCTCACAAATTTTAAATAATTCATTGTAAGATAGGTCGCATACATCCTCTTGATATGAATGATCAAGATAATCTGCCATTACGCACAAATTTATAACCTCCTCTTTATTTTCTATTTTGAAGAATCTAAAGTTGAGTCAGTCAAGAATGCTTTTTTGCATTCTATTTTAGCCCTTTATAATGTTCATTTTCTGCATAGCTTTATCCTTTTTAGGATTAGCTTTGAGATTTGTCAACCAACCTTTATATATACAGGCTTCTTGCATTCATAATAAATGATCTCATTTGAACATTTAGCATTCTTATTGAACTTTCCTTTGTTCCAATGATGACATCTTCATTGCTTTCTCTTAAGGAAACTTTTGAATTATCTAGTCATAAGTGCAATGTCTTCTTTATCCTTAGGCATTGATTGATCTCTCTTTGATTCATCAACTTTCAATGCTATATTCTTTTCTTTCTTCTTGTTACCTGCATCAATCTATCTTTCATTCACTCATTGCTTATAAGTAATCAGTGATCCAAGTAGATTATCAATGGAATATATTTTAGAACTTTTCACTCAATTATGGCAGTTACCTTTGCATCATACGCAGTAGGTAAACAACATAAGATTTTGTTAACTTTCTATGAATTTGTAAGTTCTTCACCTAAAGTATGCAATGAGGTAACAATTTGAGTAAACCTTTTATGTATATCAAAAACTGATTCATTTGGCTTCAAATGAAATCATTCATAGTGATGTAATAAAATGTTCAACCTAGATTGCTTTACCTCATTTGTCCCTTCATAGGTTATGGAAAGTTTATCCCAGATTTCTTTTCCAGTTTTGTATGTAGAAATACGCATATAATCCTCATATTTCAAAGCTTAGAAAATGCTATTTAAATATTTGGCATTTAATTATGCTAATTCTTTTTCTTCTAATATCAAATCAACGAATGGTGTTTCAATCCTAATAACATCAATATGTCTAGTAGGTCTTGTGTAACCTTCCTGTACTAATATCAACATGTGATGATTGTAGAAAAATAGACATATGAGTCTTCCAAAAATCAAAAGGAAGTTAATCAAATAAAGTTGGTACTAAGAATCTATTGATTTCTTTTTTAAATTATTCTTTCTATCATATTTATGAGGGTAATGCTTGTGCTTCTTGGTTTGCTAATTGGGGTGTGGCCTTGAGTGTTTTCTAATTGTATTGTGTCCACCATTCTGGTGGCTTTAAAAGGTATTCTTAGACTTGTTTATATTGGGTTACCTATGTTAGATCTTAAGTTGCTTGTCCCGTTGGTTTCTTCTTGTTATTTATTTTTAGTGATTTATCTCTTATCTATTTCTTGGCTACCCTATGTGGGGGTGTGGATTATGATGTTGGTTTTTTTTGGTTGGCTTTAATTTTTCTTGATTTGCTCTAGCTCTCTTTACTATTTAGCTAGTGTTTGGTAGTGTTTCTGTTAATTGTTGTGTTACTCGAAACTTTTATTTCAACCTTTGAAGTATCAGCTGGGTTGCTACTTTGTTTTCTCTCAGGTTGGTTGGGTTATGTTATTCCACCTGGTGTCTGGTTCTCTATTTGTATTAGGTTTTATTAATTATTTCTCAGTTTCATGGTTTTATGTGTTGGCTTGGGTCATTTGCCTGGTGGAGTTTGATATTCCTTTGGAAGTTTTTGTGGTTCACTGTGACTGTCATCGTTTTCTTTTTATTACTTTGCTATGGTCCTATTATAGGGCTGTTGGCATTTCTCTATCACCTTGTTTAATTTTGTTGAGGTTTTGGAGGATATGGACTTGAGCTATAAATGCGCCAGTTATGTTGCTGATGGGTTTTCTTTATTATTGCTCTCCTACCTTCAGGTTGTTGTATAGGCTGCCTGGAGGTATCCGTGGGAGTTTAGTTCAATTTTGGGGCTCTCTTGATTCTATTCTTCGACAGCACTCACAGTTTGACCAGTTAGTGGAGAGATTTGATCGTTGGGAGACCCGTTTCGATGCTTACATTGCCGCACAAGAGCAGCAACATTCTGAGGACATGGCTCACTATGAGCAGCACAACATAGAGGACTTAGCCCGTTTTGTTAGCTACATTACTCACCAGTAGCAGCAGCACGACCAGGACATAGCCTGATTCAATGCTCAGTTTACTATGCTAGCTAGCTACTTTCAGCATGCTCCACCACCTCCACCTCC
This sequence comes from Dendrobium nobile, assembly GCA_022539455.1. Lineage (NCBI taxonomy): Eukaryota > Viridiplantae > Streptophyta > Magnoliopsida > Asparagales > Orchidaceae > Dendrobium > Dendrobium nobile. The sequence goes on from CM039721.1 coordinate 58,524,415, forward strand.
ATCTGATGACCAGGATCCCTCATTTTTTAAGTTGTAGTTTCTGTTTTCTGTGGATTGCTTCTTGTTTCTATATTGTGTTTTTTTTTCTTCATTATTTTTTCTTGTTGTTTCCTCCTCCTTTTTGAGATGCCAAAAGAGGGAGTAGTGTGTTTGTACTTTCTCTTGATTGGTGTGTTTGTACTTGCTCTTGATTAATGTATTTGTACTTGCTCTTGTTTAGTTTGTTTGTTCTTGTTCTGGTAAAAGCTTGTTTAGTTAGAATTAATTTTTGATATGTTTGTCATCATCAAAAAGGGGGAGATGGTTACAAACATGTTTTTAGATTATGATTTTGATGATAGCAAACAAATCTTTTTTCACTACTATTACTTTTTTCTACTGACTTTTCAGGACTCAAAGATCGAACGAAAATCGGAATCAGCTCAAGATGGGGTAGATTAGGGTTGAGTCAGTCTGTAATTTTATTTTTCCCCTCTTGAGTCAATTGTAATATTTGGTGTGACTAATACAAATTAACCCTACACACACACACACACACACTTGAGAGACTTAGAATTTCTATTTTTGTTCAAATCGGCCAGAACGATATTTACATCATCCTGGATGATCAGGCTTAAAATAAAAAATCTTATCAGGGGTTCTTAATTAAGGCAGCCATCATTAGCCAGTCATCCTGGACAATACTTGTATCGGCCTAGATGATATGCTCAAAATAGAAAAAATTGCTGCCATAAACAATTAAGGTATTCTTTATTTTTGGAAATCGGCCAGGACAATCTTGGATCGGCCTGGACGATATTCATAATTATGCCTTAATTAATCAGACAAATCAAGGAAGTAATTAAGGATGATTGATACGATCACATCGTCCTGGATGATCACAGGATCGGCCAGGATGATCTATTCAAAAACCTTAGTTACTTCTGGACGATAAATATCGGCCAGCATAAATTCAGGGCGATTTGCTGGACGATCTGGATCGGACAACTTGAATTCAGAGCGATGCTCTAGATGATTTTCCTTTGATTTGAACTGATCGGCCGGGACGATCGTGAGATTGTTCTGGACGATCAAGCAAATTTTTAATCATCCAATTTGCATTCAGGGCGATGCTCTGGCTGATCTCATGGGATTTGTACTGATCAGATAAAGTCGGCAACTTGCAATTAGCTCCTTTGAAGCTCTTCTATTTAAGAGCTCTTGTTTAATGTTTTTGAACATCCTTGGCTGTTATCTTGACCTGAGAAAACCTAAAGGAGAGAGAGAGAGAGGGAGAGAGAGAGAGAGGATCTTGTGAGGGGATTCACAAGGGTTGCTCCAAGCATTGTTCCACTTCTTCTTCCCTAGAGTCTCTTGTCATTGAAAGGGTTGGGAGAGGTAAGTTCCAGCAAACAATCGAGGTTCTCTGCCTGCTTCAGGAGGAAGCAAAAGTAGGAAGGTTCTCTACATTGTCGGGTGTGGCAAAAAGAGGTGTTTGTAAAGGCTTCTCCGCCTAGCTGTGGGGGCTAAAAGAGAGTCACGATTGTAGTGCAATACTCGGAGGGCGCCTCCGGGGAGTGGATGTAGGTCAAGTTGACTGAACCACTATAAACCCTTGTGTTCTTATTTTTTACTGCTTCCGCATTTATTTTCTTTCGCAATTATTTTTTGTGGTGATTTGGTTTGCATTTGTGCTTTACTTAAAGAAATTTTTAAAAAACCAATTCACCCCCCCCCCCCCCCCCCCCCTCTTGGTTAGCCTTGGGCCAGTTCTATAAGGCTTAACATCCCTAATGAACTTTCAATGAAAATGGTTGGACGATATGTTATTTAATGATAGTTGGATTAACTCATTTAATGTTATTTATGTTGAACATCTAAGTAGAACTCTTTATGATCATTCGCTTATTTTAATTAGCCTCAAGATAAGACACGTGGGTCCGTCTCCTCACTTTAGATTTTAAAATATGTGGTTACTTCATGATTCTTTCTGGATTTGGCTCGAGAAAATTGGAATGCCCCTTTACATCTTGATAATTCTATCTTTGGCATGAATAGATTATGGTTTAAGTTGAAAAGACTTTAGCAAAAATATTAATTGGTGGACTAGGAATGTCTTTAAAAATAGTTTTATCAATATCTTTAATGGTGAGCATAAAGTGAATACTATTGAGCTTAATTTTCAGTTGTTTCCAATTGATGATAATTTTAGTTTGCTTAGAGAGTGAAAGATTGCCTTTTTAAATTACAAGCTCAGGAGGAAGCTTTTTGGAAACAAAAAATGACTATGAAACACCTTGTTGATGGTGATAATAACACTAAATACTATCACCTGTTGGTTAAGAGGAAGAGGGCCAAAAACTCCATTAATAAAATCACTCTTGATGATGGTTCTATTACTGAAGATTATGAGGAAATAGCAAATTTGGAGGTTGAGCAATTTCAGAACCACCTCAACAAGGATTTGACTTCTGAACCTATTAACATCCCTTGTGTTATCCCCACTCTCATCTCTCAAGATGATAATGTTTATCTTTCTAGACCTCCAACTTTAAAGGAAATCAAAGAGATTGTTCACAATATGAATGCGGCGTCGGTTGCTGGGCAAGATGGCTTTACCACTAATTTTTTCCAAAAATCTTGGCATATTATTAATAATGATCTTTATTCTGATGCCTTAGATTTCTTTGCTGGTCATAATATTCCTAAATTTTTTACCTCCACTTCCATTGTTCTCCTTCCTAAAACTAATTGGAATGACTATAAACCTATTAGTCTCAATACCATTTTTAGTAAGTTAATCTTTAAAATTATTATGAACCGGTTAGCTTCTCACATTCCTAAAATTATCTCTCCTTACCAAATGGGTTTTATCAAGGGTACTACTATATTTTATAATATCCTTTTGGTTCAAGAATTTTGTCATGATCTTGATGTTAGGGTGAAAGGTGGTAGCATCATTTTGAAACATAATATTTCAAAGGCTTATAACAACATTTATTGGAACTTTCTTTATAAAATTTTGTATTTGTTTGCTTTTAATTCAATTTTCATTAATCTCATAAGGAATTACATTGTAGCAGCTTATTTTTCTATTATTTTTAAATGGCAAAAGTTATGGGCATTTTAAATCTTCTCATGGCTTAAAACAGCGTGATCCTATGTCTCTTACTCTTTTCATTATTACTGCTAATTATTTATCTATTGGTCTCGCTAACCTATTTGAGAATCAACTGAGTCTCTATTTTAGAAATTTTGGGGGTTTTCCTATTTCCCATTTATGATTTATCGATGATTTCATTATTTTCACTAATGCATCTTTAAATAGGATCAATATAATTATGTTTTATTTCATAAGTTTGAAAATTTTAATGGCCTTTCTCTAAATAAGAATAGGTGTTATTTTATTGCTTCCAACAAAGTGCCGAATGACCATATTTTGGCAATCAAAGGCCTCACTAGTTTTGTGCAAGGTCACCTGCCTATTAAGTATCTTGGGGTTCTTCTTTTTAAAGGCAAGAAGAAAACTTTTCTATTTGTTGATTTGATTACTTCTGTGCACAACTAGTTTTATCTTGGGATTATAATTTCTAGTGTTTTGAAAGTAGATTAACTCTAATTAAAAGTTTCCTTTGCTCTCTCCCTATTTATACCTTTCAAACTCTTCAACCTACTCATATGGTGTGCAATAGAATTAATAAACTTAAAAAAAAAATAATGGAAAGAGACTAATAGCAATTCCAAAATTCTCTGGTCCTTTTTGGACAAGTGTTGTGGGATTTTGGATTAATTGTCCTTATCAATCACAGAATCATACTTGATGATCTATACAAAATACTTGAACTGATCGTACATCAAAAATTTGATCATATTAACTGAAAGGTCTATGTTGTTCTAATCATATAGAATGATCTATTGATTGTACTGGAGGATCTTTGACAGCAAGTTGAAAATTTGGGCTACTTTGAGGCTCTCTATTTAAGCTCTCTTATTATTACTTAAGACAATCTTTTATTATGGAATTGATCTTAGAAAGAGCTAAGAGAATGAAGGGAGAGGGCTTAGGAGAGAGAGAAAGAAATTATTGTGAGAGGGAATTGTGTGGGATTCACAAAGGTTTCTTTAATCAAGATTTCCATCAACTTTTTCAAGTTGCTTTTCTGGTTCCTTGGTAGCTCTGGATCGATCTTCATTAGCATTAGATCTAGATTCTCTTCCTTCACTAGGAGGGTGAAAAAAGATTCTAAGGTTTTTTTCCTACACTAGGAGAGAGTAAGAGGATTCCAAGGTTCTCTGCCTACTCTAAGAGGGTATAAATGGATTCCAAGGTTCTCTGCCTACTCTAGGAGGGAGTAAAACAATTCAAGGTACTCTACCTCATCGGGTCAATGGAAAGATTTTGTAAAGGCTTCTCTGTCTTACTGTGGTGGCAAATGGAGAGACTACTTTTAATACAATACATGAAAAGGAGGTTTTCGAGGAGTGGGCGTAGGTCAAGTTGATTAAACCATTATAAATCTGCTATTATTCTTTAATTTATAACATGTTCGAAATCTCTAATTTTTATTATTGTGAAATTATTGTTTCTTCCACAAAAATAATTTGTTTTAAAATATTCAAAAATATATATATTTTTTTTTGTTAAAGGCATTTTTAAATAACCAATTCATCCCCCATCTTAGTTAGTGTTGGGACTAGTTATGTAGGGTTTAACAACCCTCATGAAATTTTATGTCGTACAAGAGCGAATTTCATAAATTAAGTTTTAAAAAAATTTTGAAAAAGTGTCTAAGGCTTACTTTGGTAATCATTACATTGTGGAAGGATACTTAATAACTAGATCACCTCTACTTGATAACATTCTTTTTAATTTTTTCAAAATATGCATGTCCACCTTTTTATAATAAATTGATTTTTGTATATGGATGCTAGTACATGATTGTTATTCTGCACCTTTTTGTATAGTAAATGGAATTAAAACTAAAATTCCTTTTTCTAAATGGACTACAGATGATAGAGATTTTTCCTAACTTAATACCAAATATTTGAACTATTTTTTCTGTTCTTTAAAAACTGAGGATGATTATATGAGTGTTTTTACTTGTTTACAGTGGAAAATAATTTGGGACAAACTCTACATTACATATGAAAGAATAAAGGAAGTAAAAAAATGAGGCTATACATTCTTCTTCATGATTATGAACTTTTCTGCATGAAACCTAGCAAATCTATTTTTGAAATGTAAATGAGGTTAACATAAATTGTTACTTCCTTGCATACCTTAGGAAGAGAGCTTACAAACTGTGAAAAAGATAAAAAAATTCTTTACTATTTATCATCTTCCTATGATGTAAAAATAACTATCATTACTGAATCTAAAGATCTAAATTTTTGTTCCAAAGATAACCTGCTTAGATCACTCATTGCCAATGAGCAAGGAGTGAGTCAAAGACAGCTTGATGCAGGTGAAAGGAAGAAAGAGAAAATTGTAGCCTTAAATGCAAATGATTCTAATAGTGACTCTTTCGAAGAAGATGATGTTGATATTTCCCTGATGACTAGATAATTCAAGTGCTTTTAAAGGAAAAGAAAATATCTCATCAGCAATGGAATAAGGTTAAGAATGGTAGAAGTTCTAAATTTTTTTTTTTTGATGTTATATGCTATGAATGGATGAAGCTAGGGTACATGAAGTTTGATTACCCAACTCTTAAAACTCACCCAAGCAAGGAGAAGGGTGAAGAAAAATCCAAATTCAGGAAGCCAAAGTAAAGGACTCATAAAGCTTTCTAGGCATATTTAACATTAGACTCTTTTGAAATTGGAGCAGAAGAGGAGGTGACTAACCTATTCTTAATGGAAGGAGATCATCTTAATCATTATGATCAAGAGGAAGTTGGTGAGGTTACCTATGATCAATTATTTGAACTTTTTGAAAAAAATTGTACTACATATAGGAAGCCTAAAAAATTACATGCCATCCTTAAATCTGATTTTTTAATTTTACAAAAAGAGAATGAATGTTTAAGAAAAGATCATTCCACTCTTAATAGTAATCACACAGGTTTGTTAGATGAGTTTGACATTTTAAATAAAAACCATTCTAAATTAACTAAGCTGTATTATTCCTTTAAAATACCACATGTTGAATTACAAAATGCATTCAAGAGATTTGAAACTCTAGCATCTGAAATATATAATGAGTAGCTATTAAAAGTGAAAAATTCATTTCTTGAAAGTGTAAACTAATATTTTCAAATAAAATCAATTGCTTCTAAAGAAAATTTTTTAAAAAAAATCACTTGATAAGTTTTATAATCCATCAGATCGGCATGCATCATTCAAACCCAGGAAGAGGCACCACAACCAAAATAGATTAGTAAATCATTTTCTTGGGGTTAAATGTTTTTCTTGTGACATGATAGGACATATCTCTCACACTTGCGCCATTTATTATAGAACATATTTGGTGTAAAGATCTAAACATCAAAATTCACATCATAGTTTGCATGCATTTCATTCTTCTTTTCATAAGGTGGGAGACAAACTTATTTGGGTTCCCAAATATAACATCTGAATATTTTATAGGGATGCTCTCATAGAAGGCCTCAAGAGAGAATGTGGCACCTTGACAGAGGTTTTTCATGGCACATGATTGGAGATACAGATCAATTCATTTCATTGGAGGCCATGGCAGGAGGCAAGGTAACACTAGATAACACCACTAAGAGAGTGGTTTGATCTGGTATAATTGGAAACTCCATGAATTTTATTATTTAAAATGTTTTACTGGTAGATGGCTTGAAATATAACCTACTTAGTATAATTTAGTGCCAACATTATGATAAAGGATTAGAAATAATTTTTTGTCTACTAGCTGCATGATTACCTTAAATAGAAATAGTGTGCTGCAAGAAAAAAGAATAAAAAATATTTACATGCTTGATTTAAGCTATGTTGAACCTGTTGCTCCTTTTTTCCTAAAAGTTATTATTGATGAATCTTAGTTATGGAATAGGAGAGTTTGTCATAGAAGCATAAAAAACCTTAGAAAATTTACCAAAAAATACTTAGAGAGAGGAATTCCCAAACTAAAGTTCACTAAGGACAGCACATGCGTGAGGTTTGACAATTAGGGGAAAATTGAAAAAAGAAAAAATGCATTTTTTGAAGAAAGAGAAGCTCCACAATCTTAGGTTGAAGGCGATTTTTGAATCTTCCAAATTGTGCATTTCCAATAACATCTGAATGAAGTCAGAGGATCATAGGCTTCCTCCAACTGGTGTTTCCCTCATCGTCCGTCCACCACCCATTTCCATAAAGAAAATTTCAAGACTATGTTGCAGATCTACTTTCATGACTTATGTTTTGATGATTGAGAAACACTATTGATTCTCTTGGACTGCATATTGCTTCTAACTTTTCAGGAATTGAAGATCGGACGAACAAACGAATTCAGTTCAAGATTGCGTAGGTTTAAGGGTTGAGTCAGTCTGTACTTTATTTTTTCTCTTCTTGAGTCTAATTGTAATGGTCAAAGAGACTGATGCTAAGTAACCCTACACACACACACTTGAGAGACTTAAAATTTATGTTTTTACCCACATCGGCCGGGACGATATTTACATCGTCCTGGACGATCAGACTTAAAACAGAAAGTCTAAATAAGGATTCTTAATTAAGGCAGCCGTCATTAACAGATTGTCCTGGACGATACGTGTATCGGTAAGGATGATAAGCTCAAAATAGAAAGAAGTTGTCGCCATAGACATTTAAGGTATACTGTATTTTTAAATAATCGGCCAGGATGATCATTGATTGTCCAGGACGATATTCACAAATTATGCCTTCATTGATCAGGAAATCAAGGGAGTAATTAAGGATGATTGATACGATCATATCGTCCTGGATGATCTCAGGATTGGCCAGGACGATCTATTCAAAAACTTTAGTTACTTCAGGACGATAAATATCGGCCAACTCGAATTCTAGGCGATGCTCTGGACAATTTTCTTCTGATTTGAACTGATCGGCCGGGACGATCGTAAGATCGGCCTGGACGATCAAGCTAATTTTAAATCATCCAGTTTGCATTCAGGGTGATGCTCTGGCTGACCTTCAGAGATTTGTACTGATCGGCCTGGACGATATCCATATCGGCATGGATGATATTGTTGACAAATTGCAATTAATGAGCTCGTTTGAAGCTCTTTTATTTAAGAGCTCTTGTTCAACGTTTTGAAACACCTTTGTGCTGCTGCCTTGACCTAAGAAGGCCTTGAGGAGAGAAAGAGAGAGAGGGAGAGAGAGAGAGGATCTTGTGAGGGGGAGCTTGTGAGGCAATTCACGAGGGTTGCTTCAAGGATCGCTCTACTTCTTCTTCATCTAAAGTTTCTCGTCCATGGAAGGGTTGGTAGAGGTAAGGAGTCAGCATCTGGTTCTGGTTCTCTGCCAGCTTCAGGAGGAAGCAAAAGGAGATAGGTTCTCTGCCTTGCCGGGGTGGCAAAAAGGAGGTTCGTTGTAAAGGCTTCTCTGCCTAGCTGTGGGGGCTAAAGGAGAGTCACGTTTGTAGTGCAATACTCAGAGGGCGCCTCCGGGGAGTGGACGTAGGTCGAGTTGACCAAACCACTATAAATTTCTATGTTCTTATTTCTTGCTTCCACACTTTTAATTTTCGCATTTATTTTTCTCGTGGTGTGATTTTGGTTTATGTGATTTTTGTTCTTTATGAAAATTTTTTAAAATACCAATTCACCCCTCCCCCCTCCCTCTTGGTTAGCTTGGGCCAGTTCTATAGGGCTTAACATCCCTAACGAACTTTCAAGTGTTATCAGAGCACTTTCAAGTGGTGGTATCAGAGCGGGATTCAAAAATTTAAGTTTGAAAACTTTTTGAATTTTGATCCATGGCTAACCTTGGGATTCGTAACACTACGGAAGGTTATTCAATTACATGACCTCCCTTGTTTGACAACTTACCTTTTGATTTCTAGAAAACCCGCATGTTAACGTTTTTACAATCTACTGATTATCGCATATAGATGCTTATCAAAGAAGGTTATTCTCTACCTTCTCGTGAAATTAATGGTGTTAAAACTGAAGTTGCTTTTACTGAATGGACTTTCGATGAACGAGATTTGGCTTAATTGAATGCAAAATGTTTGAACTGTTTTTTCTATGCTTTAAAATCTGAGGATTACATGTGTATCTTCACTTACAAAACTGGTAAAGAAAATTGGGATAAATTGTGTATCACCTATGAAGGCACTAATGAGGTTAAACAATCCCGTTTGAACATTCTCTTGCATGACTACGAACTTTTTCGTATGAAACCTCATGAATCAATTTCTGACATGTACACTAGGTTTACTCAGATAGTTACTTCACTACATGCTCTAGGAAAAGATCTTTTAAACTATAAAAAAGTAAATAAGATTTTGAGATGCTTGCCTTCGTCTTATGATGCTAAAATCACTGCAATCACTGAATCTAAGGATTTGAACACTTACTCTATTGATAACTTACTTGTCTCACTCATTACTTACGAGCCAGGGGTGAATCAAAGAAATCTTGATGCAGGTGAGAAGAAGAAGGAAAAAACAGTTGCACTGAAGGCACATAAATCAGATTCTGAATCTTCTGGGTCTGAAAGCAATGAAGTTGCCTTCATTACAAGGCAATTCAAAAGCTTTCTAAGGAAGAAGCAAAATCATCATTGGAGAAAAGGTAGGGATCATAAACATTCTAAAGGATCTTCTGATATTGTTTATTATGAATGCAGGAAGTCTAGACATGTGAGAGCCGATTGTTCTACACTTCTAGATCACTCGAGCAAAAAAAAAGGATAAAGGTGAGGAGAAACCTATGTCTAGGAAGGAAAAGAAGAGATTCCAAAAGGCGTTCTGGGCAGAATCTGGTATTGATTCCTCTAAAATTGAACCAGAGGAAGAGACTAGAAACTTGTGCTTAATGGGGGAATATCATCTTGAGCAAAATGATGAGGAAGAGGTATATAAACCAATCTATGATGAATTATTTGAGATTTGTGAGAAAATCCATGCATCTTACAAAAAACTTAAAAAGACTCATGCTAGCTTAAAAGTGGAACTTGTAAATTTGCAAAAAGATTATGAAGTCATTCTTAAAGATCATTCAACGATTAATTCAAATCACATGGCTCTTCTTGATGAATTTGATGATTTAAATAAAAAGCATTTGGAATTAATTGATGAACATAATACATTAAAAGTTTCACACACCTCACTTAATTCTGATCTTAAGAAATCTAAAGAGATTGAGAAAAATTTGAGGATTGATAATGATGCATTAAAAAGAACTAACTTGAGGATTCAAAATGATTTGGATACATGTAAGAAAAATCGGATGACATTTACTTTTGATCCTAAGCCAGAACCTAGGAAGAGACATTATAACTCAAACCATTTAAGAAACCCTTTTCCTGGAGTTAGATATTTTTCATGTGCCATGCTAGGACACATCTCACACACTTGCACCGTTCACCGTAGTACATATTGGGTGTGGAGACCTAAGATGCATGATTCACAGCATACCATACCTGCATTGTATTCTACTTTTCCTAAGAATGGGCCCAAACCTGTTTGGGTTCCTAAATCTGACTGTTGTTGAGTTTTGCAGGAGTGCTCTCACCAAAGAACTCGTGGGAGCATAGGATGACTGGACATAAGGAGGCTCGCAGCTCAAAATTGCTTAAACTCGCTGCTTCATAATTTCTTGAAATGATTTTTTTTTTAATTTGTTTTGTTGTTTTGTGTTTTTGGTGTGTGCTTGCTTTGTGTTAGTTTGCTTTGTTTTCGTTTGGTTTCCTATATGATTATTTTTCAAGCTTTTTAAATTTTGGAGTTTTAGAGATTATGATTAGCATTTCTAAATCTGTTAAAGGGAGAAACACCGTTAATGGTTTCCCTCCTTCTGACCTTATTTTGTGGTATGATTTTCTTCTCTAAACAAAAGTCTAACTCATTTTAGTCAATGGTTTTTGAAACTAAGATTCTTTCTATCTTACTACAATAATCTATCTTGTACATAATATCCATTGCTTTTATCACATAATTTTGATTTTGTTTTGTGACTTGTTCTTCCCTATGTTAGAGAGAGAGCTCCTATTCTCTAATATTTGGAAGATATACTCACATCTAAGGGTCTTTTTAAGGGTTTTGTTAAAGGGAATGTAGTTTGGAAGAATTAAGAAGGAAAATGAAAAGATGCAAATTTGAAATATATTTATACACAAAAGTGTATCAAAAATCAAGATGCTCAAAGAGCAAATTCAAAGACAAAAGAGGCATAAAATAAGCCCACTAAATTCAAGCTACTATCTCTTCTCTAAACTCTTAAAACTTAGAGAACTCATTATTTATTTGATGATTTCAAAGGCTTGATTTCAAATTCCATGATTGAGACAAATTACTAAGTTTTATTATTTATGAGATTTTTTTTTGTAAACAAGTTTTGATTGGATCTTCTTTTTGCCCAATTAGGTTTATTCTGAGTTAAGCATTTTTGTTTTTCAAAAGAAAATTTGTACCATAAAAAACGTCTGATCTAGGGTTAATAGAATCGGATATTCTACCGTTATCTGATTAGGATTGGCTAAACCCCTTGATCTTGTGGAACTCTAAAGTTTAATTATTTGAGAACTTCTCATATGAAGCCTTGATAAAACAAAAAAATTAGAAAAATTAAAATTAAAAAATATTCATTTATTATTATTATTATTATTATTTTTCATCGTTTTTAGCTTTCTATTACTGTGTTTTTTGTCTGCTTTTATTTTATTTTATTTTTTTTGGGATTTGATCATCACCATCCTTCATTGTTTTTCAAATTCTAGTCACATCGTCCTGGCCGATACATTTATCATCCTGGATGATAGGGCAAAATCTCTTCAAATTCCATCTGCTGGTCTTTTCTGTGCTTGTTGTAACTCATCGTCCTAGACGATACTATATCATCCTAGATGATCTGATTGAACTCTGTTTCAATCTTGATGATCGTCCATATTCCATCCTGGCTGATGCATTTTATGGTCATCGTCCTGGCTGATACACTAGATCGTCATGGACAATCCACGTGTCAGCACGTTTGAATCTTTAAATCGGCCCCTGACGATCCAATATTGGACAATCGTCCTGGCCGATCCACTGTTCGTCCTGGACGATACACGTGGCACAGATTTAAAACATTTTAACTTCGGCCGGTACGATCAATTATTGTGCATCGTCTTGAACGATACACCTAATCGGCCCGGACGATCTGCTTTTTCAACGATCGTCCAGATTGACTCCTCGGGATGATCAACTGTGTCTAATCGTCCTGGCCGATATCTGATCGGCCCAGACTATCAGACCACCTTTTTGACCAATCGGCCTATACGCAATTATTGTGCCATATCGTCCTAAACGATTCTGCGATCGGCCTGGACGATATGACCGTTTCTTTAAATTCTGGCCGATCCAGCCATATTTTCCACTTCATCCCTTCTCCTCTTGTGTTTTTCTTGCTAACTCCTTTCTATGGCTGGTGGGAAACAAGTTCGACAGACTTCTGGGAGTTCCTCGAGGGCCACTCTGGACCCTCGATTCAGGGAGGCAGAGGATTAGGCTGCCTACCGTCGCTAGAAAGAGTGTGGTATTACACTTTCCTGAACAATCAATCCTGCATACCTCTCATATTTGGTAATGGATCTCTTTGCCCATACTTCTCTTTGCTTCATACTCACCCTTGCTATCCCTTTTTCTTCTAAACTCCTCCTAGAATTTTATGCAAATCTTCGCATAAATTATACTTTCACAGCCTTGACCTCCTATGTGAATCGATGCCCAGTCGAGATCACATATCAGGACTGTGCGAAGCTTTTACAGCTATCCACCACCGGGGATAAGCTACACATAATCGTTACAGATCCGGATTTTGATTGGTCCATGGCAAACCATTTCCTTCGCCAAACCAACACACCCTTTCATGTTGGAGAGACTAGCTCTTTGGTCAAAGATGCTAGGATAATCCAACATGTCCTTTGCACCTCCATAATTCCAAAAGACGGGGACCGAATCCACATCACTCCTCTACTTTCCTTGACTACCTTTTTCATTATGGCTCAGAGAGAATTTAATGCCACTGATCTACTCTTTCGCTACATTGATCACCTAACAACTATTCGCGATACAGGCCATAGGAGGAAACCCAACCTTGCTTTAGGACATCTCATAGCGTACATTCTTGAAACTAAATACAATCTCCAATACCCTGCTCGTCACGACCTTTAGCCTCCTTGCTACTCAAATAATTCTTTCACTATCCTTCATAGTACTCGTCTCCACCCAGCAGATGGGGAAGGTCGGGGGGCTGAGGAGGAGGAGGCTCCTGCTCCCGCTCCCGTTCCTGATCCTGTTCCTCTACACCAGCACTCACCGGTTGAATCAGTTGATAGAAAGGTTTGATCGATGGGAGACCCTCTTTGACGCTTACGTTGCTACACAGGAGCAGCAACACTCTGAGGACATTACCAGTTACGAGCAGCACCGCATAGAGGATTTAGCCCGATTTGATAGCTACATTACTCACCAGCAGCAGCAGCATGACCAGGACATCGCCTGGTTCAATGCTCAGTTCACCAAGCTTGCCAGCTACTTTCAGCAGCCACCTCCACCACCTCTATCTGATGATCAGGGTCCCTCATTTTTCTAGTCTGTGTTTTCTATTATTTGTAGTTTGCCTTGTAGTTTGGTGTTTTCTTTTACCTTTGTGTGTCTAGGACCCTCTTTTTGTGATGACAAAAGGGGGAGTAGAATGTGGTAGGAAAAAGGGTATGTGCTTGTAATTTTGAATTTCTAGTGAACTATTTTTTTTTAAGTTTTTTCTACTTGTGTTTGCCATCATCAAAAAGGGGGAGATTGTTGCAGATCTACTTTCATGACTTATGTTTTGATGATTGACAAACATTATTGATTCTCTTGGACTGCATATTACTTCTAACTTTTTAGGAATCAAAGATCGGACGAACAAACAAAGTCAGTTCAAGATTGCATAGGTTTAAGGGTTGAGTCAGTCTGTACTTTGTTTTTTCTCTTCTTGAGTCTATTTGTAATGGTCAAAGAGACTGATGCTAAGTAACCCTACACACACACACTTGAGAGACTTAGAATTTCTGTTTTTACCCACATCGGCCAGGTCTATATTTACATCGTCCTGGACGATCAGGCTTAAAACAGAAAGTCTAAATAAAGATTCTTAATTAAGGCAGCCATCATTAACAGATTGTCCTGGACGATATGTGTATCAGCCAGGACGATAAGCTCAAAACAGAAAGAAGTTTTCGCCATAGACAATTAAGGTATACTCTTTTTTTAAATAATAGGCCAGGACGATCATTAATCGTCCTAGACGATATTCACAAATTATGCCTTAATTGATCAGGAAATCAAGGGAGTAATTAAGGGTGATTGATACGATCATATCGTCCTGGACGATCTCAGGATCGGCCAGGACGATCTATTAAAAAATCTTAGTTACTTTAGGATGATAAATATCGGCCAGCTCGAATTCAGGGCGATGCTCTAGACGATTTTCCTCTGATTTGAACTGATCGGCCGGGACGATCGTGAGATCGGCCTAGATGATCAAGCCAATTGTAAATCGTCCAGTTTGCATTCAGGGCGATGCTCTGGCTGATCTTTTGAGATTTGTACTGATCGGCCAGGCTGATGTCCATATCGGCCTGGACGATATTCTCGGCAACTTGCAATTAATGAGCTCCTTTGAAGCTCTTCTATTTAAGAGCTTATGTTCAATGTTTTGAACAACCTTTGTGCTGCTACCATGACCTGAGAAGGCCTTGAGGAGAGAAAGAGAGAGAGGGAGAGAGAGAGGATCTTGTAAGGGGGAGCTTGTGAGAGGATTCACAAGGGTTGCTTCAAGGATCGCTCTGCTTCTTCTTCGTCTAGAGTTTCTCATCCGTGGAAGGGTCAGTAGAGGTAAGGAGTCAGCATCTGGTTCTGGTTCTCTGTTAGCTTCAGGAGGAAGCAAAAAGAGATAGGTTCTCTGCCTTGCCGGGGTGGCAAAAAAGAGGTTTGTTGTAAAGGATTCTTCGCCTAGTTGTGGGGGCTAAAGAAGAGTCACGTTTATAGTGCAATACTCGGAGGGCGTCTCTGGGGAGTGGACGTAGGTCGAGTTGACCGAACCACTATAAATTTCTGTGTTCTTGTTTCTTGCTTCCGCACTTTTAATTTTCACATTTATTTTTCTCGTGGTGTGATTTTGGTTTATGTGATTTTTGTTTTTCGTGAAAAGAAATTTTTAAAATACCAATTCCCCCCCCCCCCCCTCTTGGTTAGCTTGGGCCAGTTCTATAGGGCTTAACATCCCTAACGAACTTTCATACTACAATTTGGATCTCCTCCTGCTTTTGGAGATGTGGACCTTGATCAAGAACAAAAATCTAGGCTTATGAAGGAAAGACCTCTGATTATTAACGAAGTTGGCAAAGTTTTTAAAAAGGGTAAATTTTTAAAGTAAGCATAATTAGACTTTGTATTAAGAGTTTAAGCAAATTTAAAAAAAATTAAAGTAGCCAAAGTCGAAATTATAAGTTTTGTAAAACTAATTGAATTATGATTGTTTAAATTAATAATTATTTAGATTAACTCTATGTGATGTCTTTATTTTCTGTGGCAAAACGTACCAGTTCAATAACGATTGGATCTTTATGCTAATGTATGGAGGTAAATTATAATTGGATGAAAAATTTTCCCCAACATATTATAGGAGTGGGAATCCTCCTCTACAAGTGCCAAGAAGCATTAAATTAGACCAGCTAAAGATATAAATCATCAGGACACTCGTATGATGCATCTAAGTTTTTAGTAAATTTAGTTTGTCAAATGCCTATAGGGAATAAGTTCATTGCTTCACATGTTGAAGAAAATGAGGTATGTTAAGTTCTGTTATGTTAGACCAGTATGGAATTTCTTATCTTGTACGTTGAAGTTGAAGAGAGCTGAGAGTGACATGAAATAATATGGAGCATCTAACTTCCCAAATACATGATTCTTCGAGCCTCGGAGAAAGGGTTGAAGTGCTTGATGGTGCTTTAAAGCCCCAAGTAGAAGAAGAGCTGATTGACCAGTAAGTTTCTCGTCAAGGATGTTATTAATTGCCAAATATATCTTTTTTATTTATTAGTAAGCAAATTAATATCTATGGTTTCAATTTAGTGATATAGATTTTAATGCATATAGTACTAACTACCCACAATATTAATGAAAGTAGTAACGATCAACCAGAGCTTTATAATAGTATAATAATAAGCACTAAAGATAAACTAGGATACGATTGGGCATGATACATTATCCACAATAACTATATTCATAAATTCATCAAATCACTCCTCTTTTAATATTCACTAATTATATATTATCTATTTTTTTTAAATTGGGATGTCAAATTAATTCCTTATATTAACTATAAGCATAAAATGGATGCATAATTAGATAAATGGGGAAATTTGAATATTATTTTAAAAAAACTTATATGGTGTAAGTAATAGAAATGATAAAACAAACAAAGAATTTAGTATTATAAGAAGTAAACATTTACAGTAAGATTTAGTGTATATCATTCCATACATCAAATTGCAGGAAAGTGTTCTTAATATAAATACAAAGAGGACAGCAGGTTAGGAAGTGGTTGGAGCAGTTTGTAGTAGTCCATCAACTGCTAAAGTGGTGTTGTAGATTAGAAACTGCTCAAGTAGCACTATAGTAGAAGGGCGTTACTGGATGACTTGGCTTTAGCATGTATTAGTGTGTCGACAACCCCCCTCAAATTAAGTATCCTGCTAATGGATAGTTAATTTGTCCCTGAGTGTCATGAACCTTTTGGTGGAGAGCGGCTTGGTAAAAATGTTAGCTTGTTGACCAATTGAATTAATGTGTAAAACATAAATTTCTTTATGTTTGATGTGATCACTAATAAAATGGCAGTCTATTTCTATGTGTTTGGATATGGCATGAAATACAGGGTTGTTGGCAAGAGCTAGAACAGATATATTATCACAGTAGATTTTAGTAGGTTGAGATGGAGAAGCCATGAAATCTGATAGTAGTCAGCATAGCCAAATAACATTAAATGTGGCTGTTATAAGAGCATGATATTCTGCTTCGGTTGATGATTTTTCAACAGTCACTTGTTTCTTGACGCTCCATGTGAAGAGGTTGTTGCCAAGATATGTGTAGAAGCCGGAAATTAATTTTCTATCTGTTGAGTCGGCTGCCTAGACAGCATAATTATAAGTAGTGAGAGTAACATCACTAGTGTTGAGTCTAGTGAATAGGTTGTTAATCCTAAGTTAATGTCCCAAGGCTACCAAGAGGAGGGGGGGGGGGGGGGGTGAATTGGTATTTTAAAAATTATCCCTCTTTTAGATAAGTTGAACTAAAAATAAACTTTAATAAATTTTTATAAAAAGTTTTTCAACCACAACTTCTTAAACAAAAAAAAATGTAGAAAATAAAAAGCAGTAAAAATAAACGACACAAGATTTATAGTGGTTCGGTCTAAACCAGACCTACATCCACTCCCTAGAGGCACCCTCTGAGTATTGCACTAATACCAATAGTGTCTCTCCTTTTGCACCCACAGTAAGGCGGAGAAGCCTTTACAAACACTCTTTCCACCACTACCAGGTGCGGTAGAGAACCGTCGTCCTTTTACACTATCCTAATACCAATAGTGTCTCTCCTTGGAAAAAATTCTTACAGAGGCCAAGTCGTCCTGGAACGATTATAGATTTCGTCTGAACGAAATTCTTACAGAGCCTAAATCATCCTGGGATGAAAATAATTTCGTCCTGGACGATCAGTACTTAGAAAAATTTTCTCGATTCTTGTTCGTTCCATTGCTCGTAAGAGGAGACAACTGACCTGATCGTCCTGTACGAACTAGGTTCGTCCTGTACGACCAGTACAACTTATGTAAAATCACCTTATGTGTGCGTGTGTGTATTTTTATTCACTCAATTAAAATCATATTAGAAAAATCATAGAATTTCATATAATTTAAGAAGTGATATAACATAGATAGTAAAATAATTTATTAAAGACCTGAGTCAATTTAGACTCTAGATAAAGAAAATATTTGCACTAAGGATGAATACAAAATTTCATATTTCTAATTTTAATGTCAATTATAAATGAACATAAGATCAATTTGAATTAAGAGATTAAAAGAGTCCAGAAAGAAGTAATTACCACATGTGGTGCTTTACGCATCTTTTTTAATTTTATGACACATTTTTGTGCATCTTTTTACTTTAGGCTTATTTTGTGCCTCTTTCTTTCGTTGCGAATTTTTGTGCATTTCTTTTGATTTTTGTACATTTGTACAATTTTCAAGAGTAATTGAATTCTTTTCAAAATCATTAATCTAAAATTTCAAATTTTTCTAAGTGCATAAATATTATTTGAAAATTGAAATACATAATAAGAAAACATCTAAATTGCAATAATAATATTAAAGATAATGTAGTCTAATAAGAGACATGAAATTTAAAATTCTAATAATATCAAGTTATAAATATTACTTAAATTTAGAATAATTAGATTTTCTAATAAAATTTAATTTTAATTTACAAATTTTGTTAAAGCACTATTAAGATTAAAAAATCTAATTATATTCATAATTACTCACACACATTTCAAAGAAAATTTTCAAAGCTAAAGCAAAATATATTGATATCAATTAAGGATTTTACAAATCGTATCAAGATATCAATACAAAAACATCTAAGAGAAAAATACAATTAACACAAATAAACTACATAAAAACATAACATACAACTACAACAATTACTGAGGACCCTGATCAAAAGGAGGAGGAGGAGGAGGAACACTACCAAAGAAGTTATAATATGATTAATAAAATCACATTGGTGTTAATTTCATTCATCTGCTCTTTCATGAAACCAATGTCATTTTGCTGCTGCTGAAATTGAGCCTCAATATGATCAAAGCGTTGATCAAAATGAGTCTCTAGACGATCAAATCTTTCAACCAAATTTTGATAATTTGGTTCATTAGCAGGAGCAGGTATATCTTCAGCCTCTTTTTCTGTATCACTAGCATGTGATTTACCTTTATCTTCCTTGAGATCGCTCTAAATGATGCATCATTGTAGTAGAGCGGTTCTTCATACTCTTGATCATGATGCACTAAGTTGTATTTCTATTCTATGACATAGGTAACAAAGTGACCTAAAGCAATATTTCTCATTCTTTTTTGTTCAGCATGGGCAATTTCAGAAAGCCCAAATAGATAGTCGAGAATTAACTGGGCTTCATCTATAGGTTTTTTAGTCATGATAATAAAAGTGAGCATAGAAAGAAGTGGAGTAATGTTCACTCTATCAATAGCCTTAGGGATAATCAAAGTTTTAAAGACATGCTGGATGATTCGTGCAGTTTTCACAAGACCGGATGCTCTAGGCACATGTTCATTCACATTATTCCCTCTAATCACTTGATTGATTTCAGACCACGAATATTCACTGGCAGTGATAAGATAATTTGCTCTTTCCCCTTCAGTTCTTAAGTTTAGAAATGCTCCTAAGCCATGCTTAGTAATTTATACTTTTTATTTAAAGACAAAGGAGTGGACTACAGACTGAAATGGGCCAAAGGACATATTAGCCTGGAAATAGTGAAAAGTCTCTTTGTTGTAAGGGTAGATTAGAGCAAGAATGAAACCAAATTGGGTCGAGGCGAACAAGTTCATTACCTGGAAAGTAAGATTTTCTTGTAGTAGGATCCTAGAGGGTGTGATTCTGGCAGAGGCAAATTGAGGAAAGGAATCCTCATTTGCTTTGGACAAAAAATTCTTAGAGGAGTTCCTATGTGGTTTCTTTGCCAATACCTTTTAACACTTGCTAGAGGTGGCCATTTGAAAATGATCTAGTGCAAGAAAGGGTTTGAAAGTAATGTTTAGTTTGTGATTATTGAGTTAAAAAGCTCCCCTATTTATTGAAAATGACTTGTTCGTACCAGACGAAAAAATTTTTGTCCCGGACAAAAATTATTCGTCCTGTACGAAAACAAATTTCCTACAGACGATCCAATCCGTCCAAAATGAAACGGCTTTTTGTCACACAACTTACGAAACATCCTTTCGTATAGGCCTTTGACCAAAATGATCGTACATACAAACACATGTTTGTCCGGACGATCATAAATTCAATTCGTTTTAATGGCAGTTGAAACTGTCCCCCGCTATGAACCGACATGTGTTCGTCTGGAAGAACCAAAGGTTCGTACGGACGAAGTTCACATTAAAAATTATCTTATTCATTTAACTGCTGCATTCACTCATCCCATCATTTGAAAAATATTTCGTCCTGGACGATCGTACAAACGAATTACATTAAAACTGCTCTTAAAACGGTTCAAAATCACATAGTTTGTCATACTACACAAATTGTCCCGTACGAAACATTTTCATCCCGAACGATAATGACCACAAATTTTACATTTTCACACTCAAAACAAAAATAAATAAAATCAAACAAGTCAATACATAAACACAGACTTTTTAAGAAGAAAATATCACATAAAAAAAACTAAAAAACACAATGAACACAAAATAATAAAAAAAAATTTAATGTTGCAGAAAACATTTTTATCTAAGCATTTAAATCAATCATTCCAAGCCTTGTTCTCAATGCACTGAAAGTATCAAAGGCTAATGGTTTTGTAAAAATGTCTGCAAGTTGATTTTCAGTAGAAACATGTGTGAGTTCAATTTCTCCTTTGGACACATGATCCCTTATGAAATGATGCCTTTTGTCTATATGTTTGGTTCTTGAATGTTGAATAGGATTTTTAGAAATGTAAATAGCACTAGTGTTATCATAATAAATAGGAATAGTGCCTATAGACAATCCTAAATCAATCAACTATTATTTTAACCAAAGTACTTGTGCCACACAACTTCCTAATGCAATGTTTTCAGCTTCTGTAGTAGATAGAGCTACTAAATTTTGTTTTCTACTTGACCATGAAACTAGTGAATTTCCAATGAATTGACATATTCCACAAGTGCTTTTCCTATCCACCCTACAGCCTGCAAAGTCAGAATCTGAATAACCAACAATTTCAAATGAAGAGCTAAACTTAGGATACAAAATTCCTAAGTTTTGAGTTCCTAGCAAATATCTTAAAATCCTTTTTACTGCTGTCAAATGTGACTCTTTTGGATCTGATTGAAATCTAGCACACAAGCAAACAAAAAATATGATATCAGGTCGGCTAGTAGTCAAGTAAAGTAAAGATCCAATAATTCCTCTAAATTTCTTTTGATCAACAGATTTTCCCTTAAGGTCCTTATCCAACTGAACTAAGGAACTCATTGGTATACTAACAGGTTTAGCATTGTCCGTTTCATATTTTTTGAGGATGTCCTTAACATATTTAAATTGACTAAGAAATGTACCTTCCTCAAGTTGCTTAATGCTAAATCCTAGAAAGTAATTTAAGTCTCCTAGTAGACTCATTTCAAATTCACTAATTATTTTAGAAAAATTATTATAAAGATTTTTATTTGAAGATCCAAAAATGATATCATCCACATAAATTTGAACAATGAGTATATCCTTTCCAAATTTCTTCAAAAAGAGAGTTGTATACACACTTCCTTTTTCAAAAGATTTTTCAAGTAGGAAGGTGCTCAACCTCTCATACCAAGCCCTAGGTGCTTGTTTTAATCCATATAATGCCTTTTTCAATTTGAAAACATGATTTGAGTGTTTTGAATTTTCAAAACCTGATGGTTATTCTACAAAAACATCTTCTTCAATTACCCCATTTAAGTAGGCACTTTTCACATCCATTTGATATAATTTGAATCCTTTAAAATAGGCAAAGGCTAGCAAAACTCTAATTTGCTTCAAGTTTGGCTACAGGAGCAAAAGTCTCTTCAAAATCAATCCCTTCATTCTGATTATACCCCTTAGCATCTAATCTAGCCTTATTTCTAATGACTACACCTGAGTCATTCATTTTATTTTTGAATACCCACTTAGTTCCAACAACACTTTGATCTTTTGGCCTTGAAGTTAATTCCCAAACTTTATTTCTTACAAATTGATTCAACTCTTCTTGCGTGGCCAATATCCAAAATTCATCAGAAAGTGCTTGATCAATATTAATGGGTTCTATAGTTGAAATAAAGGCAGAATGATTGACTTCCTTATTTAATCCACGCCTAGTTCTAACACCCTCACTTGGTTCACCTATAATCAATTCCCTTGAGTGGTTTTTAGAAAATCTCAAATCTCTAGGCAAAGGATTTTCTCTCTCCAAATTCTCTTCCATATTTTCTTCCAAGTTTATTCTATCAATCTTTTGGGAGTTATCCTCAATCTCATCTTCAATAACATTTGGCTCTTTCAAATTTCTAGATTCATTAAATACAACATGTGTGGTTTCTTCAATTATAAAAGTTCTTTTATTGAATACCCTATAAGATTTTCCAACACTTGAGTATCCAACAAAAATTCCTTCATCTGATTTTAGATCAAATTTTTCTAAGGCAGATTTTCCATTATTATGAATGAACACCTTGCAACCAAAAACATGCAAATGACACAAATTAGGTGTTCTTCCTTTTAACAACTCATAAGGTGTTTTATTTAATTTAGATCTTGCATTTACCCTATTCAGAACATAACATGCAGTGCTAACCGCCTCAGCCCAAAAATATATAGGAAGTGTGTATTCTGCCAACATTGCTCGGGCGGCTTCTTTTAATGTTCTATTTTTCCTTTCGACTATCCCATTCTACTGAGGGGTTCTAGGTACAGAAAAGTTGTTGATCAATTCCTTTCTCCTTACAAAAATCTTCAAATCTCTCATTCTCAAATTGTCCTCCATAATCACTTTGTATAGAAATAATTTCACACCCTAATTTTCTTTGAATCCAAGTAAAAAAATTTCTAAATTCCTCAAATGATTCACTCTTATGAAATAGAAATCTAACCCAAGTGAATCTAGAGTAATCATCCTAAATAACAAAACCATATACCTTCCCTCCTAGACTCACAGTTCCAACTGGTCCAAAAAGATCCATGTGTAAAATTTCCAATGATTTACTAGTCCTAAGATCCTTATTGGACTAAAAAGATGACTTCACCTGCTTTCCTAATTGACATGCATCATAAAGGTGGTCCTTAGTAAAGTCTAGTTTTGGTATACCTCTTACTAAATTCTTTTGGGTAATCCTCCTAATGTTTTTCATGCTAGAATGACAAAGTTTCCTATGCCAAAGCCATGACTCATCAGAAATAGTTTTCAAACAAAAAGCAGTAGGAGTTTGAATGCAATTTAAATCTAGCATATAGAAATTGTTTACCCTTTTTCCACTTAAAACATCTTTACCATTTAGGCTTAATATGCAGTTAGTAGGAAAAAATTTTACACTATAACCCTTATCATATAGCTGACTTATACTTAACAAATTATGCTTTAATCCTTCAACTAATAACACATTATATATTAAAAAGTTTTTCAAATTTCCAATCATACCTGATCCAACCACCTTCTTTGTGGTATTATCTCAAAGTGTAACCTTGCCTCCACTCCTGTCTTCCAATCATACTGCTCATTTATGATATGTCTAGGTTTATGCATCTTAGGTCTCCACACCAAATTAGTTTTCATCTTCAAGGTACAGGTGTGAGCTATATGTCCAAGCAATCCACAATTATTACATTTAACATTAGGAAAAGGATTCCTAAGTCTTTTACCATTTGTTTGTCTTCTAAGGGATTCTATATATTTAGGATAAAATTTAAAATTTGTAAAATCTTCAAGTTTGGGGGGTATCCTATTATCTTAGAGAGCTTTTATTTTCAACTTATAAATTGAATTCATATCTTCTAAGATTCAATTTATATAATTGATTCGATATGTTTTGCTCTCTGATTCATCCTTAAATTCTTTAAATTCTTTTTCAAGATCAGCATATGATGATTTTAAAATCTCATGATTTTTATTCAAGTCATCAAATTCATCAAGTAGTTTCATGTGGTTGTCATCTATTAAGGCATGATCTTTCCTAAGGATTTCATGTTCCTTTTGAAGTTCTTCAAATTTTAAACTTAGACTAGCATACATTTTCTTAATTTTCTTATATGCATTGTGTATGTGTTCAGAAACTTCAAATAATTCATCATAAGTTAAGTCACATACCTCTTCTTATTCTGACTGATCAAATCTATCTGCCATCAAGCAAAGATTGGTGACTTCTTCTTCCTTTTCAGTCTCTGATGAATCTGAAGCTGAGTCCACCCAGAAAACTCTTTAAAACTTCTTCTTGTCCTTCTTTACAATTGTTTTCTCCTCTACCTTCTCCTTGCTAGGAGTGGCTTTAAGTTTTGGGCAATCAGTTTTAATATGACCAGGTTTCTTGCATTCATAGAAAATTACTTCATTAGGAACCTTGCCATTTATATTAAATTTACCTCTATTCCATTAATGGCATCTCTTTTGTTTCCTTTTTAGAAAGCTTCTAAATTGTCTAGTCATTAATGAAATGTTGTATTCATCCTCAGGTTATGAGTGTTCACTCTCAGACTCTTCCACTTTAAGTGCTATGTTCTTTTCTTTTCGTGGTTCACCTGCATCAATCTTTCTTTGGCTAACTCCTTGTCATAAGCAATAAGTGAACAAAGAAGATTGTCAATTGAATAAATATTTAGATCTTTAGACTCTGTAATTGTAGTAATTTTAGCATCATAAGTAGTAGGTAAACAATGAAGAATCTTATTAACCATTTCAGCATTCGTTAGTTCCCTACCAAGTGCATGCAAAGAGGTGACTATTTGATAAATCTTGTGTACATATCAGAAATGGATTCATTAGGCTTCATGCGAAACAGTTCAAAATCATGCAACAAGATATTAAGTCTAGATTGTTTAACCTCATGAGTCCCCTCATATGTTATACAAAGTCTATCCCAGATGTCCTTTCCACTTTTGCAAGTGGAAACCCGCATGTAGTCTTCAGATTTTAAAGCACAAAAGAAACTATTTAAACATTTAGCATTTAGTTGTGCTAAGTCAAGTTCTTCTATAGTCCAGTCTGCAAAAGGTGTTTCAACCCTAACTCCATCAACTAATCTAGTTGGTTTTGTATAACCTTCCAGGACTAAGATCCACATATGATAATCAAGTGACTGTAAGAAAATAGACATGCGTATTTTCCAAAAATCAAAAGGTATATTATCAAACAGTGGAGGTCTAGTAATAAAGTAACCCTCATGTGTGTTTTGGTTTCCAAATGTAGCCATCAATGTTAATCAAAAATTAGTTTAACCTTATGATTTTGAAATAGGGCTCTGATACCACTTGTTGAGTCTAGTGAATAGGTTGTTAATCCTAAGTTAATGTCCCAAGGCTACCAAGAGGGGAGGTGAATTGGTATTTTAAAAATTATCCCTCTTTTAGATAAGTTGAACCAAAAATAAACTTTAATGAATTTTTATAAAAATTTTTTCAACCATAACTTCTTAAACAAAAAAAAATGCAGAAAATAAAAAGCAATAAAAATAAACGACACAAGATTTATAGTGGTTCGGTCTAAACAAGACCTACATCCACTCCCCAGAGGCACCCTCTGAGTATTGCACTAATACAAATAGTGTCTCTCCTTTTGTACCCACAGCAAGGCGGAGAAGCCTTTACAAACACTCTTTCCACCACTACAAAGTGCAGTAGAGAACTGTCGTCCTTTTACACTATCCCCAGTGTTGGTAGAGAACCGTCCGTCCTTTCACACTCTCCTAATATAGGCAGAGAACCCTTCATCCTTTCACACTCTCCTAATATGGGCAGAGAACCCTTCGTCCTTTCACACTCTCCTAGTGTGGGCAGAGAACTCGATCTCCTTGACAGATCTCCTCACAAGAAGTCTAGAAGGAAGAAAGAAAAGAGTGAAGTAATCTCAAATCACAAGTAGAAAATCTTACCTTTGAACATCAAGCGAAGCCTTCACTCTCCAATGGTAGGAATCCTCCTTTGAATGCTCTCTCATAATCTCTCCTTGACTCTTCTTCCAATAAGCACGAAGATCAATGAGCAAAAAGATTGGGTGGCAGTAAAAATTGGACCTTATGTAGAAGAGATAAGAAAAACTGTCCAAAACTGCAAAAGTTTCAAGTTATCATGAAATGGATCGTCCCGTATGATCATGGATCATCCTGGACGATTTTACTTAAAGTGTTGGAAATGATCATTATGAATATTGGAATGAATTATGTTTGTACATGATTATCATCCCATACAAACTAAGTTTGTTTGGACGATCAGTTATTCCATAGGTTGGTTCCCAAAAAGTATATATCGCCGCCAGAATGTGAAGTGTTGATTCACTTCATCCCAATACGATTAGGATTTTGTCTGGACAAAATTTGTACAGAGGACAACTCGTCCTGGCACGATTATGAATTTTGTCTGAATGAAATTCTTATAGAGAGGAAATCATCCTGGGACAATTTTTGAGTCTGGACGAAATTCTTATCGTGGCCAAGTCGTCCTGGGCGATTATAGATTTCGTCAGAACGAAATTCTTACAGAACCTAAATCATCTTGGGATGAAAATAATTTCGTCCTGGATGATCAGTACTTAAAAAAATTTTCTCGATTCTTGATCGTTCCATTGCTCGTAAGAGGACAGAATTGACCTGATCGTCCTGTACGAACAAGGTTCATCCCGTACGAGCAGTACAACTTATGTAAAATCTCCTTATGTGTGTGTGTATTTTTATTCACTCAATTACTATCACTCCCTCTCAATTTAAAGAACAATTTAAAACTTCAACTTACAAAGGGTTGTATGCTGAATTTTGATTTGAAGTCTTCATGGTTTGGAGTTTGATTTTCCTGAAATGTTAGTACACATAAGATTAAAAACAATTCTTCTAAAATATGTTAGGAGATATCTACACATAAAACAATATTCAAAAATAATATAACTTGCAAAAATGTAAAACAAGCTAATAGCAACTTTCTTAACAACTAGATGTTATTCGAAGACCAAGGTCATGTTTGCCTTTAAGGTATCGAAGGAGTCTTTTGAGAGCTTTGTAATCATTGTATGTGGTTTTATGCATGTGTTGGCATATAGAATTAGTAGCGTATGCAATGTCAAGTCTTGTGAATGTAAGGTAATGCAAAAAAGCTTGCTAGTTGGTGATATTTAGTGGGATTGTCATATGGAAAGGTATTTTTTTCTGCTTTGAGTATTTTGGGGGAATAAGGGGTAGCAGTGGATTTACAAAAGAGAAAACTTGATGAATTAATGATTTATTTGGCATAATGAGTTTGGTGAAGAAATAAACCTTGAGTTGTGCGGTTGATTTGAAGGCAAAGAAAGAAAGAGATATGCCCAAGCTGTTTAGGGAAAAAGAGGCTTGTAGTTGAGAGAGAAACCGATTTATAATTTCTGAATTACCCGTAAGTAGTAAATCATCCATATATATGAGCATGTATAGTTGAACATCCGAACTGTTTTAAATCATAAGGGATGGATCGACTTTGCTAAATTAAAACTGAAAGTTTAGAAGAAAGTTTGTGAGTTTATGAAACCACTGACTGGTGGATTGTTTGAGACCATAAATTGCCTTGTGTAGTTTGCAGACGTGTTACGGATGCTGAGGATTAATAAATCCTTGTGGTTGCTGCATATATACTTCTTCATTAAGTTCTCCATGTAAAAATACATTGGAAACATCCAATTGGAATTTTGGTCATTTTCTATAAAGGCTATAATGAGAAATGCACGAATCATGGGCATTTTGGAAACTAGGCTAAATGTGTTTGTGTATTTGATGTCCAACTATTGTCGATAAGCTTGAGCATTAAGACGACCTTTGTAGCAGTTAACCATGCCATCTGGATATAGCTTGGCCTTAAAAGTCCACTTACAACCAATAATTGGAGTGTTAGGTAGTGGTTGTATTAGGGACCAAGTACATTATTTTGGAGTGCTAAGAATTCAGGCGATAAGGCTATTCTCCAATGCTACAATTTTGTGGCTTGTGAATAAGATGATGGTGTGGTGACAATTTGAGAGTACGCAAAAAGATCAAAATTCTATTTTTGTTTAAAATGGCACGTACAAGTCCAATTTGAATTGGGTGTGTGGAAGCTAGAAGCTGCTATAGTGGAGGGGTGGGTGGTTGGTTATTATATTGTGGAGATTTTGTAGGCTCAAAAGGTTTTGGTATAGTGGAATAAGGAGTTTTAGTGGGTAGCAAGATGTATGGATGGCTAGCAAAATTCTAAATAGAATATGTTGATGTTGGGATTAAGAGGTGGGGGGAAATTTGTGGAGTAGTAGGAGACGAAGTGTTGCTTGGAGAAGTGGTGATAGAGAGAAACATATGTTCATGAAAGTGGATGTGTAGAGAGTTTAAAATTTTCTAAGTTTGTGTATAAAGCTTCAAAAACCTTTATGAGAGGTGGAGTATCCCTAGAAAATGCATGGTTGGGATCGAGTTGCAAGTTTATAAGGAGCATGAGGGTAGAGCCATAGATAATAGAGGCAACCGAAGGGTTTTAGGTGATCGTAAGAGGGGGTATGGCTGTGGATCAAGATATATGGTATTTTAAAATTAAGAACGGATACAGGAAATTTGTTTATTAGATAATTTGATGTTTGTACGACTTCAGCCCAAAGTTATGGTGGTAAATGGGCGTCATGAAGTAAGATTTTGGTGGTATAAAGTAGATGACAATGTTTCCTTTCGGCTAATCCATTTTGCTCCAAAGTGTATGGATAGCTAAATTCATGCGTAATGTCATTTCTGAGGAGATATTATTTGAAGTTATTACTAGTGAATTCACCTCCACCATCAAATAGGAAGGTTTTGTCGTGAATATTAAATTATGTTTTAACCATTGTATCAAATTGTTGGAGTTTAGGAAGAGCTTCATTTTTTGAGTGCATTAGAAATAACCAAAAAAAATTGAGTGCTATCATCAATGAATACAACATAATATCTATATCCATATAATGATGCTATTAGAGACGGATACCAAACATCAGAAAGTATTAAATTAAAAGGATGAGTTACATGAGTAGATTATATTGGAATGGATAAATTATGGCTTTTAGCCATATTTCAGTATTGATAGAGAAATGACAAAGAAATTTTACATAGAGAGGCTATAAAAAATATATAACTGTCATCACACGGTGGTAAGGATGTCCAAGACAGGCATGCCAGAATGTTGTTGAAACAGAGGTGCTGTGAAGAGCTAGAACATGTTTATGGATGGGTGTGTATATTGGATAGATACCATCATGACTGCGGCCATGAAGTAACATTTGGTTGTCTAGGAGGTCCTTGATGACGAAGCCACCCAAATCAAAATAAATTGAACAATTATTATTAACTGTAAGTTTGGAAATAGAGAGAAGATTATGAGAAAATGAAGGGACATGAAGGAGATTGTGTAGTCAAATATTACGGGATAAATCTGAAAGGGGTAAAATGTTGAAACTTGGGATTCCGTGTTTATGATTTTAATAATAACATATAATATTAAATATCTTTTATTTCTCCCAGTATTTATAGTGCATATTTATTTATGTGTTGACTAATAGTTCAAGTACATCATACACCATTCTTTGAAGATTTAAGGATCAAGATTGGGTAGCATATGATGTGAAGGAGTCTCTAACTTTGTATTTTTTTTTTTATTTCTTTATTTTTTGAGTCTAGCCACAAAAAGTGTATGCAAACTTTAAAGTCCATATAAGTTGTTAGACCTAATGCAATTATCCCAAGGCTAACCAAGAGGGGGATGAATTGGTAATTAAAAAATTCATCTTGAATAAAAAAACTATTTTTTTTAATTATTTTTCATAATTAAAGTTTTGATTAAAAGAAAACTTTTCAACCACTAAAATAAAAATATGCAAAAAAATAAAATAGCGGAAAAAGTAAAGAAAAAAAATTTTATAGTGGCTTGATCCAACTAGACCTATGTCCACTCCCTAAAGACTCCCTCTTCAGGTTTTGCATTATTACCAAAGTGACTCTCCTTTTTCTTGCACAGCAAGGTGGAGAAGCCTTCATAATTATCCTCTCTTCCACCAATCCCCGATGCGGCAAAGTATCATCATCCTTTCACACCCTAAGTTGATAAAGTACTATCATCCTTTCACACTATCCAAGTGTCGGTAGAGAACCAGCATCCTTTCACACTCTCAAAGTGTTGGTAGAGAATCAGCATCCTTTTACACTCTCCAAGTGTCAACAAAGAACTATATCTTCTTTAAAGATCTTCCCTCGAGCATCTTTAAAGAAGTAAAGAAGAGATTTGCTACAAACAGAAAAAGATTCTCATCTTTGAGTAACCTTCTAAACCCTTCACACTCTTAATTAGCAAGAATCTCTCGGAAACACTCTCTCAAATCACTCTCATACTATTTGATAATGTAGTTACCAATAGACAAGGATGTGAATGAGGATTTCTTGGAGGAGATCAGCTTTCCCACTGGAAAACTATTACTGCCCGTCTTGTTGATGCTTCCATAAAAGAGAATTATGGTGATGGGACATGGGTTTTTATACTTTGCTGAGGAAATTAAAACTTTCTATACGTGTTGAGCTCTTCTGGTGGAGGGTTAGTAGAAATGCCATTCCAACCAATGAGTTTTTGAAGCATAGAAAACTTAATGATGCAGATTGTTGTGTTAGAGGTTGTTCTGAATGTGAGAATCTGGAGCATATCACTGTCAAGTGTAATGAACTGAGGAAAATTCTTAAACAGTTACAGAATTGGGGAATCTATGTTCCGATTTTTGGATCCATGGTTGAATGTTTAACTGAGTTGAAAATCCTCTCTACTATTACACCAAACACTGTTAGTCTCTATTGCAATACGGTATACCATAATTGGAAGAGCAGAAATGTGGTTAAGCATGGAAAAGCTGCAATCTCAATTCCTATTTTGGCGGCTAGTGTGCTTTATTCTGCAGTTAATATTGCTAATCCTGTCATTGATAGCTGGGGTGCTAATCTCCCTTGGGAGTTTCAAAATTCTTGGCACCTTCCACCACAAGAAAGGATTAAAATCAATGTGGATGCATCTCTCATGTCTTCTTATACGGCTGGAATTGGAGGCTGTTTCAGAGATTATAAAGGAAGATTGTTGATTGCTTTTGGAGAAAAAAGAACACATTGGGACATTGCTCATCCTGAAATAAAAGCTATTATGACTCTTAGAAGACTCATTCAACCGTGGATGCTTGAATGTAAATGAGTAATAATTGAAGGAGATAACATCAATGTTATCAAATTCATCCAAAATTCTTTGAACAAGACCAAGTGGCAAGGGGTTGATTGGATGGAGAAGGATTTTATGTTCTTGACCGACTTCAATAAGGTAATTCTTCATGATGTTCATAGAGATTGTTATATGGTAGCCGATTTATGTGCCACTTTAGCTTTAGATACAAACCTTTACTTTGATAGTTCTTCCTTTGCTAACATTCCTCCTTTTCTTTATTTTCTTTTGAAGAAGGAATGTGAGCTATTGCTTTAGTTTTTTACTTCCTTAATTGCAAAGTGCATTTCTCAAAAAAAAAAAAAAAAAATCACTCTCAAACTATTTCTCTCAAAAAAAATGAAGAAGGATTCATCCATGGTCAGTTTTAGGACCTTATATATAAAAGACACAAAAAACCATCCAAATAAATAAAAATTTCAATTTTGACCGTCCATAATCATACAGTACAATCGACAAGCATATGTATGAATAGTTTTAAGATTGCTCGTTCAATCATGTACAAAATATTTTTGTATATGCATATCTTACAGTACGAATCTTTATCATCCCGAACGAACAATTCAAACATTTTACCTGTTTGTATGGATGAAAATGTTCATATAGATTTTGTACTCTGGACATTGTCTATACGAAGGCAAGATCATCCCAGATGAATAATTCAAAAAATTCACCTGTTTGTATAAACAAAAATATTTTCAACAAATTTATACTTTGGATGTCGTCTGTACGAAGGCAAGATCATCCCGGATGAGTGGTTTAAAAAATTACTTATTCGTATGGACAGAAATATTCACAATAATTTCGTACTTTGGACATCATATGTGCGAAGGAAACTTTGTACAGTGCCAACAGTACTTAGAAATTTTTCCGTCCATGATTTCATTAACTACTTGTTGAAGGAACTACCTTGACAAATCATTCCGTACGAACAAAAATCATACATTATGATTAGTTTAAAAAATTTCAAGTTTTAACACTCCCCTAGTGTGTGTTTGTATGTTACCCAATTATAATCACACACTCTCAGACTCAAGAAAAATATAAAAAGTATAGGCACCAAATACATTTAACCCTAATCTAATTTGTTTTGAAGTCTTCAATAGTCTGGAGTTTGATTTTCCTAAAATATTAGTACACACAAATAACAAAAGCAATATATCAATACGAACATAAAAACACGAAAGAACATTCAAACATTTAACACATTTACACATGCATTCAAAACATACATAGAACACATACACACATCAAAAAATACACACATCAAACAACACTCATCAATCAATCATCAATCAAATAATATTATTACTCTCCCTTTTAACAACAACAAAAAGGGAAGTTCTACTTGAAATGAAAGGTTTTAATAGATAAACCAAATAAGTAGAACTATAAAAGGGTTTTAAAACAATTTGAAACACAATATTAATTTCATAAAACTAAAAGGAAAATTTTAAAAAATTTTAAATTGAAGAACAACTAATATAAGAAAACTTAATCAAAGTCATTGTTCATACTAGACAATTTAAATAAAGATGATTATTGTAAAAATGATGAAATGAAGATTAGATAACTTTGAAATCAATATAATATATGATTGTCGATTAGATAGATTTGTATTAGATATTGAATGATAATGGAAAAAATATAATAACAATTTTTAATTTGGCAACAATGCACATATTTTTAAATCTTTATGACACACTTTGTGCATCTTTTTCTATTTCGGTTAATTTTGTGCCTCTTTTCACTTTGCAAACCATTGCACATTTATTTTTTAATGTTTGAACACATTGTGCATTTATTTTGATTTTACTTTTCGGGTCTTTGCAATATCAGTAATCTAAATTTAAATTTCACTAATAATAAAAATAAGATATATTGAAAAAGAAATAAATAATAATAAGACATCAATCTTACAACAATTATATTTTAGATATGTTTGTCCAAAAGACTATGAAATTGATCTCCTCATCTAAATACAGTTATAATTTTAATTTAAATTTTTGAATGATTAGATTTTAAATCATAATGTATGATACAATATGGCTCAACGGTTATCTTTTATGAAATAATCGTACTGTATGATAATTATCATAATACACGATTCATTTTCAACCTGAAACCCTAACCGCCATATTAATTTAAGGAAGTTTTTTTAATATTTGAATTTTCAACTAATCATAATTTACAACCCAATCATATTGTATAAATATTTGAATATGTGCTAAAATTAACCCCATTGATTAGCCAATTAAATAAAGGCTTAATTAATGATTGGTGATCATATTGTATGACCCAGTTCATATTGGTGCTAAAATTAACCCCTGTGAATCGAGGATGTTTTTAGTCATCCTGAAGATCATATCAGACAAAACCTTAATTTTTAAACTAATTGTATTGTACGATGTATATATCATATCTGACAACCTAAAGATTTTAACTAATCATACTGTACGAGTTGGATCGTATCGGATGATGAATAGAGATGAATTTTTGTCATCCCAGCATTCGTCCTATACCTATAAAAGAAATATAGTATATCATATTGGATGATATTTGTATTGTATTGTACGAAGTGTTGGATAATTGTTGCCAATTTGTACTCCTTCGTACCAGGAAAAGGCTATTTTGAACTAATCATACTATTTTTCCTCCTTCTTTGGATGGAATTTCTTCACCCATTTGTGTTAGACTTCCGCATTTGCCTCTTCATTGTTGGGATGAAGTTAATATTACAAAAATCATTTCTAAAATTTGAACCACATTGTTATTAGATGGCCATATGTTCAAATGGGGTAGGAGGGAATTTGTTAGAGCTTGTATTCGAGTAAAATTGAATACTAAGCTTCCTTATGGAATTTGGATTGAAGGTTTGGGTGGTAAATTTTTTCAAAAAATTGAATATGAAAATTTATCAGTTCTTTGCTTCAAGTGTGGAAGGATTGGACACAAAGATTCTATGTGTCCTAATATTTTAGCTGGTCAAACTTCTGATAAAGAAATCCTAAAGCCGCTACATGATAATAAAACTTCGTATGGTCCTTGGATGCATGTGATGTTCACAAATAAGAAGAGGCATAAGCTTGTTTTTCAAAACAAATTGAATAATGTTGAGAAGTTGGAATCTCAAACAAATAGAAATGGTGAAGAGATTGTTAATAAGCATTTGGATTAACTTTATAATAAATCTGAAAAATGTTTGGGTGGCCTATATGATAATTTAATTTCAGATAATGGGAAGAATAACAAGTTTAATGTTTTATCACTTGAGGATGAAGGTAAAGAAGTTGCTGAAATTACTGATTCTGAAGAAATCATGAAGGTAGTTCCAGCCATTAAAGATAGTTCTAAAGAAGTCTTGCATCAAGATGAGTTAATTGGCATTGAACCCAGCAGCAAATCAGATCTTATCCAGGTTGATGAACCAGTTAATTATGATTTCAAAATTTCAAATACTGTTATGGATAATACTCCAGAAAAAATGGAGTATATGGTTGCTGATAATCCTGCTGGAATTACGGCTAATCTAGCTGTAATTATAGCTAATTCTGCTGAAAATTTCAAAAATTCCGAAGAGATAAGTGGATCTAATTTTGTTCATGAACCGGAGGTGGTTACTCCATATTCTGATGTTAATTTGAATTTCAAAAAATCTATGGCTGTTAAGGATGAAGCTATTGTTATTAAATATGGCTATTCCTCCAATCCTAAACATAAGTTGTTTGAGGAACTTCAAACATTGGGACCATTAGAAGACATACCTAGGAGAAGGACTGCTGATTCTAGATTTAAGAATCATAAAGGGGGTTTCTCCCCTACAACCTGTTGATATGATTGTTTATTATTTTATTGGCAATTTGGAAAGAAGCAAATCAAAATTTTCTTTATGGTACATGATGGCTGAACTTATGTTCAGGAAATATTTCAATTCCCTTGATAGGAACATTGTCCTCATCAAACGGAATTGGTATATCTCTATTTCAAAGGATGAGATTATTGTTCAGAAGGATGCAATGGATGGTACTCGTTTATTCCAAAGAAGCCTATTTGAAGCCTTATTAGACATTTTATGGACTTTTAAGGTCTGGTTTTTCTTTTGTAGTTGTTTTTACTTTATTTTAGTTCAATATTTATTTTATAAAATTATTCTAATTGGTTATGGGATCGTTACTAGTTCTTATTTGTAACGGGTTGGAAATTCTAGGATACTAACCAACCTTTTAGGTTGTTTAATATTTGGTATCCCCTCCACCCCAAGGGTTTTAAACTGGAAAGTAGTAAGTTTCATTTCAATTTTGATAGTTTTATTTCAATCAATATGCTCATCAAATAAAGTTCCTTTCCAATTTGGGTTAGGAACTCTTAGTTTTATTTTATTCTAGATTGTATTAGGAGTTTCTTTTCTTTAATTTAATGCAGTTTGCATTCCTTAAAAAAAAAACTTTTCATACTGTACGATGATGATCGTAATGTACGAACAGAAATAACTAAAGTGAATTTTTAGGGTTTCTTTAAGCCTAATTTATATTCAATGTTTTTATCTTTTGAAAAATAGAGAGAGGAACTTGACAAAGGAAGGGAACTCAAGAGAGGGAGCTTCTTGAAGGGATTTAGGGCTTATGAGAGGAAGGAGAAGGTGAGTTTGTGAGGGAGAATGAGTGTAATGATAGGGATGTTAGGCTATATGAATCGGCCCAAGGCTAATTAAAAGAGAGAGGTGAATCTGTATTTAAAACAAACATAATCTTAAAACCATAATAAAGATTCACCACAACAAAAACCAAAGTGTAGAAATTAAACAACTGTAGAAGTAATAAAGAAAAGAACACACCAGATTTATATGGGTTTGGTCAAACCTTGACCTACATCCACTCCTTGGAGGCACCCTCCAAGTATTGCACTAAACTAAGTGTCTCTCCTTTAGCCCCCACAGCTAGGCGGAGAAGCCCATTAAAAATCTTTTCCACCTTCCTCAGTGTGGGGAAGTCACCGGATCCTTTGACACAAAAGAGATCTTCTTCTTTGGTGAACTTCCCTCAAGACAAGACTTGAATCCAGCGGTATTAAGGTGAAAGCCTGTCGGAGCAACCGTGTGGAATCCCCCTCCTCACTCCCTTGAGTCCCCCCTCACAGGATCTTCTCCCTCTCTCAGACTTCACCCGTTCCTCACTCCTTTTCAAGCTTTCTCTTCAAGTTCCCCCCAAAAGAACGAAGCTACAATGGATGCCAAAGACACTCTTCATGAGAAAGCAAGAGGTCTTTAAATAGATTTGCAAAACTGACATTATCGTCCAGGCCGATAACGACCTGGCCGATCAGCGTAAATTATGCTCAATCATCCCAGTCGGTTAGGGACAATTAGATAATTTTTTTTCATATCGTCTAGGCTGATAGGATATCGTCTTGGACAATTAGTTCAAATATGAGGAAAATCATCCTGAGCATCGCCCTGAAAAGAAGCTGGCCGATGTCAAATTGGCCCGACCGATCTTGAGATCAGCTCGGATGATTTGATCTTCCAAATCACCATTAATTGCTTTCCTTAATTTTCATATTTATTTAAGAAAAATTATGCTGGATCGGCCGGGCCGATCCTGATAGGCCAGGTCGATCCACCGGGATGATGTCCAAAAATAAGTAATTCCTAAATAGATTTGGTGGAAAATTCTTTCTGAATTGAGCCGATCATCCTGACCGATACAAAATCATCTAGGATGATATATTTAATGACGGTTGCCTTAATCAGGGCTTTTGTTTTTGAACCGATCATCCAGGATGACATAAATATCATCTTGGACGATGTTACCAAAAATAATAAACTCTAGGGAACATTCAGAAATTCTTCCAAGGTGTACGTATGCAAAGTTACATAGCATCAGGAGTCATACCAAATATTAAAGACTCAAGAAAGGAAAAAATGGTACAAACAGACTCAGACCTAGTCTACCCAATCTTGAGCTGATTCCATATTGTAGTTTTTATTTTGTGAAATTGAAATGTTAGTAGATAAGGCAGTCATAGAGAAATAAGAGTATTTGCTATCATAAAAATCATAAACCATGAAAAAAGATCCGCAACAATGTCCCCCTTTTTCTTTGGCGCACTTTGCGCATCTTTTTCTTTCGATACACTTTATGTATCTTTCTCAATTTAGCGTCATTGCGCATCTTTTGATTTGGCATCATTGGCCACTTTTTTGATTTGGCGTTATTAGCCTTTTTTTTTCTTCATATATATATATATATATATGCTAACTTTCTAAAATTTTAAAAACAAAAGTAAACTCATTCTATTAATATAACGAACTATTTGATTAGGAAAATTATGCGGTAGATTCAAAAACTTGCAAAAGATTCCTATGCGATAGATAAAATGTAGGGTGATGAAAAAATGTTCAGTTTCAAAATCCAATTTAAAATATGATGAATATTTTAAATCAAAAGTAGAATAACCTCTTTTAGGAAACAGAGATTGAGAGTAAAATCATGAATTTCCTTCCTTTGACTGTTTTTAGAGAAGTCAAACACAATTTTCATAAGAATTAAAAAAAAAAGGAGGTAGGTTTTTCATTTTTAAAAAGATGACGTGTGTGTTAGATCAGAAATGACACATAAAAAATTTAACCAAAAAAGGAAAAATAAAAAAAGAAAATCACAAAATTAAAAGAACAAACAAAACATGTAGACATAAATAGACAAACAAAGGTTTAAGAATCATCTTGCTCCTGATCAGATGATTCAGAAGTAAGGTCTGCCTAAGAAATTTTTTGCTTTTCATTATTTCCCCTATTTATAATTTGCTTTGCTTTACCATTTTCTTTTGTAGGAAGAATTCTCAAGTAGGGCACTGATTTTTCTTATATCCAAGCTTCCTACATCCAAAAAAAATAACGTCAGAAGAAATATTAACATTCTTTCCATTTTTATCTTTATTTCACTTTTATTGATGCTTATGCTTTGGTGAGATTTTTGATTTGCATGTCAAGTCATTGCTTTTGTCACCAACTAAGCTACCTTTTTTCGTATCTTCAGCTTTTAGCACTATCGTTTCACCTGCATCCAAAAGTCTTTGACCCAAACTTGGCTCGTAGACAATGAGTGAGCCAATCAAATTATCAATAGAATATTTATTCAAATCTTTTGATTCACAAATGGCAACAACTTTAGCATCAAACTTATTTAGTAGACAACAAAAAAATTTTATTGACATTTTCAAAATTTAAAATTTTTTTACCTAAAGCATGAAATGATGTCATAATTTGAATAAACCTAGTATACATGTCTAAGATTGTTTCATAAGGTTTCATCGAAAATATTTCATAATCATGCATTAACACATTCAACTTGGATTGCTTGATTTCACTAGTGCCTTTGTATATGGTGTATAGTTTATCCCAAATTTTCTTACCAGTAGTGCACGTGGATACTAACATAAAATCTTAATAATTTAAAGCATAGAAAAAGCAATTTAAAGATTTTTCATTTAACTGAGCATCGATTCATTCATCTCTATTCCATTGACTAAAAGGAATGTTAGTTTTAACTCCATCTAAAACCCGTGACGGTAATGAATAACCAATTAAAATCATATGCCACATACGAAAATCAACCGATTGCAAGAAAGTTGACATGCAAATTTTCCAAAAATCAAATGTAATATTTTCAAACAAAGGATGTCTGGTGATTGAATAACCTTCCGCAATATTATGATTGGAAAAATTTGTCATGGATCAAAATTCAAAAGTTTTCAAAAACTTATTTTTATGAATCCCGCTCTGATAACACTTGAAAGTTCGTTAGGGATGTTAGGCCCTATGATTCAACCCAAGGCTAATTAAAAGAGAGAGGTGAATCGATATTTAAAACAAAAACAATCTTAAAACCATAATCAAGATTCACCACAATGAAATCCAAAGTGCGAAAATTAAATAAATGCGGAAGTAAAAAAGGAAAGAACTCACCAGATTTATAGTGGTTCGGTCAAACCTTAACCTACGTCCACTCCTTGGAGGCACCCTCCAAGTATTGCACTAAACTAAGTGTCTCTCCTTTAGCCCCCACAGCTAGGTGGAGAAGCCCTTACAAAATTACTTCCACCTTCCCTGGTACGGGGAAGTAACTGGATCCTTTGACACCAAAGAGATCTTCTTCTTTGGTGAACTTCTCTCAAGACAAGCCTTGAATCCAACGGTATTAAGGTGTAAGCTTGCCAGAACAACCGTGTGGAATCCCCCTCCACACTCCCTTAAGTCCCCCCTCACATGATCTTCTCCCTCTCTCAGACTTCACCCATTCCTCACTCCCTTCCAAGCTCTCTCTTCAAGTTTCCCC
Source organism: Dendrobium nobile (assembly GCA_022539455.1). Lineage (NCBI taxonomy): Eukaryota > Viridiplantae > Streptophyta > Magnoliopsida > Asparagales > Orchidaceae > Dendrobium > Dendrobium nobile. Next base: position 58,564,106 of record CM039721.1, read on the forward strand.
CAAAAGAATGAAGTTACAATGGCTTCCAAAGACACTCTTCATGAGAAAGCAAGAGGTCTTTAAATAGATTAGTAAAATCAACATTATAATCTAGGCCGATATAAATATCGGACTGGTCGATCAGCATAAATTATGCTCAATCAGCCCGGTCGGTTAGGGATGATTAGATAATTTTTGGTCATATCATCCAGGCCGATAGGATATCATCTTGGTTGATTAGTTCAAATATGAGGAAAATCATCCTGAACATCGCCTTAAAAAGAAGCTGGCTGATGTCAAATCGGCCCGGATGATGTGATCATGCAAATCACCATTAATTGCTTTCCTTGATTGTTAGATTTATTTAAGAAAAATTGTGCTGGATCGGCCGGGCTGATCCTGATAGGCCAGGCCGATCCACCAGGACGATGTCCAAAAATAAGTAATTCCTAGATAGATCTGGTGGCAGATTCTTTCTGAATTGAGCTAATCGTCCTGGCCGATACAAAATCTTCTAGGACGATGTGTTTAATGACGGCTGCCTTAATGAGGATGATGCCCTAATCAAGGTTTCTATTTTTGAACCGATCTTCTAGGATGATATAAATATCATCCCGGACAATGTTATCAAAACCAGTAAACTCTAGGGAATAGTTAGAAATTCTTCCAAGGTGTATGTGTTCAAAGTTACATAGCATCAGGAGTCACACCAAATATAAAAGACTCGAGAAAGGATAAAATGGTACACAGACTCAGACCTAGTCTACCCAATCTTGAGCTGATTCCATATTGCAGTTTTGATCTTGTAAACCTAAAATGTCAGTAGATAAGGCAGTCGTAGAGAAATAAGAGTGTTTGCTATCTTCAAAATCATAAACCATGAAAATATATCCGCAACATGTAATGGGATCACACGGTTGCTCAAAGCCTGCTGCACTCTTATTCCTCCTATGGCCCCGGTAAGTGTTATGGGAGCTCTTTAGGGAGAGAGCCTTCAAGGTCAACATCCTCAAATATTTTCTACCTTCTCCAAGAGGGAGAAAAATAATAAGGACTGCTGTCATCACCGGGAGAGTGACATAGCATCCACCACACCGGGGAAGGTGAAAGTCAGATTATGTAAAGGCTTCTCCGTCTTGCTATGGGGGTAGAAAGAAAATTACTTTTGAGTAGTGCAATTCCTGTAGTGGAGGACTCCGGGGATTGGATGTAGGTCAAGTGACTGAATCACTATAAATCTTCTTGTGTTCTTTTTTACTTACTTTTTTTTTTTTTTTTGCATTTAACATTGCTATAACGGCTTGGTGAGAATTTGATTATAGTACTTCATTATGTGATTTAAAATTTCATCAACATTATTGTAATAGTCTTTAAATCACTAGCTTATGCTTCTAATTAGTTAAGTTATTTTTAAGGGTAGAACTCATTCTTTAGGCTTTGATCTTTATTTCAAAAATACATACTCACCCCCCCCCCCCCCCCCCCCCCCCCCCCCCCCCCCCCCCCCCCCCTCTCGGCTCATCTCATACTTTCATAAAATGCCTTGACCGATGTATTTTATGGGAAGTGAAGTGCTATTCACAATTGATATGGAATTTGAGCCTTGATAAGGTGTTGATTGTTACATGTGAATAGGATCAGATGTAAGCTGTATGATTCTCCCGAGTCCAGAACCCATTCAGTAGGTGAGTTAAGTTTTTGACTGGAAAGAAGGACATGTTGATGCGGGGAAGAAGTCGGAGTGTATTCAAGGTATCATCTGTGCCAGTAAGATATAGTTGTGTGTTCGATTTTCCCACATATTTAACTGATTGGTCTTTATGAAGTCAAGTTAGAAGCAGCTGAAGATCGTCTGGTACTGGTTGATGGATGGAAGTGGGGTCCTCTGCCGTGAGATTGTTTGAATGGATTTTTTTAGGAGACCTACCATAGTTAGATGGACCATGGGAGGTGTAGAGCGTATGATGATCAGTAGGTGGGGTAGATTCTTACTATAACTCTGCTTGAATATGGATTTCTTCTCTTCATAAGAGTGACTAGTGGACTTCTAAGTTGATCGGGTGAAGCAAAGTGCAAATAGCCATTTTGAAAGTGCTATATGTGGAGGTAATTCATTTAGTATGTAGAGAATTATATCTTTTGCATCGATGTGAGATCCCGTGACAATGATATTGTCGACTATAGATTTAATTTGTGCAAGATATTGGGTGATTGTTTGATCACGCATTTGAATGTGATGGAGTTTATTCTTTAATTGCATGAATCTACATCAATTTGTTGGTTGCAACAAAGGTTCTAATGTGGTCCATATATGAAAAGTTATTGAAAAATGCAAAATGTATGGTAGCACCGATGGAGATATGGTTTATAGCAAGGTGATAACAAGAATTTGATATATCAATTTCTATAGACGGTAGTCTTTAGTTGAGGAGTATGGTGAGGGTTTGAGTGGACATAGGATTGTGCTGTTGAGGTAACTGTCAAAGCCATTGGTAGAGAAAAGCTTATGGATTTGAAGGCACCATATAACATTGATATATCATCAAAAAGTTATCTTGATTGGGTACAAATCTCAAGGCAAAATAAAGTTGGAAGCTTTAAAAATTAAATCTAAGATCATCCTAACTCGAATTTAGCAAATATATAGTCAAACTGAGTGTATCAAAAATACAAACCCAACGACACCAAATTCAACTCAATCTAAGCCTAAATGAGTCTGATTTAAAGTCTTAAAGTTCTATTGGAAGGTTCAAACCACAATGTTGATTAACAATTGATTTTCAAACATGACATGCATATAGTTGAATTGAGCAGCTCAACGAGACAAATCCAATGAACCTAAGATTGTCGAATTTTAATATAGTTAAGACCTTCAAATGTCTGACAAACTATCCATAATCAAGGGGTTCAGTATTGGCCATCCATCCAAACCACTCCACATTTTCCCTGATCCTCCTCCTATTTACAGGTCATCCTATCCTCAAAAAATTATATATATCCCCTCATTTCTCTTGAGAGGGAATCCAAGTAAGAAGAAGAAGAGAAGAAGGAGAAGAGAAGAGAAGAAGGGAAGGAGGGAAAAAACTCTTCCTCAACCACTGCCGGAGTTCTGCCTGACGTTCAAGTGATGCAGAAATTCTACCCGGCTTTCAAATGATGTTGAAATTCTTCCTAACATCTAAATGATGCTAGAATTCTGTTTGACTTCCAAACGATGTTGGAATTCTGCCTGACTTCCAAATGATGCTGGAATTATGCCCGATCTCCAAGTGATGCCGGAATTCTCTCTATTCTCAAAGTGACTGTGGAATTCAGCTCGAATACACAACTTGTTTGTAACTAGATTTCAGTATGAAAGTGAATCATTGTAATCTGATTATCCTAAATTTTAAAGGCGATTCAGTCTCTTATATCTCAAACAAAACACTAGTGGAATTCTTTCAATTGAGCGTGACCCCATGGTTTTTTCCCTTTCCATGGTTTTCATATGAAAATCCTGGTTTTTTTTATTTCTCTCTTGTTTGTGTGTTGGGTATATGTACAATGCTGAACAAAAACTTTCTAACTCTATCACTGCGTAAATTCTAGCCCACAACAATTTGGCGCTGTCTGTGGGAAACATTATCCCATAATTTCAAGTGTTACTTCGATGGCTAACAGGCACATCAATTATATCGTGGGAGCTTCTCACTCCAACTCCCATCAATCTAGAGATAAGTCTGTGAATCATGGATACCTAATATCTACCTCTTTTTATCCTGGGGGGCAACATACTGTTGGAGAAGGAACTTTGAGACCTTCCTTAGAAGAGAGAATCTAAAAGATGGAAGAATCTTAGAACGAGATCCTTCAACTCCTACAGGAGACTCGTCAGCCGGTGTTAGCACAATGGGAGGAAATTCTTATCCCTCGAGATCCACCACTAGCCAAAGATGTTCAACTAAAACATTTTCATGTAGAGATTCCTCTTCCTTGACCAAGGAGGCATCTACAATCACATCAGAACAACGAACTTGTGCACACAGCAAGTTTTACCCATCCCTCATACACCAATCGGCAACCTCGCATTCTTCCAGACCTCCTTGAAGACTTAGCCCAATCGCACGATGTTGAACTCCCTCACAACGCCCTACGTCATGAATTGCGAAGATTAGTATAGGAAGAGTTCCCCAGATGAGATCTAAGGAAAACTCTTTGATAGTGGAACTTTCAGGAGTCATCACCTCTAACTGAAGTCATTCTTCAGCACCCTATTTCGGTTGGATTCAAATTACCGAGCATCGAGTTTTATGATGGGACATATGATCCATATGAGCATATCGATCATTATAGAACCATCATGCATATCCAATGAGTCTCGGACACACTCCTCTACTAGGTTTTCCTGCTACCCTTAAAGGACAGGATCAAATGTGGTTCTATATGCTTCCATCCGGAATGATCCCTTTATTCGTCATATTGGCCAAAGTGTTCGTCGAATAGTTTGCAGTCAATTGAAGAATTGTTAAAGATTTTTCCCACCTCTCTGAGATTCATCAAAATAAAGGAGAATCATTGAAGGAGTATTTTTAGCAATTTTTCACTGAGGCTCGACAAATTCTAGGAGTAGATCCTGAATTATTGAGAGGGATCTTTCTTGGCGGCCTCTATCTTCGCCCCTTCTATTTGGCACTCATGCATGATATGGTTCATTCATATGTCGACCTGATCTATCATGTGGAGGTGTAAATCTCTGTAGATGATGCCATAAATGCTTATATAAATCAATTTTATCAAACAAATGGGAATCACAAAGATGCACTTAGGATGGATAATTCATCCTCATAATAAAAAAAATAAGTGAAGAATAATCTACCTCGTAGGGCTCTATTGTCTCAATGGGAACCGCGGCAAGTGAAGGAGTATACCCCACTCAATACATCTCTAGCAAATGTATTGATGGGCATTTGAGATCAAGATACAGTGAAGTGGCCAAATCATTCGAAGCCAAATATAAGAAATCAAGATCAGTACCCTTAGTTTCATCGTAGTCATGGTCACACTATCGAAGCCTGTAAGAAACTCAAGGATGAGATTGAAAGACTTATCCGCCAAGGCTATCTTCGATAGTTTATTCGAGATCCACCTACCTGAGAGGAAGCTTGTCCAATTGGGTGGAAAAATTAATAGCAAAAATAACCATTGAATAATTGAATAATAGTTGGTGAAATTGAGATAATCGCATAAGGCCCATTACTATATGATCAAGTCTTTTTAGTTGTAAATGAAAAGCCGATGCCAAAAAAGGCTTGTATCAACCATTTTATCACTTTTGATGACTCTAATTTTGATGGAGTAACAACCCCTCATAAAGATCCGCTTGTGATTAATGTGGGGATAGGTGAGCTGTTATAAAGTCAAAAGAATTCTTTTGGATAATATAAGCTCAGTGGAAGTCCTTTTATACTCAACTTCTCTCAATATGAGTCTCTCAAGAGAAAAGCTTCACCCTACTGCAGGTCCATTGTATGGATTTGATAATTGACCTATACGACCAAAAGGGACAATCAGTATCTCAGTTGTACTTGGAGAATTTCCTCAACAAATTACACACTCCATTCAGTTCATTGTTATAAAGTTAGAATCGACTTATAATGCTATCTTTGGAAGGCTATTCCAGTCAATCTTTGGGATCGTCACTTATATCCCTCTCCTTAAGATGAAGTTCCTTATGCCAACAAAAGTTAGTGTAGCATGTGGAGATCAACAAATAGCACAAACATACTATTTTAGGTAGGTTAAACCACGTCCAACAGTTACTCTGAGCATCGAACACTTTAATCTCCAGAGTGAGGATATCTCTCAGGAGCTTCTCCTGTAGAAGACCTCACTATTGTATCAATATCATAGGAACACCCTTTAAGGACAGTGCAGATTGGATCCCTTCTCTCTGACGAAGAGAAGAAAAAATATGTAGATTTTCTACGAAAGAATCAGGATGTCTTTGCATGGAATCTGATAGATATGCCTGAAATTGACACTAAAGTGATTTTGCCCTCCCTCCAAGTCAACCATAAATCTAAGCTAGTAATCCAGAAGAAACAAAATTTTGTGCTAGATTGTCAGCAAGTAATCGAGTAGGAAGTGGACAAGCTTTCGGAAGCTAGATTTATATAGGAAGTGCACTACCCCACTTGGTTGGCGAATGTCATCATGGCATGGAAGACAAGTGGAGCTTAGAGAATGTGTGTAAATTATATGAATCTCAACATAGCCTGCCCAAAAGATAGCTTTCTGCTTCCTCGTATTGACCAGCTGGCCGATTCCATCTATGGGCATTAAATGTTGAGTTTTACGGATGCTTACTCCAGCTATAATAAAATAAAGATGATTCCCATGGATGAAGAGGCAACGACTTTCCGAATAGATAAAGGGTTATACTATTATCTGGTCATACCTTTCGGACTCAAAAATGTCGGAGCAACTTATCAGCGTCTCATGAATAAGGTTTTCAAAGACCTTATTGGGTGTAGTACTGAGATATATGTTGATGATATTGGTGAAATGTTTTGAAAAATATCAACATATCTCAGAGTTGGAACAGTGCTTCCACTTATTGTGTCGTTATGACTCAACCCTACTAAATGCATTTTTGGAGTCACTTCTTCAAAGTTTTTGGGGTTTATAGTAACCCACCGAGGGATTCAAGCTAATCTCAAGAAAATCAAGGCACTTAAGGGATATAGTGTCACCAAAGAATATCAAGGAGGTCCAAACACTAAATGAAAGAATTGTAACGCTATCTCGTTTTCTAGCACATTCAGGAGACCAATATCTTCCCTTCTTCAAGATACTTAGATTCTCGTAGCTCTAGATTCCAATGGATTGATGAATGCCAAGAAGCTTTTAAACAGCTACAAAAGTATTTGGCATCCCCGCCACTACTATCTAAACCAACACCGGGAGAAAAGTTGTATTTATATACGGTTGTTTCTGCCCAAGCCATTAGTTCGACCTTGGTACAAGAAGAAATATTGTACAACTTAACATCTATTATATCAATAAAATCTTATCTAAAATAGATAGAGGTTATCCTTTAGTAGATAAGACAATATTAGTGTTAGTTTATTCCGCTAGAAAGCTACAACCTTACTTAAAAGCCCAAATAGTCAGAGTTTACACAAATCTACCTCTAAAAAGTATCCTATAAAAGCTAGAAGTGTCTGATAGGCTCATTATGTAGTCCATAGAATTGGGAGAATTTGACATCCACTATTTGACTAGAATCGATATTAAATCTCAAGCACTTATGGATTTTGTGGTTGAATGTACCATCCTAGTATCTTATATTCAACCAAGTGCTTCACGTTCTCCTCTATGTTGGATGTTGTATGTCGATTGAGCTTCTGAAAGTTTTGGAGCTGGGGCCAAAATTTTGTTGATCTCTCTGCAAAAAGTTACCCTTGAGTATGGGCTCCGACTTAAGTTCCCGGCAATAAATAAAACAGTAGTGTATGATGCCCTTATTGTTGGATTGAGACTAGCAATTAACTCTGAGGTATAAAACTTAGTAGTCCACACTGATTCACAATTAGTCACCTCTCAGGTGGAGGGGAAGTTTGATATCTACACCCCCAACTGGCCTAATATTTCAGCATTATAAAGTTACTCTTAACCTGTATAAGAGAACATCATATCATTCATGTTCTCTGAGAGAAAAAATGCATGAGCAGGTGCACTTTCTAAACTCGCTTCATCAATGATAGGAGATGTCTTTAAGAGAAAGTGTATCGAGGAGTTCTACTTTCCAAGTATCCAATGGGTGATATATACAATGAACGAACCAAGAGAGACTTGCTGGATTGACCCTATCATATCCTTTTTATAAGATGAAGCATTTCTTGAAGAACCCATGACCATAACACGACTGTGAAGACAAGCATCAAATTTCATCATTATTAGTGGTGAGTTGTGTAAATGCGCCATCACCAGACCGTATGTCTCCCACCTTCAGAAGTTGATTACATACTCCATGAAGTTCAGTCATGAGTATGTGGAGAACATCTATGAGGAAAAGCATTAGTTTACATGATCATGAGACAAGGATTATATTTGCTACAATAAAATAGGAAGCACTTGAGTTTACTCATAAGTGCAAAAATTTTCAATTCCATTCAAATCTCACCCATCCTCAAGTAAATGGACAAATAGAGGTTACAAATCAAACAATTCTGAAAGGATTAAAGGAACGCCTAGGGAAGGTTGGGGGGCAATGGGCTGAAGAACTTCCAAATGTCATTTGGGCTTATCGAACCACTAACAAAACTCCTACAGGAGAAACCCCATATAATCTCTACTTTGGTGCAAAAATAGTCATACCAGTTGATATTAGATTCCCGAGCAATAGAGTTTAGACTTTTAACTTCAGTAATAATGAAGAGAAACTAAAAACAAATTTGGATCTCCTCCCAGAATTAAGAGATGAAGACTCACTCAAGACCGCTGCATACCACCAAAAGATTGCTCATCACTACAATAAAAGGGTGAAACCTCGATCTATCTCTATTAGGGACTTAATTTTGCGTAACATCGAAGTTGTTGGAAAAGGCCCTCAGCATAACAAGCTCTCTCCCCTTTGGGAGGGTCCTTATTTGGTGGGAGCAATGATTAAGCCTGGTACCTTCAAACTGAAGAATGCTAATGGAAAATGCTCCCCCGATCTTGGAATGTTAGCAAACTTTGCAAGTATTATCAGTAGATGATTATAATATTATTTATCTTATGTTATGTTTTATGTTCCCCCAAGTGGTTATATTTTGTATCCTTCAAGTATTATTATGCCAACCTTTTATACATCACTTGTGTACGTGTTGATTGGGATAGAACTCTTCTACCCCCTCCCCCCTACCTGAAAGTACTCTGATGTTACTAGAAAGTTCGTTAGGGATGTTAAGCCCTTATGAACTAGCCCAAGGCTAACAAAAAGAGAGGTGAATTGGATAACTTTAAAACCAAAGATAAAACTCAAACCAAAATCACCATAGAAATCAAAGTACGGAAGAAAATAATGCGGAAGAAATAATAAGAAAGAACACAATGGATTTATAGTGGTTCGGTCAAACCTTGACCTACGTCCACTCCTTGGAGGCACCCTCCAAGTATTGTACTATAAAAGTGACTCTCCTTTAGCCCCCACAGCTAGGCGGAGAAGCCCTAACAAAATCACTTCAACCTTCCCCGATGCGGCGGAGTCGTCGGGTCCTTTGACACCAAAGAGATCTTCTTCTTTGGTGAACTTCCCTTGAGACAAGCCTTGAATCTGACGGTATTCAGGTGCGAGCTTACCGGAGCAACCATGTGGAACCCCCTCCACACTCCCTTGAGTCCCCCCTCATAGGATCTTCTCCTTCTCTCAAACTCCACCCTTTTCTCACTCCCTTTCAAGCTCTCTCTTCAAGTTTCCCCCAAAAGAATGAAGCTACAATGGCTGCCAAAGACACTTACAAAGTGCCTTGCCATAGCTTAAATAGAAGAGCTAAAAATGAGCTCATTAATGCAAGTTGCCGACATTATCGTCCAGGATGATAGACATATCGTCATGGCCGATTAGTTCAAATATGAGGAAAATCGTCATGAATATCACCCTGAAATGAAGCTGGATGATGTCTAATCGTCCCGGATGAAATCACCATTAATTGCTTTCCAAAATTACTAGAGAAATTTTGGAAAAATTGTCCTGGATCGTCCTGGATGATATTTTATAGTCCAGGCTGATCTACCAAGCCGATATCCAAAAATAAGAATTTCCTAAGTAGATTTGGCGACAGATTCTTTCTGAATTGAGCCTATCGTCCTGGCCGATACAAAATCGTCCAGGATGATGTGTTTTGCATAATGACGGCTATTTTAATAAGGATGCCCTAATTAGGGTTTCTACTTTTGAATAGATCATCCTGGCCGATGTTACCAAAAATAGTAAACACTAGGGAACAGTCAGAAACTCTTATACGTTACAAAGCATCAGGAGTCACAACAAATACAATAGAAGAAAGGAAAAAGTGTACAAACTGACTCAGACCTAGTCTACCCAATCTTGAGTTGATTCCAAATTGCAGTCTGATCGTGTGAACCTGAAATGTCAGTACATAAGGCAGTCATAGAGAAATAAAAATATTTGCTATCATCAAAATCATTAACCATTGATCCGCAACACTACCCTTATCCCTAAGTTATACTTGGGAATTATTATACTATCTTATATAATATTGTAATATGATATTCATTTTATTATGATATTATCTTCTCTTATAAAAGATAAAAATCCCTAAAACTTTTTATCCATGATTCGAGAAATACATAATCTATATTGTATCTCAATCACCTGATAATCAATCCTAAGGGAATTTGATCCGACTTCTTCCATACATGTTAAAAATCATCAACCAAATGCTTTTATTAATAACCTTGGATCGGTCAAGATGTCCAAAGAGGATGACTCTCACATTCACTCAAGTTAAAAAAGATCACCAAAATGTTTCTCATTGAAATAAAAGTAAGTCAATTTCATATACATATGAGAAAAAGAACAAAAAAGAGGAACACCAAAAATTTCTTAATATATCACTGAATACAAAGTACATCATATGAAAGCATCAACACCAAAGACGCATATATTCATAATTAGAAAGAAAATAAAGTAGTACAACCAAAATCAGAGCAATCGTACATTATTTAAATATCATCCTCCTCCTCCTCGAGGGAAGAGGTCTTCTACAACTCATTATATATCTCTTCTCCACCATAGTCTGAAGAAGGGTCACCATAAGCTTGGCTAGGTATCAGCCCCTCGATCTCCGCTCCAGCCTTGCGCTGCACTACATGCACACCCTTCATAAAACCTCTGATGAAGCCCTCCTCCATACACTTTGCTTCAAAAGCCTTCACCTCCACATCATATATATGGTTGCGAGCATCCTTAATGTGATCCTCAATAATTATCCTAAAGGCAAAAATTTCTTGAATTCTTCTATGACTATAGACGGTAACTGCTGGGCTTCATTCTCTGGCAACATACTCTGGAGCCTTTAGGTCTTAATTTTAAGGATCTACTAATATTTCATCTACTGATTAATCATCATCTACACATCTACTAACTCAATATGTAGATGATCCATTTGTTGATTTTATGAGGAGGATGAAGTTATCAAATTAGCCAGCTCTACTTTGCACTTTGCTAGCTACTCCTCCACAACCTTTATCTCCTTGAATTTGTAATTATATTTTTTCTTGTATTATTCCTGAAGATATTTGACCTTTACAAATTCATTATTCCAGTCATTCAAGGACTTAGTCATTTCAAACTTGAAATCTGTGTGCTGGTCCAACTAAAGAAACAAAAATAAAATCTTGTAAGAGGCATATCATTTGAAAAAATATAAAAAGAAAGAAAAAAATGTGAACTCACCAACTCCTTAGCCCATCAACGGTCAACACACTGATGTTTTAAAATATCTTCTAGAATGTGTGACTTGGATGGAGAGATACTAGAACCTTTGCTAGTGACTACCAAAATTTCCTTCGCCTTATTATTTTTGGATACCTACAGATCACCCTCACTCCCTGGTCGTTTAGAAGGAACTTTTAAAGGTTGGGTAACTTCTTATGGAACTTTCACTGACTTCTTTAGCATTTATGCATGTGATCTCCCTGCTTGAGTAGATAGTCCCAAATTGAAAAATATTTTGTGTCTTATATATGCTCAAATAATGTACCTCATAATGAAGGGAGTCAATATCAGAAAGTGTGAGTATCTTCAATAAATCTTCTCCTCCAATATGTAGAGGAATGTGTAACTCCTTAGGATTTCCCTATTTCTCTTAAAGATTTCAATCATTTAGCTCAAAAAAGAAGTCACTAATCCAACTTTTTGATGGGTCTCGAGTACGAATATTCAACAACTTAGATCTAAAAGAGATATGACCCTACATATCACTAATAAGATGACCCATTTGAGAAAGACATTCTAAAGATAACACCACTCCATGATCTCTAAAAAATATAATTAGTCTTGTTATGATCGACATGGCCCTATAAGAAATTTGGGACAAACTCACTCCACTCATCGTCAAAACATCAATAAACTCAAGGGATGGTCGAAATCGCAGCCCCGCTCGCAAACTAAATTCATATACAATCACATATCCCGGGGGAGGAGAACAAGCATGATCAGACCTTATCGGCGCCCTCATCACAAGATCATTAAAAAATGATTTTTTTTTCCTAAAAGTAATAAAAGAGTCGCTAGTTATGGTAGAGATAATGTTATCGGTCTTGGCCGCCTTGTGAGTCTTTTTTAAACCCTTAGATCGGGAACTAGGGTGATCTTCTTTGGCTAGGGAATTTTTTGTGGATGTGTGATCACCCATTTTAACTTCTACACTAAAGTAGAGCGCTGAATTAAAGTATGGAAAGTCACCTACTAAAAAATAGCAAAAAGCCTCTTAAGCAGGAAGAAAAATGGGGGAGAAAGAAGGAGAAAAAAGAAAAATTCTAACTTATATACAAAGGAGGGGCGCTGAGTTAAGTAGGAAAAGTTACCTATATAAAACAGCGGAAGACCTTGACTGTAAGAAAGCCAAAAGGAGAAAAAAGAATATGGTGCATGTTTCCCCGTGGCCATTGGGGGTATTTATAGCATTTTTTAAAGGTTCCAAAATATTCCAAATTTTTTCAGATTTTTTTGGATTTTTTTGAATTTTTTTGGATTTTTTCAGAATTTTTTGATATATTTTGCAATTTTGTATGAATTTAAAAAAAAATTAAAAAAGGTGGCTGGCAGTTCCCTTAATCGCCAACGACGACCAGAACCGGCACCCGACCGCTAACGGGCGTGTGGAACTGCTCGGGCCAGATGGGCCACATGCGGGCCGCGGCACAGGCCTAGCAGGCCAAGCATGTAGTTCCTCACAGCTACTAGTGGCGGCTGCGGCTGGCCTGTCATTTCGGCTGCCAACATGAATCTGGGTCTAATTATGGCCCATATAGACCAAATCAAACATTTTTGGGGTCCCAGAAACCATTTTTCGACGTTACAGACTCAATTTTGGCACTTTTAAAGCCATTTGGGGCTCCTACATGTATGATCGAATTTCAAATCACATGAAAAATTCTCCAAAGTTTGTGATGCGTATTTTTGAATTCCTGGAGCTTCAACGTCCAAAAATTGGAGGCTACTGATATATCATCAAAATTTTATCTTGATCGGGCATAAATCTCAAGGCAAAATTAATTTGAAAACTTCAAAAATTAAATATAGGATCATCTGAACTCTGATTTTTGCAAATTTATAGTCAAACTAAGCGTATCAGAAATATGAACCTAACGACTCCAAACTCAACTCAATCTGAGCCCGAATGAGTCTGAATCAAAGACTTGAAGCGCTATTGGAAGGTTCAAACCACAACTTGGATTACCAAATAGTTTCCAAACATAACATGCTTACAATCGAGTGGCTCAATGAGAAAAATTTAATGAACCCAAGATCATCGAATTCCAATATCGTTAAGACCTTTAAATGTCTTACAAACAATTCATAATCAAGGGATTCAATATCGACCATCCATCCAAACCACTCCACATTTGCCCTTTATCCTCCTCCTATTTACGGGTCAGGCCATCCTCAAAAAACTATAAATAGCTCTTCATTTCTCTTGAGAGGGGACCCAAGTAAGAAGAAGAAGAGAAGAATGGAAGGAGTGAAGAAACTCCTCCTCGACCACAGCCGAAGTTCTGTCTGACGTTCAAGTCACACTGTAATTCTGCTCGACTTCTAAACGACAGCAGAATTTTGCACAACTTCCAAATGACACCAAAATTCTGCCCAACTTCCAAATGATGCTGGAATTCTGACCAATCTCCAAGTGATGCCGGAATTCTATTTAGTCTCCAAGTGACTCTGGAATTCAACTCGAATACCCAACTTTTTTGTAGCTGAATTTCAGTATGAAAGTGAATCATTGTAATCTTATCATCCTAAATTTTAAAGGTGTGTTAGTCTCTTGTGTCTCAACCAAAATACTAGTGGAATTCTTTCAACTAGGTATGGCCGCATAGTTATTTTCCTTTCCAGGGTTTCCACATAAAAATCCTTGTATTTTTATTTCTCTCTTGTTTGTGTGCTGGATATTCGTACAACACTGAGAATAAAACTTTCTAACTCTATCGCCATGTATATTCTAGCCTGCAATAAGCATAATTCTTATTAGTTAGTTGAATGTTGATAATGGATTTGAGATTCGAGATGAGAAATTTTATTGAAGATGGGATGCTAAAGTCAGCCATCGAAGCAGAGAGCAAAGAAGTGGTTAGAGGGGATGAAGAAGAATCATTGATCATGCATTGTGTACAAGAGAGGGAACCTGGTGCTATAATACCATAATATAAATGCTATAGCAAATAGAGAATTTATTACTATATGAAGAAAATGTTTACACGAAGATTAAGTGTATATCATTTTATACATCAAATTATAGGAAAGTGTTCTTAATATAGATACAAAGAAGACAGCCAATTAAGAAGCGATTGGTGCAGTTTGTTGAAATTTCTTGAATATGAGTCGGTGAATTGGTTCTTTTAAAAAAATTGCCTCTTATTGGAATTTAAAAGTTCAAAACCTTTTTAACAAACTGAGCAGGTTGTTTTTAGAATTTTCAAAAATTATTTTTCAATCACAAAAAAATAAAATGATAGAAATTAAAGCAGTGGAAATAAAAAGACACAAAAATTTCTAGTGGTTCAGTTAAACACGACATACATCCACTCCCTAAAGTCTCCTAATTCCGGTATTGCACTATTACCACTAGTGTCTCTCCTTTTGCCCTCACAGTAAGGCGAAGAAGGCTTCACAAAACCCTTTCCACCATTACCCAGTGTGGCAGAGAACCGTCATCCTTTTATACCCTTCAAGTATCGGCAAAAAACCATCGGCTGTTCACACTCTCCTAGTATAGGCAGAGAACCTTTGTCCTTTCGCACTCTCCAACTGTAGGCAGAGAACCATCGACTGCAGGAAAATTTTCAAAAATAATATTTGGAATCATCAAAAACATACAAGTTGCAAGAATGTTAAACATACAAAGCTAAGTAGTAACTATATCAACACAGTTTGTAGTAGTCCATCAACTGCCGAAGTTGTGCTGTAGATCAGAAACTGCTAGAGCAGCGATTTAGTGGAAGGGCGTTACTAGATGACTTGGCTTTAGCATGTATTAGTGTGTCGACAGTAAGTTGCCTGTTGAACGGGCAACTTAAAATATATTACTTTTAAAAAAAGACGAACCGCAATATCATTGAGCGTTCGTGGGTAGTTTTCTCTTTAAATAATATTTAATGAAAGTCTCCCGTTAAGTTGGCAACTTGCATTAAATAATTATTTTTTTGTTGATTACTGATGGTTGCGGCTAGTTGACTCTGTAATGCCTATTCAACTAATAATCACTCGTTAAACAGTTAACTTTGGCTACTTTTAATTTTTTAAAAAATGTTTTTAAACTTTTAATACAAAGTTTAATTATGCTTAGTTTAAAATTTTATCAGTATAAAATGATTAACTTTTAGTTATTCTCCTTCCGCTTAGAAGGGTTAATGTCAAGCATCTATTTGACAATTTATGTAGGGGCAATCATTTTAGTCGAAAGTAATAACTTTAATTAATTACAAATTAATAAGATAAATTTTAGATTTTGTATTTGAATAAATTGGTGCATTTTATATAATAATATTTAAACTTTTTATATTTGAATTGAAGTGAAAAATATTTTTAAAATTTTCCTCCGTCTCTTTGTCTAGCCCAACCCTACATGCAACGTTTATAAATTATAATCATTGGCCCCCTCGTCCGAGCAATGCTCCCCTTTATAGCACTAAGATTTGTTTGGAATGACTTTTTTACTATTTTTTATAATATTATTTTTTATTTTTTATTTAACTATAATTTTTTCACTAAAAAGTTATTATAGAAAGAAATAAAAAAGCTGACCCAAATGAATTCTAAGGGACTGCTTTCTTGTTGCTTTCTGAAGTAGTTATTTAGAACAAAAAATTTTAGTTTAAAAAATTTTAGTTCTTAAAAGCTATTTTAAAGAATAATAAAAAAGCTGCCTTAAACTAAATCTAAGGCTTCGTTTGGGATAGCTTTTTTGTTATTTTATAAAACTATTTTTTTGTTAAAAAAATTCCATTTTAAAAAACTTTTTCAAGAAATTTTTATACTTGAAAGTCGTTTTAAAAGCAACAGAGAAGCTTCGCCAAACATAGCCTAAGACTCCGTTCGAGATGACTTTTTATTATTTTTTTAAAAAAATATTTTTATATAAAAATTTTAATTTTTATGTAAAAAATTATTTAAAATAATAATAAAAAAATCGTCAACTCAAGTCCAAATGAAATCCAATCTCTTCGGTTTTGATACTATAGGAAAAGATTGAAACAATTAGGAGAGTTTTGGCGTTTTATGGTATGGATTCATATGATTATTTCAGAGATTAGGCCCGCTTTTTAATACATTGATATGAGGCGTTGGTGGGTCTTTTCAGCTTTCTCGCTTAATGAGTACTTTTTCCGAAATATTTGAACGGGTTAAATCTCTCTCCTCTATGTGGGCCAATTAGTTCGTATCGATTCTTGGACGGCTTAATAAGGATTGATCAAAATAATTATAACTTGAAGATTCTACCAACTTTTAGAAAACATTTCATGGACGTAAATTAGCTCAGAAATTTTTATAAATATTTTAGATTTTTTCTTTATTGTCATATTATTATATATAAACAAGGTCACCAATAAAAAAAACTTACATGTCTAAGTAAAAAATTCTAATATAATATTTTAGTTGAAAATTTACATAATCAAATTTATAATCATTTACTAATGTATAGTCCAAACTAAAACTTTATTAAAAAGAACTTATTAACGTCAAAATTATATTGATCATCTGATTCTAAATGGGCTCAAATTAAATACTTACAGCATAAATGAACATATTATTATGCTATTTGAGATCTGATGATCTATGAATTTAACACCATTGTATGCAAAATGAGTGTCATTACTAGACAAATCTTTCTCAAATGAAAATTATTTTATGATGCATATAAAAGCTGTCAAGTTTTTCAAACTCAACAAAACGCTAGTTTTGTCAGGATACCATGAAATAACTTGGGTATATAGTGCAAGTAGGAAGTGTTAGAGTTGTCATAAATATTGAAGACCCCATGTTTAATTAAATATTTAGCATAATACACAAGGAATAATCTTGATTAATTGTGAAAGTTCTAAAGGTTTTTTTTTCAAATAAAATATATATACGTTGTCAACAAATAATGGTTAAAAACAAGCGTGGGCCACTTTTATTTAATATCCCCATTTTAAAAAAAAGTAGCTGAGAATACCATGCAATTTCACCAAAAATAAATGTATCGTGAAAATAAATTTTAAATAAGTATAATTTAATTAATAATACATGATTTATAAATTATATTAACCCTGAGTTAAATTGAAAATTTAAATTTTATTATAATTAAAATAATGATCATAATATGCTTGTTTTTTTTTTTTCACATGAAAAATCTCAAGACATCTTGATTGGTAATAAAAACTCCCAACCAACAAATCAAATTGAGCCAAGCCCACTATTATCATACGAATATGTGAGGGAAAATCATATTTGAATAATAGATAAAACATTTCTCTTTCTATCTCTAGAGAGAAAGGAAGAGAGAGATAGAGATGCACATTAGAGATAGTCATCAAATGATTAATATTTAATAATTCTATAAAAGTTGTTGGA
Source organism: Dendrobium nobile (assembly GCA_022539455.1). Lineage (NCBI taxonomy): Eukaryota > Viridiplantae > Streptophyta > Magnoliopsida > Asparagales > Orchidaceae > Dendrobium > Dendrobium nobile. Next base: position 58,581,909 of record CM039721.1, read on the forward strand.
TGTTAATCAAAATTGTATGGCACACTCAATAATGGGGTGTGAATTAATATATATATATATATATATATATATATATATATATATATATATAATTTTATCAAGAGAAAATATTAAAAGGTTCTTCCTTACAATACTAACTAGTTTTCATAGATCATTCAACTATCAAAGATAGGAAATGAAATATGCAGTTATGTAAATGCAGGAAACAAAAAAGGAATATAATTTGATTTATAGTGATTTAGTCACTGTTGACCTACGTCCACACCAGCTTACGTCCTCTACTTAAGGAATTTTAATAAATATCTCCTACCTCTAGTAAGAAGGAGAAGACTTCTTCTCCTTCTAGGTACTTCTAGTAGGACAGAGAAATTACTCGCTTTCACAGGAGGTTGAAAAATCCTACAACACCTTTCTCTTCGAAAGGCTTCTTCTTTATAGCTTCCTTGATTAGATCATAATCTTCTCACTAAGACTTACTGGACTTCTTCACACAAGAACGTTAACAACTAGAGAAAAGAAGAAAGAAACTAGTCGATGCAACCTTTTTTGATTATCTCACTCGTTCTTTTGGTCCCTCCTAAATGATGTATCAAAGCCTTTCTAATCTCTCTCCTAAAACCCTCTTGAATGCTTCTCTCCAAAAGTTCTCTAAAACTGTTATGTTAATTTTTAATGTCTTGATATTTATATTTACATTTAAAAAAATTTCTAAGTGTAGTGTTTATGAAAATTGTCGGCCTAATTATACAATACGATCAGGGTATGTATAACATATTTAATACAAATAACCTGAAGCTTTCTATGTTTGGCTGACCTATATGATATATATAATATATCATACAATATAATAAGTCAAGTATTTGATCTGAAACATTGAATTATCCCATCCCAATGGGGAAATTATTTATTGATGAGAACATCTACCAATCTATGCTATGCGGTAGAAATGAACACGCTCTTATCGTAGGAAGAAGAGAATCTCTTTATTCCTAAAATCTTTGGGGCCATTACACTCAAGTATAGGAAAATGTAGAGTAAAAGAGGAATGAGAGGAATGAAAATGCAGTGGTTTAACTGATAATCATAGTTCCTATTTATAAACAAAAACTAATCTACAACACTTAAAAACACAAAATGATAGTTAATTCAAAACGAAAAATGCAGCGCAGGGTTCAGTCTACGTGGCACTGAGGAGCTCCTCTTTGAGAAACAAAATGTTAGCTCTTATCTGGCAACCGCTATGTTGTTTGACACATACAAGCACCGTGAAATTGATAAAAGACAACCATCGTTGCGCTATCAATGCTGTAATGATGATTTTGACCTAACACTGCGACCCTGTCAACTACGTGTGAAACTTACCAAACACTGATAATGGAAAATTATGATCTATATTGTTTGTTGATTGAAACACCATAATAACTACTCGGGTAACTATTTCGATGTTGTAGTGCTTAACAATGCAGTGCCAAGGTGCTAAAATTGGTGTATAAGTGCTGCAACTTTTAAATATACAGTGCTTCTATGGTTCAAACTTTGATTTTATGAGAGCTTGGTGTTGCTCAACTTGCTTTGAATGCCGTAGCGCTCAACAAATGAACACTACGGTGCTTTCAATTCAAGCGCTTCAGCGTTGATTCAATATTAGCACAACCATTTTTCTCAAGAAATCAAATATGTTATAGCCAAATCTCATATTAGAAGCTTTACAATTAATACATTAAATTCTCAAAAAATAAACTTACAACACATAACATAATAATAATAAACATGAATAAAAATGGTTTGCTTACAAATACAGATCTAAATTTATAGTCTTCAGCTAGATTTACCTAGAATTTTATTTTGGATGGGGCATATCACTACACTCAAGTGGTTTCCAAAATAAACTTTTTGTTTCTCCTTAGGGTTAACTTCAATATTACTAGGTAATGAACCAATAGGCCTACTAGAAAACAAAATTGCAAGCCATCCTAATTGAGTTTTTAAATTTTTTATAAGCAGTTTAACTTTATAATTGAGTTCCTAATAACATCACAACCTCTTTCTAAGGCGTCTTACTATTTTTTAAATTGATTATTTTGATTAAATCCTAGAAGACAAGAAGGTCTAGGATTCATAACAGGGTGTTTAGGATTATTACAATTTTCTCCTAGATTAGGTTTGTCCTGATTTCCATTAATTATTACCACAATATTATTTGACAAACTAAAGTTATGGTGGTTCTTTCAACCTGGGTTGTAAGTATTAGAATAGAGATTATTTTGTCTTTCAATCAAATTCATATTTTCAATTCTAAAAGCACTAGTATTATCAATAGAATTGAAATTAGTCTTTTTCAATTTATAGATGATACAAACCCTAAGTTAACTCTAATCGTATTCAATTTCTTTAAGATAGCAACTACTTGAGTAGTAAGAATTAACAAAATATCATATTCATAGACTCCAACTAACACTCATAGGATTCATCCTGTTAGAAGGCCATTGAAAATTATTTGTATATATTTTCTCTATTAATTCATATGCTTTCTCAAATGGCTTAGACATCAATGATCCTCTAGTTGTAGCATCTATGATTGAATTAAGAGATCATACTAATCTATTATAAGAGGTCTAAATAACCAACCAATTTGGTAAGGAATGGTAAGTATATTTCCTATGTATATTTTCTTTTAAATCTATCTCAACTTTCATAAATTTATTTTCCTTCAAATTAGGCAAAAGAAGTGATATCATATCTAATTTCAGTGATTTTTATAAAGTGGGAAATACTTAGCTAGGAACTTATATGCCAACTCGTTCTTAGTGATTATAGAGCTAGAGGGAAAAGAATTCAATTGCATCTTAGCATTGTCCCTTAGAAAAAATGGGAACAATCTAAGTCTAACGGCGTCATTACTAATACCATTACACTTAAATATTGCACAAATTTCTAAAATATTAGCTTAAGTATACATTGGTATCTTCAATAGAAGTTCCCCAAAACTGAGAACTTTGAATCATTTAAGTTATGACAAGTTTTAGATTAAAATTATTAGATTGGATAGTAGGTTTATTGATACTCTAAGGGATTCCTTCTACTATAAGGTTAACATACTCTCTAAGTGGTTTAGAATGGTCGTGATATTGTGTTGCGCTAGAAATTTTTAAAATCTTTTTAATTTTTTAATTTTTGAAAGGGTCTTTTCTATTTATTGATCAAATAATAAGGGCTCATTATTAACTTTACCATGCATACAATAAAATTGTAACACAAAATCACAACTAAATAATCAAATAGAATATTTTTTTTATTTTTAAAATTTTTTATGAAATAGAATAAAGAAACATGATACAATTAGATCTAAATATGCACTTAATTTAAGAATATAACAAAAATTGTAATTTGCATATTACTTCTGCGATAATGATGTCAAAAAGTTATAACTAATTGTATTATATGTCCAACACATCATACTGGATGATTACATATTTTTATAAACCCCGCCACCAAATCAAACTTATTTAAAATAGGTATATTTAAATTTTGAGAATATAACAATTCATACTATATGATGCTATTAATGGTGTTAAATATTTAATTAATATTGCCTAATTTAAGTTGAGAAATTAAGAAACTAAATTAGATATAAATTAATTATAGATCATATAGTTTGATTATGTATTAGAAAGTACAAACCACCTGATGACACTCTAGATGAACTTAGGTCTGTCCTATACGATCTGATTATTTATTTGAACTAATTTTATTGTATGATTTATAATTGTGCAGAACGATCTATGACAATAATGAAGAAATCATATTGTATGATCCTAAAATTGTAAGGTACAAACTAAGTCAATAAAATTGAATAATTAGGATTTTAAGCCTTTAATATAAACTATTGTTATAACTTTTACAAAGTCTTTATGTTATCTTAATTTGTTTGTTATTGGTTCTTGAGAGGTTGTTTCTTCTTGAAAGAGATTGAAGAGAGGGCTTTGAGCAAAGAAGAGAAAGCCTGAGGTTCTGTGAGAGGGAGAAGAGTCTTGAGTGTGTCAAGAGAGTGTGAGAGGGTTTTCACATGGTTACTCTAGCCAACTTGCAATTGAGTTCCTCTATGTATCATTATTTATCTTGAGGGAAGCTTTACAAAGGTAGAATTTGAAGCCAAAGATTATCAGTAACTCGACCACACTGAGGAGGTCAAAGGGATTTTAGCTACTCCATTCTACTTATTAAATGAAACAAATTAAGGAGGTGAAAGGGATTTTAGCTCTCTGTTGCACTTATTAGGTGAAAAGGGATTTTTACTACTCCATCGTACCGATGAGATGAAAGATATTTCAGTTACTCTATCACACCAGGGAGGTGAAAGTGATTTGAGTTTATATGAGCTTCTCTACCTAGTTGTGGGGCTAAAGGAGAGCCACTATTAATTAGTGTGATATCGAAAGAAGATAACTTCGACGATTGGATGCATGAGTCTTAAATCATTTTTAGTGTCCCTTTATTCTTATTATTTTAGGTAAAATTCCATATATGCAAATGCTTACTAAAATATCAATAGATAATGCAAAAAAATATAAATAAAGATATCTACGATATATCAAAAGTTTCATGATGAAAGCTTGCTTGATCAAAGATAATGCTTTTTTTATCAAATTTAAGAAAGGGAAAAATCCAAATATAAAACTTATCAATAACAAAAGTAAGGTAACGATATCCTAAAATAATCTAAACAATAACTAACTAGGAGGATGGAGGAAAATGTCTCAAAGCGAAAATACTCTCTCCTCCTCTCCTCCTCTTCCTCACATAGAGTAGAAAAATGGGGCTTAGGGTACATGAAATAGATAATGTAATGAGGTATTTAAAAAAAAAATTAGTGGTCTAGCACCACAACGCTAACCCTAAACATTGTAGAATAGTTGATTTTGCACTATTGTGCCAAAGCCCAACTAAGCTCAATCACCCAAAACCTTCTAAACAAACAAGAAAGAATTACTGTGCTCAACAGCATAGGGCCATAATATTCCCATCCAAAATTCCATACGTGCAAGTTTTTTAAATTAGTTTCAAATGAGGTATTTTGTAATTCATTAATCAATTAAAATTTGAGTCATTGTAGGTGGTGTTATAGTTGGAATTGGTGGAATGTTAATTAGAAAACCCATCTTATAGATTTATGTAGTGAGAAACTTAAAGAAGCAAAGAAATATTAAGAAACATAAAGAAGCAAATAAATATTATTTGATATACACATAATGAATTTAATGTTCTTATCAAATCAATGAGAAACAACTAACATAGTTAGTTCATTCCTAACTCTAACTAGAATGCTCACAAAATTCACCAATACCTAATAAAAATTTAGTCTTATGCTATCAAATGAGTTAAATATCTTTGGGATTATTCTTTTGTACTCAACCATTAACATATAGTTGAAAATAATTTTTTTTATGACTTATCTAGTGTAAATTCGACCATCACTTCTCTATAACTCAAAATTTTAACATTTAAATGAATTAAAGATGAAATTTTCATGTGTTTTAAATTTTATTTGATTTACTGTTTGTTGGGGTTGAAAAGTAGGTTTTCAAAAAATGTAGTTTTCTTTGAGGATTTTAATTCAATATTTCAGTCTCAAAATTAAACACGTCATTATTAATGATATATCACTTCGAGATGTGAATATATCATTCTCTAGTGGGTTAGGATAATAGAACTGAATATTTCATCTGGGCTAAAGTAGTCAAATCCAAGGAAGGATGACATATAACCCCGAAGGGTTAAAATAGCATTCTATCAAGCATTTCACTATAATAGTATGAATGGGAGAACATTGATATCATATTCAAGAGTATGATAACAATGGATATATCCTCCCAAGGGAAGAAAATATCATCTATTATCAATTATTCAAATATAATAATAATGATCATTGCTAAGTTAATTTTCACAAAGAAGACTAATTGAGTTTTGAAAATTAATTTTTGATAAAGTTAATGTGGGCTCTAAAATTCTTACGAGTGTAAGCCCTCATATTTAATTACATCATATAGAGGTTGAATTCCCTATAAATACTCTTGATTAAAATAACGGTAAAAAGTTTATTTAAGGAATTTTTTAGGAGTGATATCAAGGAAGTGATGTTTGAATCCAATTAGGGTTGGATCAAATTGGAGCTTTTATTTTTGGAGATCAAAGGAGGAAAAGTAGGAGGTGTTTTGAGATTCTAAAACATTTCAAAAACACCCCATCATACCCTATATATTTGCCTTTAGTATTTTATAGAGAGAAATCTTTATCTTAGAGTTGACATTTTATTAAAAAGTTTGGACTTATATTCTTGATTACCAGATCAAGAGAATGCATAGGAGGTGAGGGTGGAGACTAACCTACCAAGTGGGTATGACATCCCAATCAAGATCTTATGGTTCTCCATCATCTGGGTTCGTTGGTGTCCTTAGCCTACTTAATCGAGTATCGATCGAAGGATCCTTGTTAGCAACCTTAGGTTACCTCATTCAAGTGGACCTCAAAGGCTAAGGGGCTGGAGACCTAATTCTAGTCTGACAAATAGGAAGTGCACAGGTCAATGGACAGTGAACCTATGTTTATATTATCTAACCTAGGATGCAATCACAAGTATATAAAATATACTTATTACAAAAATCCAACACAGTAAGCAATAATCAACCAATGCTCATTTCACATGCATATTAACATAAATCAAAAATAGAAAGAAACATCGTCCTAATCTAAAGCTAATGTTCGTCTCCTAACAAACCAATATAACTGTGTGTAGCAGGAGGTGTGGTTCGGATATGTCCTATATCGATAATTGGTTAAAGTTGTCTAACATTTTGATTGGTTGAAAGGCTTATGGGATATAAGTTTGAGTTTAAGTGTTAGTAGTTTTAAAGTTCGTTTTATGATGTATTTTAAGTGTTAAATGACTACCAACTTTGTTTATACCAGGGCCACAAAGTTTATTTCACCACCCTTGGGTCTAAGCGAATAGCCTCATAGGCCCAGGTTATCCAATGTTAACTAGTATTAGTCAAGTAAATTTAATTGGTTGACAATTAAGTGGTTGAATATTTTAAATTGAATTGATTGGTCATTGCTTTTAAAGATTGAGTTAAAGTTCTCTAGAATTTAAGTTACTGTTGAATTATTGAAAATTTTATTGAATTATCTAGAATTTTAAACTAATTTGTTGAAATATTTTAAATTAATTTTAATCAATTATTAATAAATAATTAATTAAATTTAATTCAAAAGTTTTATTTAAGTTTAAATTATTGATCTCTATATTTTATTTAAATTTTAATTCACTTTTAATTTTTTTTATTATATTTAATTAACTACATTTGAATTTAATTATTTAATAAATTATAATGAAATTTTAATTGAAATATTTTATTTTAAATTAAGTTTAGAATTTTTTGATCTTTATTCATTTTTATTTTAATTTGTTCTATGCATTTGAATTTTATTTTATTCTTAATGAATTCATTTAATTAATATTCAATCAAGGAGTAACTAGAGCATTAATTAATAATTAATAAAATTTGGGTTTGAATTTTATCTTTCAATGATTCTGTGTATTGATTAGGGCTGATTGAGAAAGATTTAATATTTTATAAATTTTTTTGGAATTATCATTAATTATTATAGTTTTCAAATCTTAAATAACAATTAATGATTTATTGATTATTGTTTAAGTTTTATTGATATAAAATCAATGGTGTATATTAGTCCTAGGGTGTAGTGTCACTAAGTTCTCTATGTTCAATGTTTCATCCCTAAAGGATATATGTGTGAATCCTAGAGTTTTTCTTAAGTTCTCTAAGACTCATCCTTAATTATTGTCCTTAAATGACATTAGTGTTGTAATGGAATTTATAATCAATGTCTCTAACCCTTGAACATATACATGGGTGTAAAAAAACCACATTGATGGGTTTTGTGTTTGCATAAAAATAAATATAAATGAGATTCATGAATTACTACATGGACCTAAGGTTGGAGGAGCATACAATCATTGGCTTATATGGTACCTAAGGCGTTCTAAGTATAAGAATGCTTAGCTCATTGGAGCAAGTCAATGGTGGTTCCGATCGTAGCACCTCTATTTGGATGAAATTGAGGCAACTAATATCCCTTGCTTTAGCTTCTAATTAGCTCCATCAGTACCTTTTTCTTCCAAATAAAGGAGAATATTGTCCAAATGTAAAGCCCTAGTTCCTTCTTCCTTGACAGCCAAATTCCACCGTAGGAAGAGTATGCTGGTTGGATTCTGTTATTAGAAGAGAATGGTGGCTAAATGAAGAGCAAATATTCTTCTCACTTGGTTGAATGGAGGGAAGCCCCCTTCTATTTCTCCCTTATTTGAGTTGTTGTAGCTGAAATGTGAATTAACCAGCAGCTTTTTTGTTTAGGTCTGAAGCATGGAGCAGCTCCTCTTCTCCTTAGTTTGATGGTTGAAGAGATAAGGAAGGAGGGTGTCTCAGAGGCATGGGGGATGAAGTCGTGGAATCCAAAACAGCCCACCTGCATAGCTAGCCCTAATTCCCTCTTGAATACCTATAAAAATATTTTAAAATGACAATCCTGCCCTCTCTTCATTCCAATCCAATGATAGAGTTATATTGCTAAAATTTAGAGGATTTAGAGAGCTAAATTGGAGAATAAGGGCTTTATTACACAAGCCAAAGTAATTATGTAATATTTTGATTTAAATTCATATAATAAATTTTTATTCAACAAAGTTAATTTGACTTGAAAGGAATTAAATTTTGTCAGTTAAAGTCAATAAAGTTAATTTGCACTTGAGTTGAGTCTAGACACGTTAAACTAAATGGATTGAAATGATCGAGGTGAATAGAATTCAAATTGAGTCAAATAGATATGATGCCATCAAATCTAGTTTGTATAATCAAATTGACTTAAATTATTTCGCATGCAGTTCAATGTTGATTTTAAAGAAAGATTGACAAGGCTTATTGCAAACTAGATTGTAGATTTGGATGATTGTAGCATAAGGTAACCTCATACAAAAATAAGGTCAACAAATGGACCCCCAACATCTGTGATTAACTCAAAGATTAAATCTCATATGTTGGTGTTGACCGAAGCAATCAGGACAGTCCAAATGAAATCATATTTGATATAGATTTTGAATTCCATATTTCATTTGAGTTTAGGTTTCAATTTTTTTTTTTTGAGAATCAAGATGAATGTTTTGATGTTGAGTTTTGGAGGTTTGATTGATTGATTAGAAGTTGATAATTAAGAGAGCTCTATGAAATATTGACTAAAGGGATTTAGCACAATTAGAAAAGAATATATATAATTAAGGAATTTGAAGCATGAGTTTGATAAATGAATTGAATGGAAGAGTTCAACGATTGAATTCAATAATTTAGTTGAATGGAAGAGTTGAATGATTGTGGTCTATGATAAGACTCAAGTTTTCTTTATAGCTCAAAAGAATAAAATGGCAACACATGGGGAGTCATGCCTATCTCAACAAGTTAGAGGGCATCTTCTAAAGAAGAGGGAGACCTATGGAAAAGATTACATCTAATCTTGGAAGGTTTAAAATTTAAATTTTGTTAGGATGGTGCCTAAAAGGTGTTCTCCACCACTAATGAATCTAATCCTAAGGAAAGGCATCTCCTAACCCAAAGGAAAAGAAAGGTTGAAGGTAAAACTAGGGTGGTGCCACAAAGGGTGTACTCCATCACTAGTAGATGGTCATGTGGGGAGGAAGCTTGCTCTATACAAAGGAACAAAATTTTTTGATTTGATTTCTTTTGAATTTGGAGATTTTTTAGTTCAAAATTTTTTTTTGAACTTAAATAATTTTAATTGATGTTAAATTTTATACTCATCAAGCATGGTATTTCTTGAAGAACCTCACAAATGATAGGAAGCATCTGGTGGTATCTTTAGAATTGATAAATTGATAAGAACCTCCCTCATAGATTATCTCTAAGGTGAATGATCCAATAAAAATTGATTCTATTGCGGATCTATGGCATATGATTTTGATGATAGCAAACATTCTTTTTTCTCTACAACTGCCTTATTTACTAACATTTCAGGTTCACATGATTGGACTGTAATTTGGAATCAACTCAAGATTGGGTAGACTAAGTCTGAGTCAGTTTGTACACTTTTTCCTTTCTTGAGTCTATTGTATTTGGTGTGGCTCCTAATGCTTTGTAACTTGGAAGATTTTCTGACAGTTCCCTAGAGTTTACTATTTTTGGTAACATCGTCCGGGACGATTTTATATCATCCTGGACAACTGGTTCAAAAGCAGAAACCCTAATTAGGACATCCTTATTAAAGCAGCCGTCATTATGCAAAATACATCGTCCTGTACAATTTTGTATCGGCCAGGATAATAGGCTCAATTCAGAAAGAATCTACTGCCAGATCTACTTTGGAAATACTTTGGACATTGTCCCGATGGATCGACATAGCCTATCAGGATCGGCCTGGCCGATCCAGAGCAATTTTTTTTAAATAAATATAGCGATTAAGGAAAGCAATTACTGGTGATCTGCTTGATCACATCGACCAGGCCGATCGTAAGATTGTCCGGGCCGATTGGACATCGTCCAGCTTCATTTTAGGGCGATGTTCAGAATAATTTTCCTCATCTTTGAACTAATCGGCCTGGGCAATATGCCCATCGTCCTAGACAATAAAGTCAACAACTTGCATTAATGAGCTCATTTTGAGATCTTCTATTTAAGCTTTAGCGAGGCACTTTGTAAGTGTCTTTGACAGCCATTGTAGCTTTGTCCTTTTGGGGGAAACTTGAAGAGAGAGCTGGAAAGGGAGTGAGGAAAGGGTGGAGTTTGAGAGAGGGAGAAGATCCTATGAGGGGGGACTCAAGGGAGTGTGGAGGGGGTTCCATACGATTTCTCCGGCAAGCTCGCACCTGAATACCGTCAGATTCAAGACTTGTCTCGAGGGAACTTCACCAAAGAAAAAGATCTCTTTGGTGTCAAAGGACCCGACAACTCCGTCGCACCGAGGAAGGTGGAAGTGATTTTGTAAAGGTTTCTCAGCCTAGCTGTGGGGGCTAAAGGATAGACACTTAGTTTAGTGCAATACTTGGAGGGTGCCTCCAAAGAGTGGACGTAGGTCAAGGTTTGACCAAACCACTATAAATCCGATGTGTTCTTTTCTTATTATTGCTTTCGCATTTAATTTCTGCATCGTTGATTTTTTTGTTGTGTTTTGGTTTGTAGTTTTATTTTAAAAGATCTTTAACAACCAATTCACCTCTCTCTTAATTAGCCTTGGGCCAGTTCATAAGGGCCTAACATCCCTAACAAACTTTTTAATGTCATTAGAGCACTTTCAAGTGGTATCAGAGCTAGGTTTAATAAAATCTAGTTTTTAAAAGCTTTTGAATTTTGATTCATGGCTAATTTTTCAAATCATAATATTTCGGAAGGTTATTCAATCACCAGACCACCTTTGTTTGAAAATATTACTTTTGATTTTTGGAAAACTCGCATGTCTATATTTTTGCAATCGATTGATTTTCGCATGTGGCATATGATTTTAACTTGATATTCATCACCGTCACGTATTGTTAATGGAGTTAAAATTGATATTCCTTTTAATCAGTGGAACAGGGAAGAACAAATCAATGATCAATTGAATGCAAAATCTTTAAATTACTTTTTTTGCGCTTTAAATTCTGAAAATTTTATGTTAATATCCACATGCATTACTGGTAAGGAAGTTTAGGATAAACTACACACCATATACGAAGGCACTAGTGAAATTAAGCAATCCAAGTTGAATATGTTAATTCATGATTTTGAAACAATCTTAGACATGTATACCAGGTTCATTCAAATTATAACATCATTGCAAGCATTAGGAAAAGAATTTTCAAATTTTGAAAAAGTTAATAAAATTCTTCATTGTCTACTGGATAAGTTTGATGCTAAAGTAATTGCTATTTGTGAATCAAAAGATTTGAATGAATATTCTATTGATAATTTAATTGGCTCACTCATTGCCTACGAGCAAAGTTTGGGTCAAAGACTTGTGGATGCATGTGAAATGATTGTTCTAAAAGCTGAAGATACATAAAAAGATAGCTTAGTTGTTGACAAAAATAATGATTTGACAGGCAAATTAAAAAGCTCACCAAAGCATAAGCATCAACAAAAATGGAAGAAAGGTAAAAATGGTAAGGATGTTAATATTTCTTCTGACGTTATTTTCTTTCGATGTAGGAAGCCTGGATATATGAAAAATCTGTGCCCTAATTTAAAAATTCTTCCTTCGAAAGAAAAGGGTAAAGGGAAGCAAATTTTAAACTGGGAAAATATTGAAAAGAAAAAAATCTCTTGGGCAGATCTGGTCTCTGAAGCATCGGATCAGGAGGAAGATGGTACTTAAACCTTTGTTTGTTTTTATGTTTTACATGTTTTGTTTGTCCTTTTATTTTTGTGATTTTCTATTTTTTTATTATATTTTTCTTACTTTTCCATTTTTCGTTAAATTTTTATGTGTCTTTTCTCTGATCAACACACACATCACTTTCTAAAAATGAAAAACCTACCTCTTATTTTTTTTCTTGAATTCTTATGAAAATTATGTTTGACTTCTCTAAAAATAGTCATAGAAAGGAAACTCATGATTTTGACTCTTAATCTCTATTTCCTTAAAGAGGTTATTCTACTTTTGATTTAAAATCTTCATCATGTTTTAAATTAGATTTTGAAACTGAATTTTTTTTTTCATCTCCTTACATTTTATCTATCGTATAGGAATCTTTTACAAGATTGTTGAATCTACCTCATAATTTTTTTAATCAAGTAGTTCATTGTGTCAATAGAATGGATTTACTTTTATTTTTAAAATTTCAGAAAGGTAGCATATTAAAAAAAATGGCCAATGACGCCAAATAAAAAAAATGGCCAATGACGCCAAATCAAAAGATGCCCAATGACGCCAAATTGAGAAAGATACACAAAATGTGTCAAAAGAAAAAGATGCGCAAAGTGCGCCAAAAAACTTGACAAGAGGCATAAAATGAGCCCACAAAGAGTATGCTCACTTTTTCTGTTTTATTCAAAGCTTAAGAAAACTGTTGATATTTTTGATACTTGATTTTTAAATCTTGATTCCTGATTCAACAATTCGTTCATGAATCTTGTATTAGATATATTTTATGAAAGGAGTTTTGAAAAATTAGTGTTTCTTTTTCTAATTTATTCCTTAATTTAGATATTGAATTAAAAGGTTTTTTAGCCTTTTTAAAGAACTTGAGTTTAGATTATCAAATTCTAAATTTCTAACCTTTTCTGGGCTATACATTGTCAATCCAATTCTACTAATTTTTTGATTAAAACCAAGAGGTAACTTTCACATTTTAAAAATGTTTATTTTTTCACTAGATCAGGGAATGTTTTTATCTTTTGTTCATTTTGTTTTTTGTTTGTGCCTCCTCTTTTTTTGATAATGTTAAAGGGGGAGAACGTATTGTTAAATTTGAATCCTTTTTTTTCTTTAAAAAAAAAATTAAAACAACAAAAATATTTTTATCTCCCCTATTTTTTAAAGTGTTATTCTAGTGAGGAAAAGATTAGGAGAAAATGTTCCTTTTTGCAAATTCAAATTGAAATGTTTGCCATCATAAAAAAGGAGGAGATTGTTGCGGATCTATGGCTTATGATTTTGATGATAGCAAACATTCTTTTTTCTCTACAGCTGACTTATCTACTGACATTTCAGGTTCACACAATCAGACTGCAATTTGGAATCAACTCAAGATTGGGTAGACTAGGTCTGAGTCAGTTTGTACACTTTTTTCTTTCTTGAGTCTATTATATTTGGTGTGGCTCCTGATGCTTTGTAACCTGAAAGATTTTCTGACTGTTCCCTAGAGTTTACTATTTTTGGTAACATCATCTGGGATGATTTTATATCGCCCTGGACGATCGGTTCAAAAGCAGAAACCCTGATTAGGGCATCTTCATTAAAGCAGCCGTCATTATGCAAAACACATCATCCTAGAAGATTTTGTATCGACCAGGATGATAGGCTCAATTCAAAAAGAATCTATCGCTAGATCTACTTAGGAAATATTTATTTTTGGACATCATCATGGTGGATCAGCATGGCCTATCAGGATCGGCCTGGTTGATCCTGAGCAATTTTTCTTAAATAAATCTGGCAATAAAATAAAGAAATTAATGGTGATTTGCATGATCACATCGGCCGGGCCGATCGCAAGATCGTCTGGGCCGATTGGACATCGTCCAGCTTCATTTCAGGGTGATGTTCAGGATGATTTTTCTCATATTTGAACTAATCGGCCAGGACGATATGCCTATCATCCTGGATGATGAAGTCGGCAACTTGTAATAATGAGCTTGTTTTGAGATCTTCTATTTAAGCTTTAGGAAGACACATTGTAAGTGTCTTTGGCAGCCATTGTAGCTTCGTTCTTTTGGGGGAAACTTGAAGAGAGAGCTTGAAAGGGAGTGAGGAAGTGGTGGAGTTTGAGAGAGGGAGAAGATCCTATGAGGAGGGACTCAAGGGAGTGTGGAGGGGGTTCCACATGGTTGCTTCGGCAAGCTCGCACATGAATACTGTCAGATTCAAGGCTTATCTCGAGGGAAATTCACCAAAGAAGAAGATCTCTTTGGTGTCAAAGGACCCGACAACTCCGCCGCACCGGGGAAGGTGGAAGTGATTTCGTAAGGGCTTCTCCTCCTAGTAGTGGGGGCTAAAAGAGAGACATTTAGTTTAGTGCAATACTTGAAGGGTGCCTCCAAGGAGTGGACGTAGGTCAAAGTTTGACCAAACCACTATAAATCCTGTGTGTTCTTTTCTTATTATTGCTTCCGCATTTAATTTCCGCATCGTTAATTTTTTTGTGGTGTTTTGATTTGTAGTTTTATTTTAAAAGATCTTTAACAACCAATTCACCTCTCTCTTAATTAGCCTTAGGCCAATTCATACGGGCCTAACATCCCTAACGAACTTTCAAGTGCCATTAGAGCACTTTCAGATTCAATATTTTTGTTGCTCTTGAGACAAACTAAAATAGGTCTCCAAAGGACTACAACCAAGTCTTCTACTAAGAAATTCTTAAGGTGAAACAATTTATCTCAATCTTGAATCATTCGTGACTTACGTAATTTCAAATTTTCATGAGTTTGAAAGCAACTTCTTTGAGGTCCTCGATTTCCTCCAATCAGAGTTGGGCACTAACTCAATTATGACTCAATTTTTAAAAGGAATTTCCAGTGAAGTAAAACACACCTATATGAGAATAATCTGGACCCAACATAGAGTGTTATTTTATAAAGTTGATTTTAAAGGAAATGATGCCCATGTGTAAGGACTTACATATATCTCTTAAGGATGAGGTTTGGATTCCTATCAAGAGTAGAAGATTCATTTTTTTTATTAAAAAATTTCCTCTTAACCATTTGGACCCTATCAGAATGACAAGTGGGTACAAATTCAAAAGTACAGTTAAAAGAAGAGTGACTCCAACTAAACCGATAAAAGCTAAGGATTTAGGTTTTGTTGACCCAAACCAAGTTTCACAGAAACTGAATTGTGGTTCTCCCTTGTATACATTTTTTAAATTAAAATCAATTTCAAAATGTTTAAGTTCGAGAGAGAAATTTAATCTTTTCAATTCTCTTGCTTAACTTTTTTTTTGTATATGATAAACAATCCATGCATGATGGTAAATCTATATTCAAGATTTTTCAAAGTTAGGCTATTAAAGGTATTTGGGCTCTCTTAGATTTAAGGATTTAAATAGAAGAATGTCACTTTCTTCTTTTTTTCTTTTTTTGTGGCACACTTTGACCATCTTTTGATTTCTTGGCGCACTTTATCTTTTAATTTTTTTTTTGACAATAGGCTTCATCTCCTTTAAAAATCATAAAATGATTGATCTTTTTTCCTTTTGCAAACTAGGATTACATCTCAAGTATAAAAGAAGGAAACTCATTTTCTTATGCAAGGAAGAATAATCTCTAAAATGGACCTGATCTTTTGGTAAGAAAATCTGATTGACTAGAAAACTCAATGAATAGATTTTAAGCACGCAAGAGCCACCTATAAGATACAAAATTATGAAAAGAATTGAGAATATTTTCATTTTTAATGTCAACTTAAGTTTGATATAGAATTATATTCAAAGGTGAAATCTATCCCTACAAGTGGTGGGAAGCAGGGGCCTTTAATTAACCGGTGGAGTCAACTATAACTCTCTCCTATTTATGTTTTAAAGTAGAGGTCAATATTCATGAAAAAATGTGAATCAACTATCTCGAAACTTTTGACCTAGTACACTTGAGAAATGATATGTTTTCCTTCAAAATTGCAAGTCTAGGTTGCTAGACCCTATCAAAATGAAATTATATTTCTACAATCTCTTAGGAGGAAGAGGCTATTATGGGGTATATGCTATCCCTAGTTAATGCTGCATAATTTAAATCTAAAGATCTATCGTGATAGGACCCATTTAAAAGTTAACTTGAAGATGGTGTCACTATCTGATAAGATCTCAGATCCATCGTTATTCCCCTCCCTAATTACTAGCGACCTAGCAATTATGATAGTGGCACTCCAGGAAGTTTCTACACGTCCTCCTCTATAGAAGAGGTAGTGGGGCACATATACTAATGCGACCTAACATCATCAAGTAGAGTAGATGGATCATAATGCTCAACTAGGTTCCTATAGCCTATTACTAGTGATTACTCACTAGTTGATCTTTTTCATGCAGTAATCAAAAGAGCAGAGTTGATATCACATTATTCCTCTCACAACCTCCCTCCTTTTAGTAATAAAAAGAGGGTGGATGTGACTTCCACTAAAGAGGGGGTATGTGAAAGGAGCAATTAACTCTTTATTGGCCTCAATTTTGATTTGGTTTAAAGCTTCTGACTTAGCAATTTTTCTAGCCTTAACAATTTACTTTTGACATTACAAAGGTTTTTCTTCTACAACCGTGTTATTGCATAATGAGAAGGTGAGTCTTCAAGCCATTTGAGTATGTTTGATTTCCTTGAATTAAGAAAACGTGATTTGAATCAAATGTTTTTGAAAAAAATTTGAATTTTGAACTTGATTGATCTTTTTCAAATTTTGAAACTCAAAATATTAAGTTTTCACCCAACATGAAGGTTCACAAAATTGACAAGAAAAAATCAAGAGTTGGGTTTGACTCTCTCATTCTACCAACTAACTTGGGGAGAAATGTCAAAGCTTATATTTGGTTGAGAAGATTTGAATTTTGAAATTACAATCAACATATCTTCTTAAAAGTCTAAAACTCAACATATTAAATTTCATTCAAATAGAAAGGTTTATAGAATTGACATGAAGATCCCAAGGTATGGCTTGACCCTTTTTCTCCACCAATTAACTTTGAGGTGAAATGTCTAAGTCTGAATCTAATAGGGATTTTGAATTTTGAAATTGGAATTGGATTGAATAATTTAAAAAAGGATTTTGAATGTTTATAAACTGACAAAATTTTCTTGAGTTTACGTTCAACATAAAGGTTTACAAAAATAGTGAGAAAATTCAAAGAAATTGGCTTGAGTCTTTCACCCCACCAATCAACTTGGGGGTGAAATGTTAAAGCCTAAATTGAACTTGAGATTGAAACTGGACTTGAATTTAAATTTGAGATTTTAGTTTAATGAATCTTTTTTCAAAATTTAAAACTCAACTCATAGAGTTTCACTCAAATATAAAGGTTTACAAAACTGATAGGGAGATCCTAAGAGTTTGGCTTGACTTGTTCGCTCTGGCAATTAACTTGGGGAAAAAATATCAAAGCTTGGATCTGATAGAGGATTTGAAATGAGAGGAAATGAATTAAACTTTTGAAATGAATTTGAGAAATCATAAATGATTTTGAGAAATTTATATTACCATTGTATGTAGTGAGCTACAAAGAGATATTGTAGGGTAACACATGACAATGATATCCAAAATTGAATTTGAACATTTCGATTGAAAATCTGGATTCAAATTTGAAATTAACAGATTTTCTTCAAGTTTTGAAACTCAACACTCAACATGAAGGTTTATAAAATTGATAAGAAAATTAATAGAATTATGATAGACTCTTTCATCCCGCTAATTGACTTGGGGGTGAAATGTAAAAGCCCATATTTTGCTAAAGAAATTTGAATTTTAATTTTGAGACTGAAGGATCTTTCATAGATTATGAAACTTAGCATACTTAAGATTTATTTAGATATGCAAGTTTATAATATTTATAGGAAGATTTTAAAGGACTTGGCTTGACTCTTTCGCTCTACCAATTGGCTCAGAGGCAAAATATCAAAGCTCGACTTTGACAGAGATTTCCTCACTCACCTATCTATTCTTTTCTTTTTTATGTTGGCCACCCTCACCCAAGGGGGAAATGGTTAGAGGGACCAACAGAAGAAAGGTAGTCAAAACTACCAATGCAATAAACTTTATTCCATTACTAAATATGCAAAGAGAAATTTAGTCCAACCGGGAGTGGAATTTTTTGTTTCTAGGGGTTGCAAAGTGGGTTTCCGAAAAATCTAATATTCTTTGGGCATTTTAATTTAGTGATTTCAGTCTCAAAATTGAACACCATTATAAATGATATATCACCTTAGGAGGTGAAGATATCATTCTGTAGTGGGTTTAGATAATGGAACTGAAGAATTTATCTAGGCTAAAGTAGTTAAATCCAAAGAAGGATGACATATAACCTTGAAGGGTTAAAATTGCATTCTATCAAGCATTTAATTATTATTGTATGGATGGGAGATCATTAATTTCATATTAAGAAGTATGATAATAAAGGATATATCCTCCCAAGGGAAGAAAATATCACCTATTATATATTATTCAAATATGATGATAATGATCATTGTTGATTTAATTTTCCCAAAGAAGATTAATTAAGTTTTCAAAATAGAGCTTGAAAAAGTTAATATGAACTCTAAACTTCCAACGAGCGTAAGCCCCTGTAGTTAATTAAATAGTAAATATGTTGAATTCCCTATGAATACTCTTGATTAAAATAACAAAAAAAAATTATTTAAGGAATCTTCAAGGAGTGATATCAAGGGAGTGAGGTTTGAATTCCAATTAGAATTGGATCAAATTAGAGTACTTATTTTTAGAGATCATAGGAAAAAAGTATGAGGTATCTTGAGATTTTTAAAAATTTTAGAAACACCCCAGCCTACCCTATGTATTAGGATATAATATTTTAGAGAGAGAAATCTTTTTATTAGAGTTGACATTTTACTAGAAAGTTGAGACTTATTTTCCCAATCAACAGATCAGGAGACTGCCTAGGAGGTGAGGGTGGAGACTAGCCTACCAAGTGGGTATGATGTCCCAAATCAAGATCCCATGGTTTGTCATCTTTATGGGTTTGTTGGTGTCCTTAGCCTACTTAGTCGAATGCTGACTATAGGTTCCTTGTTAGTAACAATAGGATACCTCATTCAAGTGGACCTCAAAGGCCAAGGGGCTAGAGACCTAAATCTAGGCTGACAAATATGAAGTATACATGTCTTTGGAAAGTGAACCTATATCTATGTTATTTAACCTCAGATGCCAACACAAGCATAAAAAATAATTATCATAAAAATCTAACACAATAAGCAACAATCAAACAACACTCATTTCACATGCATATTAATACATCTGAGAAATAAAAAGAAACACCGACCTAACCTAAAGCTAGTGTTCGTGTCCTAATAAACCAATGTATGTATGTGTAGTAGGCCGTGTGGTTTAGATGTCCTTTATATGGTAATTGATAAAAGTTGTCTAATGTTTGATTGGTTGAAAAGCTTAAGCGATATAAGTTTGAGCTTAAGTTTTAGTAGTTTTAAAGTTGATTATAGGATGTGTTTTATGTGTTAAATAACTACTCCCTTTACTTACATGACGGTCGCAAAGTTTATTTCACCTTCCTCGGGGCTAAGCTAATAACCTTGTAGGCTCGGGTTACCTAGTCTTAAATAGTATTAGTTGAGTTAATTTAATTGGTTGATGGTTAGGAGGCTAAAAAATTTTAATTGAATTGATTTGTCATTGCTTTTAAAGGTTGAGTTAACGTTCTCTAGAATCTAAGCTGTTGTTAAATTATTGAAATTTTTATTGAATTATTTAGATTTTTTAATTAATTTCTTGAAATATTTTAAATTAATTTTAGTCAATTATTAATAAATTATTAATTAAATTTCATTTAAAAGTTTTATTTAAGTTTGAATTATTGATCACCATTTTTTATTTAATTTTGTTTAATTTTTAATGTATTTTTCAATTATTTTATTATATTTAATAAACTATAGTTGAATTTAATTATTTAATAAATTTGAATGAAAGTTTAATTTAAATATTTTATTTTAAATTGAGATTAGAATGTTTTTATCTTTATTTATTTTTGTTTAAATTTATCTTATACAATTGGATTTTGTTTTATTTTTAATGAATTTGTTTAATTAATATTCAATCAAGGAGTAATTAGGGCATTAATTAAGAATTATTTAAATTTGGGTTTGAAATTTATTTTTCAATGGTTGTATGTAATGATTGAAGTCTATTCAGAATGGTTTAATATTTTTATAATTTTCTTTGAATTATTATTAATTATTGGAGTTTTCAAATCTTAAAGAAGAATTAATGATTTATTGATTGTTCATTAAACTTTATTAATCTCAAATGGTGTATATTAGTCCTAGGCTGTAATATCATTAAGTTCTTTATGTTCGATGTTTCATCCCTAAATGATATATGTGTGAATCCTAGAGTTTTCCTAAGTTCTCTAAGACTCATCCTTAATTATTGTCCTTAAATGACACTAGTGTTGTAATGAGATTTACAATTAATGTCTCTAACCCTTGAACATACGCATGGGTATAAACAGACCACATTAATGGGTTTTGGGTTTGCAGAAAAATAAATATATATAAAATGCATGAGTTACTATATGGACCTAAGGTTGGACGAGCATACAATCATTAGCTTATGGGAACTAGGGTTCTCTAAGATTAGAAATGCTCACCTCAACGGAGCAAGTCAACGATGGATATGACCGTAGAAACTCCATTTGGAAGAAATTGAGGCAACTGGTATCCCCCTCTTTAGCTTCTAATTAGCTCCATCAGTACCTTCTTCTTCCAAATGATGGAAAATAATGTCCAAATGTAAAGCCCTAGCTTGGTTGAATTATAGGAAGCCCTCTTTTATTTTTCCCATGTTTGAGTTGTTGTACCTATAAAGTGAAGAAACAAATAGCTTTTTTTGTGGAGGGCTGAAGCATGGAGCAGCTCCTCTTCTCCTTACTTGGGCGGTTGAAGAGATGAGGAAGGGGGCAGCTTGGATGCATGGGGGCTGAAGTCATGGAATCCAAAACAGCCCACCCACATAGCTGGCCCTAATTCCCTCCTGAATACCTATCAAAAAAATTTTAAAATGACAATCCTAACCTATCTTCAATCCAATCCAATGGTAGTGATATATTGCAATAATTTAGAGGATTTAAATAGCTAAATTAAAGAAAAAGGGCATAATTACACAAGCTAATTTAATTATGTAACATTTTAATTTAAATTTGTATAGCAAATTTGCATTCATGAAAGTTAATTTGACTTGAAAGGAATTAAATTAATCTAGTTAATGTCAATAAAGTTAATTTGCACTTGAGTCAAGTTGAGATACATTAAATTAAATGGATTGAAACCATCAAGGTGAATAGAATTTAAATTGAGTCAAACAGATTCAATGCCATCAAATCTAATTTTGTATAATCAAATTGACTTCAATTAATTTGCATGCAGCTCAATGTTTGTTTTAAAGAAAGATTGACGAGGTTGATTGCAAGCTAAATTGTAGACTCGGATGATTGTAGCACAAGGTGACCTCATACAAAAATGAGGTCATCATTTACCTTCAACACATTTATTACCCTTTCTTTGCAGGCAACATTCTCATTAAACAATGGATACTTAATTATATAGTCCAAGAACTTCACAAAAAGAGTTTTATTTTTTGAAATGTATTTGAAGGAAATATATGGACATTATAGTTAGTATAAAAGTATTTATTTAATGAAAATTTATTTATTTTTCCTTCACTAAAGAGAGTTGTTCAAAAATTGGTGGTCTAATGTCCAACCTATAGATATGCTACAACCACCAAATAAAAATCTAGCACTATATTGCTTTTCCTATTACCTATAAGCCTTGGAAAGATCCTTTAATGGATTTTATTTTATAAATTACTCACTTAGCATGAAGAATAAATAATATTTTATAAATAGTTAATTAATTCTAAAATAATGCAACATTTTGAGTCCTAGTCTAGAATAAATAACACTTCCTTTGGAAATTGCCTATCTCAATGTCCCACCTACAACCATTGTGTTTAATCGTGAAATTCAATTTATTTTAGAAATTTATGAAAAGTGTTATGTACTAAATTGAAAATTTTATTTTCCTTCTATCCTCAAACCATAAAAAATTTTAAGGTAGCTAAGATAATTTCAGGACTAATAGAATTATCTTGTAGGAAATTTTTATAAAATTGGTACTTGCATTTACCTACCTTTTAAAATAATATAAGACCAAATCTTCGAATGGATTATTGATATAGATAACCTCTATTTCATGCATTTCTATTTTCCAAAAAATTCCAAAGCCTTTATGACTCTATAGGAAACAAGATTACTTTCTAGTAATGATATATATACTTCTTGTGGTAAACCATAATAGGATAACAAAGTTATTTAAAGAATAAGGTTATGCTAAAATTATAATCTTCCATAGTGATAATATACCATAGAGTTGAAAAAATTAAATTCAAAGGTTGTTGGGCCATTCATAAATCCTAAGTTTATGAATCAAATTATACCCATCACCTTGTTTCGATATAAATATGCTTAATCATCATCATCAATAACAACAACAAAAACAATATGAAGCCTTTATTGCACTATAGGGTGTCAGCTACATGAATCGTTTTTCTCCATTATGTCATGTTAAGAGTTAAATTCTTATTTAAACCTAATAAAGAAAGGTCATTTCTAATATTTTATAAAATAGTCTTTTTAAGTTTACCTCTTCCTTTATTAACATAAGCCAAATCAAATACATCAACTTTCCTAACCGGTCATAAGAAGGATACCTTTTTATGTGACGAAACCATCTAAGGAGACTCTCTCTAATATGATCTTTCACGAGAACTACAACAACCTTTTCACATATATGCTCATTTCATATCATGTCTCTCAAAGTAAAGACACTACTCCACCAATCCGTCCTCATATCTATAACCCTTAACTTAATATTATGTTTTTCATTGAATTGCCAACATTCTGCACCATAAAGTATTGCAGGTCTGACCACCAACACCACCACCAATAACAACATCAAGCCTTTATCCCATTACAAGGGGTTAGTTAAATGAATCCTTTTTCTCCATTGTATGATGTTAAGAGTCAAATTCTTATTTACATATAATCTAAAAAGGCCATTTCTAAAACTTTCTAACTAAGTCTTTTTAGGACTACCTCTACCTTTCTTAACATAGGCCAAATCTAATACATCTACTCTCCTAATAGGGTCACTAAAAGGCCATAATTTAAATGACAAAACCATCTAAGGTGACTCTCTGCAATCTTATCTATCACTAGAGCTACCTTAACCTTTTCACGATTATGCTCGTTTCGTATCCTTTCTTGAGGAGTAAATCCACTCATCGACATGAGCATCCTCATCTCAATAACACTTAACTTAATATTATGGTTCTCTTTTAATGTTCAACATTCTACACCATAATGCATTGCAAGTCTCACCACCATCTTTTAAAATTTTCTATTAAGTTTGAGTAGTACTTTTTAGCACATAATAAGCCAGAAGTATTCCCGTGCTTCAAGCAACCGACTTGAATTCTATTAATACTATCACCATCTTTTTCAGCATTACTTTGAATAATAGACCTAAGATATTTGAAATAAGTACACTTATTAATGACTTAATCGCTCAAAGTCACAAACCCTCTACAAGATCTATTACTACTAAAATTACAATCCATGTATTCAATTTTTGATCTGCTCAAACAAAAACCATTTAGACTCTAAGGTTGGCTTCCATAATTTAGTTTTCCTTTACTCCCCTCTTTAGTCTTATCAGCAAGAAGAATATCATCAATAAAAAGCATACAATGGGGTGTAGTGTCTTGCAAATTTATTGTTTGAACATCTATGACTAAAGCAAATAGATAAAGGTTTAAGGTTGATCATTGAAGTAATCCAATAAAAATGGGAAAATAATCTATCAAGGCACCTTATGCTTGAACACAAGTAATAGGTCTTGCATGCATATCTCTAATGACTTGAATATAAGCATTATTAACCCTTTTCTTTTCTAGAACTCTCTATAGCACTTCTCTTAGAACTTTATCATATGATTTCTCCAAATTAATAAATATCATATGTAGATCCTCCTTCATCTCTTTAAACTTCTTCCTAAAACTTCTTAATAAATGTATATCTTCCATTTAGACCTACCAGGCATTAATCCAAATTAAGTTTTAGAAACATTAGTGTCACGTCGTGACCTATGCTCAATAACTCTCTCCCATAGTTTTAAATTATTCCACATTAACTTATTTCCACTATAATTCGCACAATCTTGTACATCACCTTTTTCTAGAAAAATAGGAATCAACAATCTCATTCTCCATTCATCTAGCATCTTTTTAATCTTCAAAATAATATTAAAAGTTTAGTAAGCCAAGAAATTCCTTCATCTCCTCAGCATTTCCACACCTCTATATGAATATCATCAGACCAAATAACTTTTACACACTTCATTTTCTATAAAGCCTCTCTAATTTCAACTTTACTAATACATCATTAAAAACAAATCTTTTTATTTTCATTAAGGATGCTATGATCAATAAAGTATTAGATTTTTATAATATTCATCAGAAAGTTTAGCAAAATATCTCACCCACCTTTGTAGAATATCATCTTATAATAAAGCACTTTTTTATTCTCATCCTTAATGTACTTCACTTGAACTAAATCCATACAACACATATCTCTATTTTTAGGCAACTTATACATATATCTTTCACCCTCATTAGCATATAATCTATTATATAAATCATAAAAAGCTAAAATTTTTGCATCATATATTTCTTTCTTAGATTCCTTACGGGCCTCTTTATATATTTCTCAATTATCAGAGTTTCTACATCTAAACCAATTTTTATAACAAATCCTCTTATTTTTTATCCTTTCTTATACATTTTGATTCCACGGCCAACTATTTTATAATTATGAGACTTTTCTCTTGATACTCCAAGCATATCTTTTGCAACATTCTTAATATCACTGGCTACTTTTCCCACATTCAATTATCTTCATAATGCACAAACAAAACTTAAGATTTAGAATCTTTCTCTCAAAGTTTTTTTGTTAATGTTTTTTAAATTCTTCTTCTAATCCTAGAGTAATATTTTACTTTATTATTTATATTATGCTCATTTATCTTAACGTCCAAAACTAATAAGCGATGTTGGGTTCATAAATTTTCACTTAAAATACTTTACAATCTTTGTAATCGAAATAATCAATTTTTCCTATAAAAATTAATCAATTTGAGTTTTATTGTATCCTTTCTTATAAGTGATTAGATACTCATCTCTTTTCTTAAATAATGTATTAGCAATTACAAAATCATAAGCTATAGAAAAATGTAATATGGTCTTACCACCTTCATTAGTTACTCCAAACTTATAGCCATCATGAATGTTTTAAAATCATCTACCCCCCCACCAACATGTCAATTTAAATCTCCTCCAATAAAAACTAACATGTCAATTTAAATCTCCTCCAATAAAAACTTTCTTCAAGGGATATCTTTTGTACAAATTCACCTAAGTTATTCCAAAATTTTAATGTTAAAAACATATCCAAACTTACTTGAGGAGCATAAGCACTTATAATAGGATCTACAACAATCTTTAAAGATATAATTCTATCTCTAATTATATTAATTTTTATAATATTATACTTCAAACTCTTATCCATAATCACACCTTCTCCATTTCTAGTATGACTCCTACCAAAATACAATAGTTTAAATCCTAAATTATTAATCTCCTTATCTTCTCTCTAACCCATTTAGTTTCATGAATGAATAAAATATTTCTCTTCACATGAATCATAATATCTATTACTTCCATTAATTTGTCTATAAGGAAACCTATATTCAAAGTTCTTATCCTAATTTTAGTTTCATCAGCTAGCTTCTTTTCCCACATATGTCCAAGACGTGGAAACCCTAGCCTATTTTGTATTGCACCTAGGCACTAGTGCAGTGACCCTTACACACTTCTCATTGTATTCAAGCTATATAATATACTGCTTCCAGGATTCATGTCAAGATTATTTGATAAGGTTTATAATGATTATTGACTACCTAACACAACCCTACATTTTTCTCATCCAAGACTTAGGACCAAACAATGGTAGTATTAACTATACTAATTCATCATGTCATTAAAATATAAGATATTCTATTATATGTGGGTGTTAGCTAAATCTCCCCTTATAAACTCTTTAGTAAATTTATAGTTCCCCATTAATGAATTCATTCATTCTTAATAGTTTACAATATCACTACTAAGGATGTACCACTGATTAATATATTGAGCCTCGATTTTTAGTTTGATGGAGAATAAAATGCAGACTGAAAAGATTTCTAATCTGCATCAACTTAGAAACATCAACCTCAAAATTGGTAAAATAATTTTTGGATTTTAACACTATAAATAAAGGTTCAATTGAGCTTATAGCAATTGACTTAACATATCAAGGGGATAATTTAATAAGCTAATTGAATGCATTATAATAGCAAGACAAAAGTCCAGGCTAATAAAATCACATAAACAAGAGGCCATTTAAAAGCTCATGTCAATATCTTGTTTTGGAGTTATTTAAAAGTAATTTTCTCTTTATTTTTAGAATTTTAAAATATCCTTAAAATAATGTATGATTTCCCTCAATGATAGAACACAGAAAACAAAATACATAAATGAAAATATTAGAAATCTTCTTCTTCATTAAATTGTCAACCCCTCTCACTTTCTCTCAAATGTTTCCCCCCAAAATAAGTAAGTTCTTGAGTTAGCTGCTACTTATAAATAGGAGCTAATGTGCAAATGTTAGTCTTGGAAACCCAAAGTCTAGTTTGGGCATTCCTTTGACCAACTCTTTTTAGGTAATTTTTCTAAGATTTTTTATACTAGCGTGATAAAGTCTCCTATGCCATAACCATGATTCATCAGAACTTATTTTAAGACAAAAAGCATTAAGAGATTTAATATAATTCAAATCAAGTATGTACACATTATTTACGCAAGTTTCATGCAAAACATTAATTACATTGTGGCTTATTATGCAGCTAGTGGGAAAAAAACTTTACATTATAACCCTTATCATATAGCTGACTAATACTCAATAGATTACGCTTTAAGCCTTCTACCAATAAAACAGTCTCAATGAAAAAAATGTGCAAGTTTCCAATCATACCTGTGCCTACCACTTTTTTAATACTGTTGTCTCCTAGTATAACCTTGCCTATATTCCTTACTTCTAGTGATATGAATTATGTAGTGTCTCAATTCATATGATTCAAACATCCACTATTCAGGTACCAAATACTCTCATGAGGTATGCTATGAGAGCGTTCCTATAAAATAATAAAATATTAGTCTTGGAAACCCAAATAAGTTTGGATTATCCTCTTGGAAAAATTAATCTATATACATGTTTAATGTGCTTTGTTTTATGCATCTTTGGTCTCCACACTAAATATAATTTATTATGAATACTGCAAGTGTGAGATATATGACCAATCATTCCATAAGAAAAACATTTGACTCTAGGAAAGAATTTATCAATCTACATGAGTTAAACTATCTTTTCTTAAGTTTTAAAATTTTTGGTTTCTGGTCAGGATTTAAAAATTATTTAGGTGTGGGTGGAATCCTATTTTACTCAAGTTCTTTCAATTCAACTTTAAAAAATGATTTAGCACTTTCTAGAATAATATTATTAACTTTTAAATAGTGATCCCTACTATCATATTTATCCGTAAATGTTTTAAAATCATTTTCAAGTTCAGTGTGAGATGATTTCAATAGTTCATACTATTTGTTCAATTCATCAAACTCATCTAATAGTTTCAAGTGGTTGCTATCAATCAGTGTGTTATCTTTCCTAAGGATTTCATGTTCTTTTTGTAATTCAAAAAGTTCTATGTTTAACCTAGCATTCATCTTTTTTAGTTTTTTATAGACAGTATAAATTTTTTCAGAAATATTAAATAACTGTTCATAAGTTAAGTCACATACCTCTTATTCATCTAACTCATCAAGATTATCAGCCATCAAACATAGGTTGGTGACTTCCTCATCTACTTTTATTTATGAGGAATATGAAGTTAAGTCGACCCAAAATGCTCTTTGTAACCTCTTCTTGCCCTTCCTTACATTACTTTTCTCCTCAACCTTTTCATTGCTAGGATTAGCTTTAAGATTCGAGAAATCCAATTTAATATGTCCAGGCTTCCTCCATTCATAACAAATTACATAATTAGAAGCATTAGCATTTTTGTGGAACTTACCTTTATTCCACTGTTGACATATTCTTTACTTCCTTTTTAGAGAACTCCAATATTATCTTGTTATCAAGGCATTTTCATCTTCATCCTCGGGCTGAGACTAATCACTCTCTAAGCCATCCACTTTAAATACTATGTTCTTCTCCTTTGGCTTCTCACATGCATCAATCTATCTTTTAGTCACTCCTTTCTCATAAGCAATTAGTAATTGAAGAAGATTGTTAATAAAATAAATATTTAAATCTTTTTATTCCGTTATAACTATTATTTTTACATCATATGAAGTAGGCAAACAACAAAGAATCTTATTTACTTTTTTAGCATTCGTTAGTTCCCTACCTAAAATATGTAATGATATAACTATGTGTATACATGTTTGTGATTGATTCATTTGGTTTTAATGCAAAAAAATTCATAATCATGTAGCAAAATGTTCAATCTAGATTGTTTCACTTGGTTAGTCCCTTCATCTGTGATACAAAGTCTATCCCAAATTTATTTTCTAGTTTTAAAGGTAGAGACATGCATATAGTCTTCAGATTTAAGTGCACAAAAAAACTGTTCAAACATTTAGCATTTAATTGAGCTAATTCTTTTTCTTCTACTGTCCAGCCAACAAATAGTGTTTTAGTTCTAATGACATCTACATGTCTAATTGGCCTATTGTATCCTTCTTGTACTAAAATCCACATACAATAGTCAAGTAATTGAAAAAAGTAGACATACATATTTTTTAAAAATCAAAATAGATGTTATCAAATAATGGGAGTCTAGTGATCGAATACCCAGTCATGTGAGTTACAATTTTCAAAAGTAGCCATGATCATTTTCAAAAAGTTATCTAAACCTTAATTTTCAAAAGTAGGCTCTGATACCACTTGAAAGTTTGTATAGATTGTTAGACCAATTACAGTTGTCCCAATCCTAACCAATAGGGGGCAGGGGGGAATTGGTAATTTAAAATTATTTTTGTAAAATGTAGAAAAATGTTTTATGAATTTTATAGAGTGAAATTTTTTCCAGATTAAACTTTTCAACCCCAAAATTAAATGTGTAGAAAATTAAAAATATAATAAAAGTAAAACAAAAGATCATATAAATTTACAGTGGTTCGATCCAACAAGATCTACGTCCACTCCCTGAAGGCTCCCTCTTCAGGTATTACACTATACCAAAGTGACTCTCCTTTTTCTCCCACAGTAAGGCAAAGAAGCCTTTATAATTAACCTCTCTTCGACTAATCCTCGGTGTGGCAGAATACCAACATCCTTTCACACTCTCTAAGTATCGACAGAGAACTATCATCCTTTTATACTCTCTAAATATAGGTAGAGAATCATCGTGCTTTCACACTCTCCTGGTGTCGGTAGAGAACCGTCATCCTTTCTCACTCTCCTGGTGTCGGCAGAGTACTAGATCTTCTCCAAAGATCTTATCTTGAGCTTCTTCAAAGAAATAAGGAAGAGATTTGGAAAACTTACAAAGCGATTCCCACCATTGGGAAACCTTATGAATCCTTCACAAATTCCACTTGCAAGATCTCTCAATTCACACTCTCAAACACTATCCAAAAGCACTCTCACTCTTGCTCTCAAAGAAAATATGAAGAAGAATCTGCCCACAGTCAGTTTCTAGGACCTTATATATAAAAGATATGAAAAAAAGTCTACAAAATAGAAAATTTCAATTTCACCGTCCATGATCATATAATATGATCGCAAATTGTATGTATGAATAGTTCAAAATTTTCTCATAGAATCTTGTATGAACTAATTTTATACTCTGATTGGCCTGAATACGAACTGACATCAAATCAGTTCAAAATTGAACAGATCGTCCATTATGATTCTGTATGAAATAGTTTTGTATAATATATAGCATACTGTACGAACCCATATCATATAATACAATCAGTTTTAATCAACCCACACTTTATTTGGTACAAAAATGTATGAGTCTATTTCATACACTAGAAGGCATCTATATGAATCTAAAAGTGTATAGTATGAACAGTTTAAAAATTTTACCTATTCATATGGATGAAATGATATACACTCATTTCGTAATCTGGACATCATCTGTACGAACCTAAGATCATTAAGTACGAACTGTTAAGAAAAAATTTGAGTTCATTCTGGATGAACTAGTACGCAGCCATTTCATACTCTGGACATCATCTATACGAATGTAACTTCATATAGTATAAATAGTACTTAGAACATTTTCCGGACATGATTCAATTCACTGTTTTATGGAGGAACACTCAGGTCAAATTCTCCTATATGATTTAAATTCATACAATATGATTATTTTTTTTTTAATATAAATTTTTACACTCCCCTAGTGTATGTGTGCATGAATACCCTATTAAAATCACACTCTAACTAACTCAAAAAATATATAGAAAATACAGACTTCAAATATAATAAACCCTAATCTAATTTTTTTTGAAGTCTTCAATATTCTGGAGTGTGATTTCCCTAAAATGTTAGTACACACAGACAACAAAAGCAATATTTTCAATATATGTTAGGAGAAAACAATACTTAATACAATAATATTTTGGAATCATCAAAAATATACATGATATGAAAATATAGTTATGAAAACTAAGTTGCAACACCTTAGACATCATAGTAGGGTATGATCTAGATTAGTCACTTAGTGTGTCTTACCTTAGTTAGTATATTGGTTAGCTTCTTTTATCGACAAAAAAATAGATTTAATAGATCTATGAGGAGGCTATCTAAGAAATTAAGATAATAAATCAGATAATACGTATGCACAAAATGAAATATAATAATACTAATTATGCAAAATAAATTATTAAAAAACTAGCAAACTATAAATGTGAATAAAATAAATAAATAAACATTTATATTTTTATGTTAAGAATAAAGAGAATTACATAAATGTACTTAATATTCAGGATCATCACTACAAGGGGTTCCACTTGAGTTCAATGTTTCTTCATCAACTGACTTATTTTCACTACTAGCATCACTATAAATTTTAATTTCTTCCAACTATGTATCATTAGCATACAACATTTGTTCATCACCATCTTTGGCTATTTTCCTAGAATCTAACATTTTCTCTTCTTGATGTGAAACTTATATCATATAATGGCTTTTAATGATACCAAAAGGTTTTTATTTAATAATTACAAGCAAATCTTATTTATTTCTCACTCTAGTTTAATTTTAGCATAATAAACCTAACTCGCTGGTGTTATGATGAAGGGATGAAATTTGGTATATCTTTAATTTTGCTTCACTTAAGTAGTACAATAAAGAAGAATTACCCTAGTACTTCCATTAGATAAGCCAAATAGGTTTAATTAATAAATGCTTTATCTAATTAACCAAATATTAGGATAATTTTACCAATTTAACTATACAAGTTAAATTTAGCTCAATAAACTTGAAATTTTTTTCAATCAATTATATGTAAACTCATAACTTGAAATCCTTAGTGAAATCTTATAGAAAGTATGTAACATGAAATGAAATTCAAATCTAAAGAATTTTTTTAAAAGGAAACAAAAATATAAAAACTTCAAAATAACTTTTAATAAAATCTAATAGATGAAATTATAAAATGGTTGAAGATTTTAATACAAATGAAAATTTACCTTTAAATCTTCAAAGAAATGATGGAATTTAGTTGAGAAATTGGTTCCAATAAGCACAAATATCAAACAAGACTAAGAGGGTTAAAATAATGGTCTAAGATCAATTTTGTGTGAAATGGGAGGGGGAAGCATCTCGAATGAAATAGGGCCTTCTTTGGAATTTATTTTTTCTAGAATTAAGTAGAAATTTGGTAAACATTATGAAAAAAATTTAGCCACAAAGGCTTATATAGTTTTTTGTGGAAATTTTTCCAATTTTTTGGTTGAAAATTTCATTCACTTAAGATCCACAAGAAATCTTTATTTTTCCAATAGTGAGACTTCTCTTACTAATAACATATTAGATATATTCTACGTTTTATATTTTATATGTTATATTAATATTTTTCTTATTTCAGTGTATGGCATTCTTCTTAATCCTTGAGTTATAGTAGTGAAATTATTTTAATTGGTCTAGATCTTCATATCTTCCCCTTCATAGATTTTTTTTCAATTAAAATATAATATCTATTTTAGTTCCTCTCAAATTTTTATAACAAAGGATTTTATTTATTTTCTATCCATTTAACTAACATGAAATTGCTATCAAACATGAGTTTGGCATTATTTGATTGAGGTAAGTTAAGATTAAGGGTAATCTTAGCTAAAAATTTTAAAGAACATTCTTGTTATTGTCTCGGACATGGTTGTAATTAGAAAATACCTTTATTCTATCATTCATTAAAGTTTAAGGATACTCCACATTACTAGAAGTAGTTTTGTAGTAGTATTTATGCACTTAAAGGTCTGAGATACTATCTAGACTATAATTCATTGAAAATGTGCATTATAATGTCTAATAAGTGTCTATAGTTGATGAGTATCTTAACCAAACTATTAATTCTACATAACTTCATTCATGTTAGAATTTTTTTTAAAAGAAATAGTTTGGATATGTCTCTCTTTTCTTACCACCTCTAGAGAGACACTTCCTCTCTTAGCATGGCAATAATCATGACATTGAAAGGATCAAAGTAGTTTTACATAAAATGTTTCCCTTAGCTCAAGAAACGTGTAAGTCTTTATTGCATTATGATAAAGATATATCCAATCCTACAGGGATATAATTTGAACTCTTCCACCCTAAATTTAAATTTATAAATACTATTTTAAATAACAAAAGCTATGTCAATATGTTTTGGAGGATTTATATTGAACGATTATTCCATAAGTTAAATTCATTGAGTTCCACTCTAAAAAATAGCCTTAATATTTCAAAATGTTTTGGTAGCTTCATCTTGACTTCTTTAACCGAAAATTAAATTTATCAAGTAACCATTTGGAAACTAACTTAAAGTAGTTTAAAAATATTTGATGGAATTAATAGACTCTCCCACTATATGCTAAGAACTTCGCATGACATCCAAAAGTAATAACCCGAAGTTTACCTAATTCACTAACAAATTTCACATAACCATCCTCATCATCAGATGTCCCATGTTAATAGTTCAAGGAGCTTCATTAAAATACATTAATAATTTTAAGAATTTTCAGTGAGATTTCATGGTATGACTCCTAGATATCACAGTAAGGTAAAAAAGGATTATGGTTATTCCACTTCATTAAGTAATTAGAGTGATATAAAGAAAAATCCTTCTATAAAGGTTGCAGGTCACTTAGTCAGATAGTACACTCTCTACTAATAACTTAATTTAAAAAAACTAGAGTAGAAAATTAGAATTTTGTTGCATTATTTAAAATAAGAAAATACTGAGAAATAAACATAAAAAAATTAATAAGAAAAAACTTTTATACCAATAAAAATGAAATAACCATGTAAGAAGTACATAGTAAAACTATGTATGTTCATTGCATTAGAAAGAAGAATATTAGTGCTCTAGAAAACAAAACAAAAAACATAACATTCACATATTCAAGGTCACTTGAGAATTTCCTTATTCCTTCCCTCTATATGTTATCAACAAAATTTAGGGAAAAATCTCAAAAGCCTAGCTCCAATTTAATCCTCAATGAGCTCTAGTTTTGCAATACACTAGAACATTAGGAAAGAATTTGTTTTTTAAATAAAATCATGTATGGGCATCTCTTGTGATGTTTATCACAATAGTATCATTAATCTTTACTAGTCATCTTGCTTTTATCTAACCAACATCATACAAAATTGTGTAACAAAATTTGATCAAGGCATATATATTTAAATGATTTTTTTTTTCTAATTTTTTAATGATTTCTTTCTTATCAAATGAAGCCTAGGTAACTTTAGCTATTTTATTGCCCCATATACAAAATTAGAGAAAGAAATGTAAAGTAAAAAGTCATAAAAACGGAGAGGTATATGAAAAAATAAGGAGTTAGTTATTTTAAGACACCAAGAATTTCAAATCAACATGATGCATTAAAATTGCATTATAACTTAGACTTTGTAATTTAGTAATGGTTATAAAAAGACATGAAATTTAAAACCAACACATATGGGCTTGAATTCTTAAGACCAAAGAACCTCACTAGTTATTATATTATATTGATGGGTGCTTAAAGCACTATAAACATCTAAATTTCAAAATCTATCTAACTTTGTTGTATTTATTAAGGCACCAATAAAGAAGAATAAGCTATAAGATAAACCTATGTCAACAATAAGTTCATGAGTACACATGGAATTTTAACTTTATATTTCAAAATTTAATTTTTGAATTGAGTATGACATAGAGAATAGTATACCTCCCTAAAGTATAGAAATACAATTTTAAAATGTACTCAAGGATAAAAATAGGGTCTTAAAAATTTATAAAAATTCTCAAAGATATTTTGCTACCAAATTTAAGTGCGATAGGGATTATTTTATTTTAGGATATGTTTATTTTTTTCGTGTAACCACTTATGATTAATTATATCCTAATAGAAGTGATCATTAAGAATACTCTAAATTAAAGTTGCAAAATACATCTTATGAAATCAAAGTTTGATGAAAGTTGTAATTTTAGAATCTTAAAATGACTCATGTTTTATTATGGAATAAATTTTTAAAAAAAGAGAGACAATAAGAGATGAGTAGAAAGCATTAGACTATGAAAGGTTCATAATGCTCCAAACTATCATTTGTTGAACTTTTTTTTGTAATTTTATTAGTATTTGATAGTTTGGATGCATTATGATAGTTTGGAATAGGGTAGGTTATTTTTTAAAAATCCTACAAGTATAGCCTACTAGCTAAACACACAGAACTGCATTTAAAATCATGTTATCATAGTCTTTGTGCATTATAGAATAGGGTAGGTTATTTTCATTAAAGAACTGCCATATATAATATAGCCATTGAATTCAAATAGCATGACTATGAATGTATGATGTATTTTGCAGCTAATGTAATTATTTTATTATTTGGTCATTAACATTGATACAATTATTTCTAATAAGTGCTTCACAAGGCCATATTAATGTATTAATAAACTAAAGTAGGGTTCAATTTTGGTTTTCTAAGTATGTTATTTTGAACTGGATCTTAACATCTACATTCATGCTCTTTTAACTATATTATCTCCTTCCTAAGTATTATTTTTTGACCAAGTTTCAATGTTAATATAATCATATTCTTATGGATATATTTTTCTCCTCATAGTCCTGCTCTTTTTTCTATGCTTCTTTTGTCATAGTCATGCCCTATTTACTCTATTTTATTTCCCCTACTCAAGCTCCTTATATTAAAACCTATATGGTGCAATTATACTCTTTTGTTTTTACATATCTTCCCATAGTCATGTGGTGTGGCTTAATAGTGTTAAGCCACTATTAAGTTATTAATTAAGCCTTCAGGGGACTCAAATATTTATTAGGAATGATCTAGATGCATTGTAAAGTTTTAAAGGTAAGTAGTATATATGTTTTATGCAAAGGAAAGGATATATAAAAGGATACTTAGAATATGGAAAACTTTCCCCCATTGAAATTTAGACTTTTAGGTTTCAAAATGGGGAAACTCCCTACCAAAAAAACCTTTGAGAGTTTTTATAGTAAATAATTTTTATTTACAATTTTAGAAGTATTTGTTGGGTCAAAATAAAAATATAACCCAACTATATTTGGTTCAATCTAGGTTTGTCATAGAACTCTTCTAAGGGTTTTGCATGGATTTGTATAGTGGAATGATGGAAAATGGTTGTGGGAGTTTGATGGGATAATTGTAAAAGATTTACAATGTAAAGTAATAATTTTACATATGGAGATAGAGCACTTAACACTCTTCAAATTAGAATGTTTTGAAGAGATACCAACCCCTTCAAGGTTGTGTCAACCACCAAGGTCCCTCTTCCTGAAAATAAAAACTCCAAAAGTTGAAACAAAATAAAATACCTTTCCTTCTACATTCTACTTGTCAAATATAGTTTTGTAACATTACATTGAATTGCACTAGTGGAAGAAAAAGGAGAGGGGACCTAGCCACCTCAATTATTGGGGAGAGACCAAGATAACTTCTAATAACTACCCCCTTCTTTATGTATAGGCTAGCCAAGAAATATAAACCCCTTTTAATTTGAACTATTTCATTTATTTACACATGTGAACAGAATAATTATTAGATTCAATCCATGATTTAATAATTAATGTTTTAAATTGGAATTTTATATTTTAATTTATAATTTCCACTATTACATAAAATCATAAAGTACACTCTTTTACAAAATTTACTACGCACATAAACATAAACATAATATTTTTGCTTAAGGGCTTGCTCTTTATCCTCTGTCCTTGCATTTCTCAACTTTCTTATTGCAGTGGGCTCTAGTGGTTGTTCAGTTTCTTTTTTATTGGGCATCTTATTCCATATTGATTCCTCTAAGCCCCAATTTACTCTTCTTGAAAGAGTTGAGGTCAATTTAATCTACCATTAGTTCTATAATGAGCTTTTCTATACATTTGGTAACCCAAATGTTATTTTTTGGTGTTTTATTTTTCTACCGCATAAGAAACATGTGTTATCCGTATTGATTGATTGGCTCAACATCAATATCAATCTAGTCTACCTCAAAGAAAGAATGATAGGTAAGCACATGCAAAGAATGGTTTTTTCCTCATGTAAAAGAATCATCCAACATATTTTATGGTTTACTAGCACCTTCATATGATATTAAATCCTTAATGTTAAAAATAGAGATAATAAGCATATCATTTAGTAATCATAAAATATTTGCATTTGTGCCAAGTTCCTCGTATTCTCAAATGGCTTTCAAGCTTTAGCTTTTAATTTTTAAAATTTTTTAGATGGATACCTCTCAAGTTGAATCCTAATAAATAATAGATGCTAAAAATTATATTCCTCAACAGTTTTATTTATTTTTTACATTTGCATAATTACATTTGTCACTTCAAATTCTTAACTTACATTAACATTAAAGCTATGATAATATTTTGCATAAGTGGTTGCATGATTAGAAATGAATGTGAGGTAAGATGGAAAATTGTATTGATTTTTTTAAGTTATAATTGTAAATTATTTTTATGGAAGAACAAAGTCTAACCATACTCAATTTAAGCCTAGAATTCTGAGTCTATTGATGTCCAGGTAAAATACAAAATGTGGGATTATGTGGTGTTGTACAGAATAAATTGTGTGAAGAATTGAGCATACCATTTATTATTGTTAAAATGATTGGTTTAGATAGTTTTATCACTGGTTTGGAATACAAATGTGTTCTTTATTTAAAAATATATGATATCTTCATTGAACAATAAAGATCTTCATAAAAGTACATGTGATATTTCAATTTCAAGCGCATCACATCTTATATGGTCCTTATAGCTTCCTATCCTAATAGGTATTTGGCTCAGATACGTGATGGGTAATGAAGTTTGGTTCACCCAATTCATAATAAATTCTTTACTCTATTTCAATGTGCTAGTAAAAATTGATTAATATAATATTATTACATAAAATTTGAATAAAGTATTAGTTTACAATGTAGATATATACTATTGATTGAAACCTACAAAACGGATAATTTGAGAAGTGGATCGCGACCTTTCTAATATGAATTCACTTTGGTGATTTTAAGTTTAGATAATTATAAAGGTGATTGGTTTGGCACATAAAACTAAAGGCAACTTGTTCACTCATTTGTAGTTGTACCTAAAATTGACTCAAATGTGCAATTTTCTTTAAATATTAGCAAAAGAAAATTAATTTAAATAGAAAATATTAAAATTAATTTGAAAAATAGTGAAATAACCTCTTAATTGATTTTATTTAACTAACTACAAGTGATTTCAAAGCAATTAATCCTCATGGTAGTGAAGTCTTCAATGCTCCTCTTCCAACCTAGGCATTAATAACAACTTTGGTAAAGCCCAATGGCGTTAGTCCACTACGGAATTACATATTTTGGTATTAAATGGATTTATTAATATGTTATTTGTTATGTGTAAAGTTTGAAAATGAGTGGTGTTCAATTTCCATGCATGTAAGGGTGCTTGGAATTTGGCCAATTTTCACCCTTAATCTTTAGATTTTTAGGGTTTCGAAATGTTGAAACTCTAGGACATGAAATTACTTGGAGATGGAAGATGAGTATTCAAGATTAAGTCTAAAATTCTTAGAATTTTGAAGATGTTTTAATGGGTCAAACTAAATCTAGAAACAAGTTTAGTCCAAGTTTGGCTAACAACCCTTCCTAGTGCTTTTGGTAGATTTTTGGAATAAAATGGAGGAGAAATAAGTGTAGGAGTTTGATGGGATCATTTTAAAATATTTATATGGAAAAATATTTTTTTTTCTTTAAGTATATAGAGGACTTCTTACTCACCAATGTAGAAAAGTTTGAACGGATCACTAGACCCCTTCAAATTTGAGGCTAGCCATTAAGCCTTCTCATCTTGGAAGAAACTTCAAACTTTGCAAGGCAACAAAAGAACATTTATTCTTTATGATATCTAGCTTAATTAGTGTTACAACACTACATATGAGGAGAGAAAGGAGAGGAGGTGGGGGGTCAATCGCTAATAAAGTAAAACAGATAGTGAAGTAACTTTCAATAAATAGTCCCTCATTTTTTTATAAACCAAACAAGAAAGTATGAGTGAATATATCATTTGAATTATTTCATTCTATTAACATGTTTAAAATAAAATAAACACTTTTTCTTAAGGATTTGAAAATCTAAATTTCAAATTTTAAAATTTTTGAGTTTTTTAAATTACATTTTCAAAAATTAAATATATCTAATTAATTTGTAGTAATTACTACAACTTAAAATCACAATCACATAGTTTTTAAAATATTTATCACACAAATAAACTTAAAAATAAAATTTTACTTAAGGGCTTTTCTCCTTGCCCTTTTGATTAGATTACATCCTTTGACACTTGTACATACTATGTGAGTCGAAGTAACTTTATATTCATCATTAAGTTTTATCCTTATTATGTCACTCTTATTAATACCTTTTGTTATTTGCATGACGCTTTGACATTGAGTATTTGAGCCTACCTTCAATACTTATATATGGTCCTTAATCTTTCAACCGTTTGGACCACATTTAAACACCTAAATATTGATTTTAAAGAAAAATAATTTCAATCATCTTTCTATCAAATTATTGTATTATCATCTTCGTACAATTTGAGTAAAAATAAATTAGCTATGATAGGTTTTCTTCCATTATCAAGTGAATGTTGCATTTATTAATATGAATAGTCCAATCATAACTGGATATAATATAATTATTTACTAATATAAATAACCTAGGACACTACACCTAAATTAGTTTTTTGAAATTAAATATTCTAAGTAAGCAATACATAAGACCATCAATTAAAAAAAATACTTCCTATATTTTAAAATATGATTATGCAAGAGTACCCAAGATGACCCAAGAGATAAGATCCGGGAGTAGAGGGATACTAATATTTGTATTTTATATCAAATGTTAATTTCCTAACATAATTAAATTTATACCCTTCTCATATTAGGTAATATTCTTTTTAATAGTGAGTGGTTATCTCTTTTT
This sequence comes from Dendrobium nobile, assembly GCA_022539455.1. Taxonomy (NCBI): domain Eukaryota; kingdom Viridiplantae; phylum Streptophyta; class Magnoliopsida; order Asparagales; family Orchidaceae; genus Dendrobium; species Dendrobium nobile. The sequence goes on from CM039721.1 coordinate 58,622,258, forward strand.
TCCAACGCTACTGTGGAACTTCTTAGAATAACAACTTTTTACCATGTTCCTTTATTATCAAAGGTTAAACAAGTGAATTTTAAAGGCTATATTCCCTTTTGATTTCAAAATAGGTGGCTATAAGCTCCAGATTTATTCAATGTTTTCAAAAATAATTGGATGGCACCGTTGCATTATTTTGAGGGGTCTAATGATATTGTTAGATTTGCCTTAAAACTCAAGTGTCTTAAGCAGATTTTAAGGTGGTGGAATAAACATAATATTTGAAAATATTTTTTTTTAAATACTATAAAGATGAGAAGACCACCATTCAGCTAGAAAATATCTTAGCTTTCAATGATAGTGATATTAATAAGGAAGTTTTAACTACTGCTAAAAAAATGCATGTTACTTTTAATTAATGAAAGAAGATTATTGGCATCAAAAAGAAAACTCCAAACAGATTTTTGAGGGGGAAAGAAACACTAAATATTTTCATGCATAAGTTATTAAGAAATAGACTAAAACTTTATTAAAAAAATCAAGCTGAAATCTGGATATTAGACATGAAGATCAAGAAGTTGTTTGTGAATCGACCATTACTCATTTCAAATCTACTATTGGTGGTTTTAAGAATGCTGGGGAAATTTCCAATTCTCATAATATTACTTCTCTTATTTTTATGAAGATAATTTATGTTTAACTCAAGCTCCTAATGGTTTGGGAGTATATAACACTATTATATATATGAATAAGAATTTTGTTGTTGGTCTTAACAGTTTTACTACTCTATTTTCTCAAAAGTTTTGGTCTATTACTAAAGAGGATTTACATATAGACATTTTTGTCTTTCTTTATGAAGCCAATATTATTAAGTCTTTTGTTAGCACTTCTATAGCTCTTATTCCCAGAAAGTCTTAATCTAGAATATTGGAATGGTTTTAGACCAATTAGTCTTTGCTCTAGTTTTAGTGAGATTATTTCCAGAATTTTAGCTACTACATTAGCTATTATTCTCCCAAAAAGTATTTCCTTAAATCAGACTGGTTTTTTGAAAGAGAGAAATATTGCTAATAATGTATTTCTTTAATAAAAATTAGTTCATAATATTCATGAAAAAGATAATGGATCTTATAGTAAAATTGGATGTTTCCAAAGTATATGATAATATTACTTGATCTTTTATCTTTAGCATTATGCATTTATTTGGCTTTGATGATAAGAATTTTATTTTGATGAAAAGTATAGTTGAAAATGCGTGGTTAGCTATTCCTATAAATGGCAAGTCTCAAGATTTTTTAAAGTTTGGACAAGGAGTTAAGCAAGGGGTTTATTTTAATCTTTTGTCTTGTATATTATATCAATTGAATATTTATCTAGAGACTTAATGCAAAATTTTTCTAATTTTGAAAGTATGGCTTATAGAAATTTTGGAGTGCTAATATTTTCTACCTTTGTTTTGCTGATAACATTATCTAGTTCAATGCTAAAGGGGTTTTTTATCTACAAAGGTTTCGTTAAAAATGTGAGGAGAACAAATTAAATTCTTAAAAAGGTGAGTGGTCTTAACTTCAACAGTTACAAGAGTACCTTTATTTTGGGGAAGGATGTGTACTTGGAGGAAATTAATAAAATCAAGTCCATAATTTGTTTTAATAACCAAAAACTTCCTCTTTATTATATTGGGACTCCTCTTCATAAGGGTCACAAAAAGTATTTTATGTCTAACAAAATGTTTATTAATATCCAAAAAAAATTATCTAATTGGGAATTTAAATTTATGTCCGTGTGAGCTAGGATTTTGTTTTTTTTGGGAAACCCACAAAGGGGCCTCTGCATTAATTAAGGAAAAATTGTACACAGTCCTTAAGGAAACCTCAAGCTCGCTACTTCTCAAAGAGCTACAAAAATAAAGAAAAAATAAACCTTAGAGCGTGAGTTGCCCACTATAAAATAATACAATAAGATTAAAGAATGATTCTGATTAAAAGTGTTTTATGTTTTATGCTTATTTATTTGTTGCAAACAATGAATCTCACTTTAAATGTATGTTCTAGGCTTGAAAAAATGATTAAAAAACTCTTCTAGGGTTCTTCTTATAATAATAAAAAAATTTGTTTATCCTCTTGGATAATTATAATGGTCCTTTTAATGAGAGGTATTTTGGCTGCAAATCTATTTATGATAGAGTAAAAGTGTTTTCATATAACCTTTGGTGAAAATCTAGATCTAATAACACATTATGGGGTAGCTTTATGAATCAAAAATACATTAAGAATAAACATCCTACTCATTGTACTTTCAAAAAGGGCAATCTCCTGGATGGATGAGTATTTGTAAGATCAAATGGCAAAGAGAAATGACAATTCAATGGGAGATACGAAATGTCACTTTTTCTTTTGTTAGGATGATTGGATTACCTTTTTTTCCTTGGACTATTTATTTAACACTGATACAATCTCTAACATGAAAGTGGAAAATTTTATTAAGGATCGGAAGTGGGGAGTTCGCATGTCATTAAATCATATTCCCCGAAGTATTATTGACATGATATGTGATATTCTTAGTAACCCCTTGTGGACTTCTAAAAGGAAACTACTCAGCAGGGGATAGAGTGCATAGGGGTATAATCGTACCATCTAAAAGGATGAGATGATTGTAGGCCTTTGTGCTCTTCGCAAGTAGGCCAATGGAATGACATATTAGATCATACATATGATTGATCATTAATGATAGTGGCTGTCATTTATATACCTCAATGGGTAATAATATGCATGGTCCGATCCGAGTAATGATGTTTCCCCCACCTGATACATCACCTCGAGTGGGGTTTATTTGATGTGGGATTCAATTTTTATTTAATTACATCTTAAGCCAGGGCCTAAGAAGACTCTCAATTAAGGATACTATATTATCCTCTCAAATGAGATTGACAAGTAGGGAGGAGACTAGGAAGTTCCTACTCGAAGGGAAAGAAAGGTTCAGCTTGGCTTAGTCAATAAACATGACTCACATCAACATCCGGAGGGATTGAGGTAATGAGAATAAATTGGAGAAAAGAAATAATGTACTCAAAACATACAAGAGAGAAGGATGGAGGTGGCATCGTCCATGTGACGCAGATAGACAGGATTTATAGCCTCTAAATGATATATGACTCACCCACCAAAGAGGCATACTATGAGACACTTATAGTAGTAACCTTGATCCCTAAATCTAGAGCGAGTTTAGTGTTCTACACACAATACTAACACCCATGTCCTAGATAATGCATTCTTAACTTATATCTTGCCTTAAAAGGAAAGCCAGCTAACTACCTAATCGTATAAAATTCATGATATCTAGTTTTTTATGAAAGATGGGTGGGTAGCTAAGTTATTGGAAGTTAAGGCCGATATCTAGAGAGGCTCTTAAGTGGCATTGTACTTATGTATGGTAAAATGTTTTTTAGAGCTAATTCAAGTAAATTTTAATTTAATTAGTTTATAATGTAATGCATGTTAGTTAAAGTCTCCAAATCAGGAATGTATGAAATTTTAAAAAAAGGCTTATAAAATAATTTTTAAAAAAACTATATTTCTCTAGGTCCAGTACCTCATCCTCATAGGTCAGATTATATGGAATCTACCCGTAAGCGGGGAAGTGTCTTAAAGAAAGGAGAGAGAAGAAGCATTAATATGCATGCAATCCCAGATGATTCCAGCTATTCCCTAAGATGTTAAATTTTTATGTTATTTAATTTTTAAAATATTAAATTTCAAATATGAGTAGAAAAAGATTTATCTCTAATTAGCCTAATAAAATTAGGCGCAAACACATGAAAGAAGGAAACTTTAAAAAAGTAGGAAATTTCTATGATGCAACTAAAGTAAACACATCATTATAAATATACACCCGAGTAAAAAAAATTTCATGGCAAGTGCCAGGTAAAGTACAACCTAGGGTCTGTAGAAAAGTAATGGTGGTCAGGCCCCATCGATAAAAACATTGATTCTGATCCTACTGAATGACATAATTCTTAAAAATAAGGCATTTTGTTTTCATCCTCGTCTTATAGTCCTTCTACGGATCATGTTCCTTCGGTCTTCTTATGGTTCATCCTTCAGAAGGATATCTAAATGAAAAGAAATTTCCTGCAAGGGGTTTTCTTTTCCTTTTGGATCTCTTATATTTGAAATGCCTTATTTTAAGAGACTTTTATAACTCAATACACCAAATACAAATTACATTATTAAATGAAAAAAAATTATACTCTCCTACTTGGTTATCATAAATAGTTAAAATAAAAATATCCCAAACAGTTATATATAGAAAGTAAAGTACTCATGTTAACCAAACTTACTCATGCTCTTATTAATTTGGGGGCTAAGAGGTTGAAGCACTTGTAGCAAGCATATATATGATTTATTTATTGTTTTAGCCCTCTTTATTAGAGCTACATGAGCATGGACACCTGCAAAAAACATCATTAGTATCAAAATCGCACCTAACTTATGGGTAATATATAATATAACACATCATAAAGAAAGTGAAATGATAAAACCAATCGCAGCAATCATCACAATAAAAATAACCAGCACACGTGCCACATGTTGAGCGTCACATCACAAAAATAGAAAATGAAAAAAAAGGCTAGGTTTTGGGGTTCTAGTACTGTTATTAAATATTAAACCTTACATGAAGTAATTAGACTTTTACTTTATTAGATTTGGAGTTTTCTATGCAATATTATGAATTTTAGCAGTTTCGGACCCTAGTTATCGAACTACGGTTGACCAAAGAGTTGACTTTTTATTTTAAGTTGATTTCTAGAAAGTTGATATTTTTAATAAACACTAGATTTTAATTGGTGTTTAATGCCTTTTAGTTTACTCAATTTGGATTTTTTTTCAGAATTAGTTATGATTTTTTCAAAGTTCTTGTATTTAATGAATTATTAAAATTGCTAATTAAGGGCATTTTTGAGATTTTTATCCAAATCAGCTCCAAACCTCTTTAAATCATATCCAAATGTTAGTAATGACCCAAGGAAGAGTTCCCAAGTGTTTGGAAAAAATTTGGAATATTTAATAATTTTTAATTATTTAATTTAATTAAAATGGAGATTTTAATCAAAATAATATTACTATTCAAATTGAAGTCTAATTAAGGGGATCTTAATTTTATGAGATTAAGGGTTAAATTCTAAAGAGTTTTATATATTATGGGTAATTTTTAGATTTAATTTAAATTTATTAGAATTTTTTAAGTAATGGGGGCTTAATTAAATGGTGAATTTGGGTTTGTTACTTAAGTGGTTTAAAGGGCCCTAAAAATTCCTATAAAATTCTAGGGGGTTTTAAATTTCACTAATTTTAAATGTTTCAAGTTTCATGTCATTCAAAGGTGTATCCTAGCTCCTAAAAACTTCTTTAAGTTTGCAAGATAAGTCCTTTATTATTGTCTTTAAGGTGCTGCTAGGTTAAGTTGGTTTAAATCAAGTGTTAAAGACTAACCGTTGGGGTACCGTAAAGGTGAAATGAAATTAATCATAGAACACCATATCCATAGAATTAGGAGAGCCTATAAAAAGTGTTCGTGCATCCTACACATGTAAAAGAAGATTGAATAATGATTAAGCAAGATTAACGATGTGATTAGTCAATGATTTGAATCCAATCATTCACTAATCCCCCCGGCATGAATTCGATTTATATGCATTATCCTATGTTTGAAATTTCAACTAGATCTCTCAAAATTAAATAATAATTAAGTGCTAAAGTAATTAAATAATTAAAAAATAATTAGGAAAAATTAAGTTTTGATTTCTGAAAATAAGTTTAAATAAAAACATGTAATTTTCTAAAAATCTTAAGGAATTATAGGAATTTTTATGATTTAAATTGAATTTCTTATAATTTTTTAAAGTCTAATGTATTTAAAAGGGGTTTAAAATAATTTATAAAATAATTAATATTAAAAAAAGTTATTAAATTAAATTAAAATAATATTTAAGCTCTCTGAAAATTTAAAATAATTTAAAAGTAAATTTAATAAAATTTTAGGAAATATTTAAATTTTATTTTAATTAAATATTTATTAAGGAATTCAATATTTAATTAATTAAAACTTACTTAAAATAAAATAAATAAATAAATCTTAATTTAAAATTAAATAAGTTAGGAAAATTTTTCTTTGATTTCTAAAATAAAAGTCTTTTTATTATTTGAAGTTTATTAATTAATAAATATTAATATTAATTAAATATTTAAAAGGTTAAATGTTTAAAACTTATTTTAAACTTAGAAATATATCATAAATAAATTTAATTTTAAATTAACATATTTCAAAATAATCACTTAATTATTTAAAATATATGCATATGAAAACTTATAATTTTTAAAAATATTTAATATAATATTAAATTATATATTAATTAAATATTTAAAATATAAGGGATTATAAAATAATTTAACATGTATAACATATTTTAAAATAATTTTAATTTAAATTAAAGTAAATTAAATACCGAATTTTTTGATATAATATATATATTTTTTGGATTTAAAAATATTTTTAAAATAAATTTTAAAGTTCTAATTATTAAAATCAATTTAAAATAATTTAAAAAAAAACTAATTATAACCCAAATTAGTAGCTGTGTGACACTTAGCGGCTCGTGATAAGTCTCACGGACCGCAATAATCATTATCTGGTGGTGTAATGATTGTATCATAGATAATGATTGTGTCATGATGAGCGGCGGCAGTGGCTTCACAAATCCACGTAAGATGTAGATTGTGGGTTGTTAGATCGTTCAAAGTTTTAGATCAAGGGCCCTGATCTCTCGCCGGATAGATGAACTGACTATGGGATCAAGTTTCATGATCGATCTGAATCATAGAAGGAAAGGATCGGGATCGTTGATCATGAGATCAACAATCCTGATCTCCCCCTAGAGAACGAAAGCATTACCCGAACCCTAGAACAAAAATTCACCTTGTTTGACCGATCCAGTGGATCAAGTCGAATGAAATTTTAAACCTAGATAGTACAAGTGAAGGGAATTCATGGTGGACCAATTTTGTGTTTTGAAATGCACTGTGTCAGAAGTTAATTAGATCTAAGTGTCCTAGACTTGGGTTTGCAATTTTACCTAATCCAATGGATAGATTTGGGAGATCTTGGACTTGTTGCACTTGTAGACTATCCACGCTCATTTTAGTTGAAGTAATCGCATTTCAAAATGTAGTGGATCATTGGGAATCTCACTTTGAAGGCTTTTGGTCTCGATTCACAGGAGATCTCGACACCGTTGGGGTCTTGACGGTGGGTTTGAAATGGGGAAGGTGGAGGGAGAATGGGAGAGCTCACACATAAGAAATCTCAGCTTGAGAGAGCTTGGAGAGAGAGAAAGAGTGAAAGTTCTGTTCAAGATACCCTAACATGCATATTTATAGACCTAAGCTCATGATCAATAGCCTAGATCATATCTAGGGTTAATTACGAGGGAATTAACTCCCCTTGGTCATAATTTTTTTCAAGGGAGGGTCAGAAAAGTTTTAAATGCATTAAATGAGGAAGATTTAACCCAAATAGGTCAAATTTAACCATGTGAGGCTTAGGTTAACCAAGCCAAGGGTTGACCTAGTAAACTTGGTCAAATAGACCCAAATAGGTGAGGGATTGAGCCAAGAATTATTTGGAATTGATTTGAATTAAAAGAGAGATGATTTGAATTAACCAGATTGACATAGTCTGAGTGCAGGCTCCACAGATTGGGTTTGACCTGTTATACCCAAGGGAAGAGGTATTGGGGTCTGGCTTGGTCAATTTGACTAAGTCAACCCCCCTTGACCCAAGTTTGGGTTAAAACAAGGTCAACAAATAGACCCCCAACTAGAGAAATGAATAACTAGTGAACCCCACGTGCTGACTTTGACCAAATGTAGTAAGAGAAGTGAGAGAAGGAACAAGTGGAGGATCATCAAAGAAAGGAAGTAGGGGGATCATCTATCTGCCTTACCCTGGAGTAAGGGAAAAATAGAGAAGAAAGAAAAGGTAAAGGGTCTCACATCCACTTGACCATATCAAAATAGTGAAAGTGGACAACTCGATATTCAGCTAACAATATCGAAATAGTGAAACAAAGAGCAAAAGGGAAAGGTAAAACGAACTACCTACCTTACCATATTGAAATAGCAGAATAGAAGGTGGAAAAATCATGCATTCACCTGACCAATTCAAAATAGTAATGGGGTGATTTGATATTCACCTAACCATATCAAAATATTGAATAAAGAGTAATAGTAAAAACTAAATCAACTACCTGCTTGACCATATCAAAATAGATGAATATAAAGTGGAAGGATCTCACATTCACCTGACAATATCAAAATAGTGAATGGGGTGACTTAATACTCACCAGATTATATCAAAACAACAAATAAGAAGTAAAAAATCTAATGTTTGTCTGACCATATCGAAATAGCAAGACAATCAGGAAAAGAGTCTGACATTCACTAACTATATCAAAATAGTGAATGTAGACAACTAGATGTTCACCTGACCATATAGAAGCAATAAAATAAGGAGTGAAAGGAGGGTGAGGTATACCTGTTAAGATAGTTACTATTTGCATGCTTTATATTTTTGCAACTTGTATAGTTTTGATGATTCCAAACATTATTGTTCAAATGTGTAGTTATCTCCTAACAATTTTAGAAGATTTGTATTTTCTCTTGTGTGTACTAACATTTCAGGAAAATCGAACTCCAGACTACAAAGACTTCAAATCAAATTCAACATGAGATACTTTGTGAATTTGAAGTTTGTACTTTACTTTGAATTAAATTTGAAAGGGAGTGATTGTAATTGAGTGAATAAAAACATACACACACACATAAGGAGATCATATAAAATTTATACTGATCGTACGGGACGATACAAGATCGTACGGGTCGGTCAGACAGTTATCTCCTATTAAGCACATGGAACGAATAGGAACTGGCTTGAAAAATTTTCTAAGTCCTATTCGTCCGGGATGAAATTAAATATCGTCCAGGACGACTTGGTCTCTGTAAAATTTTCGTCCAGATGAAATTAATTATTGTCAGAAAATGAGTTGCTCTCTATAAAATTTTCGTCCAGACGAAATTAATTATCGTCCAGGACGATATGGTCTCTGTAAAATTTTCGTCCAAACGAAATTAATTATCAACAGAAAATGAGTTGCTCTCTGTAAAATTTTCATCAAGACAAAATTAATTATCATCCAGGACAATCTGGTCTCTGTAAAAATGTCGTCCAGATGAACCCATTTTTGTCCAGACGATTAACCGACTTAGAACGGTTTTCAGCAGTTTTTAGAACTGACCTAGTAATAACCGTTCGTACCGGACGAACTTAGTTCATACGGGACGATTAGCGTGTACGAAGACATTTCGTACACATATACATATAGGGTCGATTCAAAGCGTTTAAGTAAAATCGTCCAGGACGATCCACGATCGTACGGGACGATCCACTGCATACAGAATTGAAAACTTGCAGTTTTTGGACAGTTTTTCTTGTCTTTTTTATAAAAAGTCCAAATTAGACTGCCACCCAATCTTTTTGTCATTTGATCTTCGTGCCTCTTGAGAGAATAGCTAAGGAGAGAGTGTGAGAGTGCATTCAAAGGAGGATTCCTACCACTGGAGCTTGGAGGCTTCACTTGGAGTTCAAAGGTAAGAATCTCTACTTGTGATTGTGATTACTTCACTCTTTTCCTTCTTCCTTCTAGATTTCTTGTGAGAAGATCTGTCAAGGAGATCCGGTTCGCTGCCGACACTTGGAGAGTGTGAATAGCCGAAAGGTTCGCTTCCTACACTTGGAGAGTGTGAACAGCTGTAGATTCTCTGCCCACACTAGGAGAGTGTGAAAGGACGGAAGGGTTCTCTGCCCACACTAGGAGAGTGTAAAAGGACGGACGGCTCTCTACCAACACTGGGATTGTGTAAAAGGACGACGGTTCTCTGCCGCACCGGGTAGTGGTGAAAAGAGTGTTTTGTAAAGGCTTCTCCGCCTTGCTGTGGGTGCAAAAGTAGAGTCACTATTGGTATTAGTGCAATACTCAGAGGGTGCCTCTAGGGAGTGGATGTAGGTCTGGTTTTAGACCGAACCACTATAAATCTGGTGTCATTTACTTTACTGTTTTTACGTTTCCGCATTTTATTTTTAATTTTAAGAACTCTGTGGTTGAAAACATTTTCTAGAAAAACTCAAAAGAAAAATTTTCATTTCGGTTCAACTTATATTCAAAGAGGGATTAAAATTTTTAAACTACCAATTTATCGCCCCTCTTGGTAGCCTTGAGACATTAACTTAGGCTTAACAACCTAAATACTAGACTCAACAAGTGGTATCAGAGCTTCGTTTCAAAATCATAAGTTTGAACTACTTTTTGATTAACGTAGATGGCTACATTCGAAAACCGAAACACACTTGAGGGTTACTCTATCACTAGACCTCCACTGTTTGACAATATACCTTTTGATTTTTGGAAAACACGCATGTCTACTTTCTTACAGTCACTTGATTATCGTATGTGGATACTAGTCCAAGAAGGTTACACAAAACCAACTAGATTAGTTGATGGAGTTAGGGTAGAAACACCTTTTGCAGATTGGACTATAGAAGAACGTGACTTAGCACAATTAAATGCCAAATGTCTAAATAGTTTCTTTTGTGCTTTAAAATCTGAAGACTACATGCGGGTTTCCACTTGCAAAAGCAGAAAGGACATATGTGATAGACTTTGTATAACTTATGAAGGGACTAATGAGGTTAAGCAATCAAGACTCAATATCTTGTTACATGACTATGAATTGTTTCGCATGAAATCTAATGAATCTATTTCTGACATGTACACAAGATTCACACAAATAGTCACTTCTTTGCATGCACTTGGTAGGGAATTAACTAATGCTGAAATGGTTAATAAGATTCTTTGTTGTTTACCTACTGCTTATGATGCTAAAATTACTGCAATTAGAGAGTCTAAAGATCTAAACATTTATTCTATTGACAATCTTCTTGGTTCACTCATTGCTTATGAGCAAGGAGTAAGTCAAAGAAAGATTAATGCAGGTGAACCACGAAAGGAGAAGAATATTGCACTAAAGGTGGAAGAGTCAGAGAGTGAACACTCACAACCTGAGGATGAAGACGATATTGCATTGATGACTAGACAATTCAGAAGCTTTTTAAAGAGAAAGTAGAAGAGACGCCAGCAATGGAATATAGGTAAGTTTAACAGAAATTGCAAGGTTTTTAATGAAGTGATTTGTTATGAAGGCAAGAAACCAGGTCATATCAAGACTGAATGCCCAAAACTCAAAGTCACTCCTAGCAAGGAGAAGGTAGAGGAGAAACCAATTATAAAGAAGGGCAAGAAGAAGTTTCTAAGAGCTTTTTGGGCGGAATCAGCTTCAGACTCATCTGAGACTAAAAAAGAAGAAGAAGTCACCAACCTTTGCTTGATGGCAGATAATGTTGAACAATCAGATCAAGAAGAGGTATGTGACTTAACCTATGATGAATTGTTTGAAGTTTCTGAACACATGCATGATGCATATAGGAAAATAAAAACGATGCATGCTAGTTTAAGTTTAGAACTGGAAGAGCTTAAGAAGGAACACGAAATCCTTAGGAAAGATCATGCTTTAATAGATGACAACCACATGAAACTACTTGATGAATATGATGACTTGAATAAAAATTTTGAGAATTTAAAATCATCCTATGCTGAACTTGAAAAAGATTTTAAAAATTTTAAGGATGAATCTGAGAGCAAAACATATCGAATCAATTATACAAATCGAATATTGGAAGATATGAATTCATTTTATAAATTGACAATTAGAGCTCTCGAGGATAATATGAATCTCCCTAAACCTGAACATTTTATAAATCCTAAATATTATCTTAAATTTATGAAATCTCTTAGGAGACAATCAAATGGAAGAAAACTTAGGAATATTTTTCCTAATGTTAAATGTAATAATTGTGGATTTTTTGGACTTATAGCTCATACCTGTACTTTGAAGATGAAATCTAATTTGGTGTGAAGACCTAAGATGCATAAACCTAGACATATCATACATGCATCTGATTATAAATTGCTAAAAGGTGAACCCAAACTTGTTTGGGTTCCCAGGTCTAACATTTGAGAGTTTTGTAGGATTGCTCTCACACAAGACCTCGTGGGAGCATATGGTACCGGGACAGCGGATGTTCAAAGCATATGACTAGAGATACTGCTCAATTCATAAGGCTGGAAGTTAGGAATGGAGGCAAGGTAACACTTGGAGATAATACCACAAAGAAAGTGGTTGGATCAGGTATGATTGGAAATTTGAAAAACTTTTTTATAGACAATGTGTTATTAGTTGAAAGCTTAAAGCATAATTTGTTAAGTATAAGTCAGCTATGTGACAAGAGATATAATGTAAAATTTTTACCTACTAGCTGCATTTTAAGCCTAAATGGGAAAGAAGTTTTAAATGGAAAAAGGGTAAATGATGTTTACATGCTAGATTTGAATTCAATTTAATCTCCTACTGCTTTTTGTTTGAAAACTATTTCTGATGAATCATGGCTTTGGCATAGGAGACTTTGTCATTCTAGTATAAAAAACCTTAGGAGAATTACCCAAAAGAACTTAGTGAGAGGTATACCAAAACTAGACTTTACTAAGGACCATCTTTGTGATGCATGTCAATTAGGAAAATAAGTGAAGTCCTCTTTTAAGTCCAATAAGGATCTTTGGACTAGTAAACCATTGGAAATTCTTCACATGGATCTTTTTGGATCAGTAAGAACTGTAAGTCTAGGAGGGAAGGTATACGGATTTGTTATAGTGGATGATTTCTCAAGATTCACTTGGGTTAGATTTCTTTTTCATAAAAGTGAATCATTTGAGGAATTCAGAAATTTTTCAACTTGGATTCAAAGAAAACTAGGATGTGAAATAATTTCTTTACAAAGTGATCATGGAGGAGAATTTGAAAATGAAAATTTTGAAAATTTTTGTAAAGAAAAAGGGATTGATCACAATTTTTCGGCACCTAGAACCCCTCAATAAAATGGGGTAGTTGAAAGGAAAAACAGAACATTAATAGAAGCCGCCTGAGCAATGTTGGCAGAATACTCACTTCCTAGATATTTTTGGGCTGAGGCGGTTAGAACTGCATGTTATGTTCTGAATAGGGTGAATGTGAGATCAAATTTAAATAAAACATCCTATGAGTTTCTAAAAGGTAGAACACCTAACTTGTCTCATTTGCATGTTTTTGGTTGCAAGGTGTTCATTCATAATAATGGAAAATCAGCCTTAGGAAAATTTGATCCAAAATCAGATGAAGGAATTTTTGTTGGATATTCAAGTGTTGGAAAATCTTATAGGGTATTCAACAAAAGAACTTTAGTCATTGAAGAAACCACACATGTTGTATTTGATGAATCTGGAAATTTGGAAGCGCCAAATGTTGTTGAAGATGAGATTGAAGAAAACTCCCAAAAGATTGATAGATTAAATTTGGAAGAAAATGTGGAAGAGAATTTGGAAAGAGAAAACCCTTTGCCTAGAGATTTGAGATTTTCTAAAAATCACCCAAGAGAATTGATTATAGGTGAACCTAGTGAGGGTGTTAGAACTAGGCGTGGATTAAACAAAGAAGTCAATCATTCAGCCTTTATTTCAACTATAGAACCCACTAATATTGATCAAGCACTTTTTGATGAATTTTGGATATTGGCCATGCAAGAAGAGTTGAATCAATTTGTAAGAAATAAAGTTTGGGAATTAACTACAAGGCTAAAAGATCAAAGTGTTGTTGGAACCAAGTGAGTGTTCAAAAATAAAATGAATGACTCAGGAGTAGTCATTAGAAATAAGGCTAGATTAGTTGCTAAGGGGTATAATCAATTGAAGGAATTGATTTTGAGGAGACTTTTGCCCCTGTAGTAAGACTTGAAGCAACTAGAGTTTTACTTGCCTTTGCCTGTTTTAAAGGTTTTAAATTGTTTCAAATGGATGTCAAAAGTGCCTTTTTAAATGGGGTAATTGAAGAAGATGTTTTTGTAGAACAACCTCCAGGCTTTGAAAATTCAAAATACCCAAATTATGTTTACAAGTTAAAAAAGGCATTATATGGATTGAAACAGGCACCTAGGGCTTGGTATGAGAGGTTGAGCACCTTCCTACTTGAAAGATCTTTTGAAAAAGAAAGTGTGGATACAACTCTCTTTTTAAATAAATTTGGAAAGGATATACTCATTGTTCAAATTTATGTGGACGATATCATTTTTGGATCTTCAAATAAAAATCTTTGTGATGATTTTTCTAAAACAATGAGTAGTGAATTTGGAATGAGTCTAATGAGAGATTTAAATTACTTTCTAGGATTTAGCATTAAGAAACTTGAGGAAGGTACATTTCTTAGTCAAACTAAATATATTAAGGACATCCTCAAAAAATATGAAATGGACAATGCTAAACCTGTTAGTACACCAATGAGTTCCTCAGTTCAGTTGGATAAGGACCTTAAGGGAAAATTTGTTAATCAAAGGAAATATAGAGGGATTATTGGATCTTTTCTTTACTTGACTGCTAGCCGACCATATATTATGTTCAGTGTTTGCTTATGTGCTAGATTTCAATCAGATCCAAAAGAATCACATTTGACAGCAGTGAAAAGGATTTTAAGATACTTACTAGGAACTCAAAACTTAGGAATTTGGTATCCTAAGTTTAGCTCTTCATTTAAAATTGTTGGTTATTCAGATTCTAACTTTGCAGGCTGTAGAGTGGATAGGAAAAGCACTTCTGGAACATGTCAATTCATTGGAAATTCATTAGTTTCTTGGTCTAGTAGAAAACAAAATTCAGTAGCCCTATCTACTGCAGAAGCATAATACATTGCATTAGGAAGTTCTGTGGCACAAGTACTTTGGTTAAAACAACAGTTGAATGATTTAGGATTAACTATATGCACTATTCCAATTTATTGTGATAATACTAGTGCTATTTGCATTTCCAAAAATCCTATTCAACATTCTAGAACCAAACACATTGACATAAGGCATCATTTCATAAGGGATCATGTATCCAAGGGAGAAATTGAACTTACTCATGTTTCAACTGAAAATCAACTTGCAGACATTTTTATAAAACCTTTAGCCTTTGATACCTTCAGTACATTAAGAACAAGGCTTGGTGTTATTGATTTGAATGCTTAAATAAAAATGTTTTTGCAACATTGATATTTATGTTTTCTTAGTTTATTTGTTTTTGTTTTATTTTGAATTTTGTGATTTTTGTGTGTTTTGAATGAGTTTAATTTAGAGTCTGTAGTTTTGTCTTTATGTTCTATGTTTTGAATATTTAGTTTGTTTTAGTTTGATAAAAATTCAAAAAATCCAAAATGTTTTAAAATCGTCCGGGACGAACTTTTTCGTATTGGACGATGTGTGTAAAATTCAGTTTGCATGATGTAAACCGTTTTGAGAACAATTTTTAATGTAGTTCGTCTGTACGATCTGATGATCGTCCAGGACGAAATATTTTTTCTCAAACGTCGGGACGATTGAATGCGGCAGTTGAATGGATAAGGCAGTTTTAATTGTGAAGTTCGTCCGTACAAACTTTTTGTTCGTCCAGACGAACAGACGTCGATTCATAGGCAGAGACGGTTTCCAACTGACATTAAAACGAATTACTTTTGATCGTATGTACGAAATTTTTTTGTCTGTACGATTGGTCAAGTCAAAAGTCTGTACGAAAGGACGCATCGTAAATTATGTTGATTGCGAAAAGCCGTTTCATTTTGGACGAATTGGATCGTCTGTACGAAATTTTTTTCGTCCAGACGAACGATAAGTTTCGTCCAGTACGAACAGTTTTTGTCCAGGACGAATGTATCGTTTTCTTTAAATAAGAAGTCTTTCCAACTCAACAATCACAACTCCAAACTTCACTTTCAACTTCAAATTGACAATGGCCTCCTCAAACAAGAGACAAAAGGTGTTGGCGAAGAAACCCCACAGGAATTCCTCTGAAAACTTCCTTTCAAAGACAAATAAGGAATCCTTTCCTCGTTTTGCATCTGTCAAAATTACACCTTCTCGCATTCTGATTCAAAGCGAGATAAATTTCAAGGTAATGCACCTTTTTGCTTCCACCCAGTTTGGATTCATCTTTCTCTCGTCCACCTCTACAACAAACAAACCTTTCTCTATTTCCTAGCCAATATGAGTTTTAGTTCCGACCACTCCTCTATAAGTTCTTTTGTTTTGAAACAAAAAGTTGAAATCACCAAGCACGACATAGGTGCCTTTCTAAGCTTAAGAACTGAAGGTTATAGAGACCACACTCTTATGAATGAAAACACCTTCAAATGGTATGAAGTCAATAGGGTGATTAGAGAAAGTGGCCTAACATATCATGTTGCTAGAGTTTCAGGAATGACCAGAAATGCTCGAATCATCCAGCACATTCTTCGATCTTCAATCATTCCTAAGGCTGGTGATAAGATCAATATTACCCCACTCTTTTTTGTTGTGACGTTTTTGATTATGGATCGTAAGCCTATCGATGAAGCCCAACTTATCCTAGACCATCTTTATAGGCTTTCAGAAATTGGGCATGCATAACAGAAAAGAAAAAGGAATATTTCATTAGGACACTTAGTTACATATATTTTGTAAAAGAAATTTAACTTAGTGCATCCTGATGATGAATACGAAGAGCCGGTCTACTACAATGATGCTTCCTTCAGAGCAATTTTCAAGGAGGAAAAAGGGATAGCACATGCCAGTGCTTCTGAAGAAGAAGAAGAAGGAGAGAAAATTTCTGCACGTCAATCAGATTATCAGAATTTGATTGAGAAATTTGATAGACTTGAGACTCATGTTGATCAAAGATTTGATCAAATTGATGCTCAACTTCTGCAGCAGCAACAGGACATTGGTAATATCAGAAATGAAGTTCATGAAATCAATACTAATATTATGTTGATGGCCACCTACTTCAACCTATTTGGTGGCATTCCTCCCCCTCCTCTAGAAGAATAGAGAATAAGAGATGATTTTCTTTATGTTTGTTGTACTTGTGTTTGTTTTAATGTTTATTGTGTCAGTGTTTATTTTAGTGTTTGTTTTAGTTTGTTTTTATTAAAAGTTTAGTGTATTTTTTATTATTTTGATATTGTGAAATGATCTTGTAATCCTTTTCATAAATATCAATATATGTTGTAGTTGATTTAATTTTGGATTGTTTTTTAAATGTGTTTAGTTCTTATGAATTTCATTAGTCTTTTTAATCCTAATTCTGCTTAAATTAGATTATGATTTGAGATTAATTACATTAGAAAATCTAGTCTTTCTAAATTTAAAATTTGTTTATAACTTGTCATAATTAAAACTTTTAATCTCATGTCTATTCATTTAGACTACAAAAAAGTTAATATTATTATTGCAATTTAGATGTTTTCTTATTTTGTATTTCTTTGCTCAAGTGATATTTATGCACTTAGAAATATTTGAAATTTTAGATTATTGATCTTGGAAAGAATTGGTTTCAATTACTCTTGAAAATTGTACAAAGAGTACAAAAATCAAAAGGAATGCGCAAAGGTTCGCAAATGTTAAAAAGAGGCACAAAATAAGCCCAATGTGAAAAGATGCACAAAATGTGCCAAAAATTTGAAAAAGATGCACAAAGCGCCACATGTGGTAATTCTCTTCTTTTCAGATTATTTCAATCTCTTAATTCAAATTGATCTTATGTTCATGTATATTCTATTGAACTTTGAAATATAGAATTTTTATTCATCTCTCTTGTAATGATTTTCTATATTCAAATATCTAAATTGAATCATATTTTTGATAAATTCTTTTTACTTACAATGTTATATCACTTCTTAAATTCTATGAATTTCTATGATTTACCTAATGTTATTAGTTTTAGATTGTATACCTTATGTCTATCACCATGTAGATTAAATTTTTAAATGAATTTCATATAATTACTTATATTTCTCATCTATTTCTTCTTCACTTTTTGTTGTTGTCAAAAAGAGGGAGAAATTTGTGTTTGTATGTTTTGTTTTTGTATTCTGATTTTGTAGCTTGTGATTTTGTTTCATTTGGCTTGTGTTATTGTCTTGTATTTTTTTATTTTTGTTAAAATTTTTTGAAAAATAAAAAATAGTGTTCTTTGGTTCAAAATGCCTCCTTATTTTCATATATTCATCAATTCAGGGGGAGTTTAGGAGATTTGTTTAAATTGAAATCATACAAACAATAATTGTTTTGCCATCATAAAAAAGGTGGAGATTGTTAAGATAGTTGCTATTTGCATGCTTTACATTTTTGCAACTTGTATAGTTTTGATGATTCCAAACATTATTGTTCAAATGTGTAGTTATCTCCTAACAATTTTAGAAGATTTGTATTTGCTCTTGTGTGTACTAACATTTTAGGAAAATCGAACTCCAGACTACGAAGACTTCAAATCAAATTCAACATGAGATACTTTGTGTATTTGAAGCTTATACTTTTCTTTGAATTAAATTTGAAAGGGAGTGATTGTAATTAAGTGAATAAAAACACACACACACACATAAGGAGATCATATAAAATTTATACTGATCGTACAGGACGATACAAGATCGTACGGGACGATCAGACAGTTATCTCCTATTGAGCACATGGAACGAATAGGAACTGGCTTGAAAAATTTTCTAAGTCCTATTCGTCTGGGACGAAATTAAATATCATCCAGAACGACTTGGTCTCTGTAAAATTTTCGTCCAGACGAAATTAATTATCGTCAGAAAACGAGTTGCTCTCTGTAAAAATTTCGTCCAGACAAAATTAATTATCGTCCAGGACGATTTGGTCTCTGTAAAATTTTCGTCCAGACAAAATTAATTATCGTCAGAAAACGAGTTGCTCTCTATAAAATTTTCGTCCAGATGAAATTAATTATCGTCCAGGACGATCTAGTCTCTGTAAAAATGTCGTCCAGACGAACCCATTTTTGTCCAGACGATTAACCGACTTAGAACGGTTTTCAGCAGTTTCTAGAACCGACCTAGTAATAACCGTTCGTACCGGACGAACTTAGTTCATACGGGACGATCAGCGTATACGAAGACATTTCGTACACATATACAAATAGGGTCGTTTCAAAGCGTTTAAGTAAAATCGTCCATGACGATCCACGATCGTACGGGACGATCCACTGCGTACAGAATAGAAAACTTGCAGTTTTTGGGCGGTTTTTTTTGTCTTTTCTATAAATAGTCCAAATTAGACTGCCACCCAATCTTTTTGTCATTTGATCTTCGTGCCTCTTGAGAGAATAGCTAAGGAGAGAGTGTGAGAGTGCATTCAAAGGAGGATTCCTACCACTGGAGCGTGAAGGCTTCACTTGGAGTTCAAAGGTAAGAATCTCTACTTGTGAATTGGGATTACTTCACTCTTTTCCTTCTTCCTTCTAGATTTCTTGTGAGAAGATCTGCCAAGGAGATCCGGTTCGCTGCCGACACTTGGAGAGTGTGAATAGCCGAAAGGTTCGCTTCCTACACTTGGAGAGTGTGAACAGCTGTAGGGTTCTCTGCCCACACTAGGAGAGTGTGAAAGGACAGAAGGGTTCTCTGCCCACACTAGGAGAGTGCGAAAGGACGGACGGTTCTCTGCCAACACTGGGATTGTGTAAAAGGACAACGGTTCTCTGCCGCACTGGGTAGTGGTGAAAAGAGTGTTTTATAAAGGCTTCTCCGCCTTGCTGTGGGTGCAAAAGGAGAGTCACTATTGGTATTAGTGCAATACTCAGAGGGTGCCTCTGGGGAGTGGATGTAGGTCTGGTTTTAGACCGAACCACTATAAATCTGGTGTCATTTACTTTACTTTTTTTACATTTTCGCATTTTATTTTTAATTTTAAGAAACTCTGTGGTTGAAAAATATTTTCTAGAAAAACTCAAAAGAAAAATTTTAATTTCGGTTCAACTTAAATTCAAAGAGGGATTAAAATTTTTAAACTACCAATTCACCCCCCCTCTTGGTAGCCTTGGGACATTAACTTAGGCTTAACAACCTAAATACTAGACTCAACAATGCCTCCCAAGTACTCTATTGGGCAACCAACCAAGAAAGGTTCGACATTTACCTGGCCATATTGAAATAACAAATATGAACGGCTCAATACTCACCTAATCATATCAAAATAGTGAGTATGGAGTCAAATTAAGAAAGTAAACAAACTACCTACCTGGCCATATTGAAATAGCAGAATAAAAGGTGAAAGGATCCCACATTCACCTGACAATATCAAAATAGTTAAGCAAGGAGTAAAGGGGTGGTGAGGTATGCCTCACAGGGACTCTGTCAGACACTCAACCAAGAAATGTTTAATATTTGCCTAATCATATACAAATAGCAAATGTGAACGGCTCAATAATCACCAGACTATATTGAAACAGTAAGGAGTAAAAATAAAAAGGTAAACCAACTACCTACCTGACCATATCGAAAGAGCAAATAAAGAAGTCATAAATTCTGTTGTCCTCATGACTATATTAAAATAGTAGGACAAAAGAGAAATGTCACCTCAATAACAACCTGACACATATCTATGTAGGGATGTGAGGGAAAATAAGGTAGATGGGAGAATTCCAAGGGAACAATTATCTAAGAAATCTTGAGCCAATATTTTAGTTACCGTGTGGTAGAGGATAAATCATCATGGCGAACAGTATCCAAATGACGATAGAATTTCTTAGGCAACACTAAAATCATATAAAGAAAAAAAATTGAATTGATGCCTCGAAGGGAAATGGAAAGAGATACACCATCATTAGAGTGTGAGGGGCGATCTCATTCCAAGGGGGAAACAATTGAAATGGTGAGGGGACACATTCGCTACAAAGAACAAGACTATATCGAGGAGAAACAATCATTAAAAAATCATAGTGGTGCACCCATACTAATTGATGGGGACCCTATAAAAAGTAAAAATAACATCAACACATCCAAGTAACCTCTCTGGCAGCCAAGAGTTAAGTCCCAATGGGCAAGCATGTAGCATAGGAAACTAGAGAGCTTATCTTCTTCTAGAAAATCAAAGCTCACAAAGAGGTGATGGTAGCATCTATGACATTATGTACTATATCACAAACTAGGAGAAGATTCAAAGTAGCGAGGGAATAAACTCACCACCAAGGACAATAACTATGAATAACATCAACAATCATCATAAGATCACAATGGTAACCCCCACATCAATTAGTGGGACCCTATGAGAGGTGACAACAATGCTAATGTATCCATAAAAATACTCTGGCAGTTAAGAGTAGGGTATGAATAGGAAAGTAGGTTGTTAAAGAAGCCAAGGAGTTGATCTTCTACTAGAAAATCAAAGCTCACAAAGAAGTGATGCTGTTACCTAAGACATGATGTGCCACATCACAAATAGGAAACAATTTTAAGTAGCAAAGGGTTACACGCGCCACAAAGGAAAATAACTATGAGAAATATCAACAATCATAAAAAAGGATCATAGTGGTAACACCCACACCAACTGATGAGACCCTGTGAGAAGTGAAAGAAAAACCTAAGCATCCATATAACTACTATGGAAGCTAAGAGTAGGGTATGAATAGGAAAGTAGGTTGCTAAAATAGGAAAGTAGGTTGCTAAAAGAAAGAAAATAGGAGGTCGATCTTTGCTCATAAAAAAATCCAAGCCTACAAGGAAGTGATGTTAATACCCAGGAAAAGATGTACCACATCACCAACAAAGACATTGAGAACCACAAGGGATCATAACAAAACAAGTGTAAGGTCATCCTTGAAGTAATCACCGAGGCACTTCAATGGAGAGAGGATGGGAGAAGTTTTGGGGAACTTAAGCTCTTGGAGAGTAAAGCAGGATTCCACCTATGACAATGGAAATTGGTTTTGCTCAACTGAGAGCTTCCCTCTTTTTTTTATCACCATATTTATTTGTTCACATATTGTTTTTTTTTTTTTGTTCATAATCCTAGATTGGGCATACTCCATACTGTCAAAGATAACACATGGTAGAGGGAACATTTAACATATCCATAAGTTACTCCTAGTATGAAAATATCCTCTAATAATTAGAACATAAGGAGAGGGAGATATGGTTGGCTTTGATAATCCAAGCCATATTCACAATATGAATAAAACTAGGGATACAAAAAGCATACAAGATCTTATAAAGAAGTGAAGCATTGGCTGTGATAATCCAAGCCACATTCAACTCATATGAATGAACTACGGAGCATAATAAAAACAAAATTAATGTATGAATGAAATTTATATTAAGATAGTGGATCAACATGACTAATCCTAACTAACATGGGTTGACATGGACCTAGTATCACATTCCCTAAGGGACTTAAGCTAATGATTTTGTTATCCTAGACCATATTAAACTCATATGACTAAACTAGGGAGCACAAATCTGATCATAAAAATGATAGAAGAGAGAAATTCACACTGGGATAGTGAGTCAACATCACCACACCTAACTAATATAGGTTAGGTATGGACCTAATATCACATTTCACAAAGGAGTTTAAAATAGTGGTTTTGATATCCCAGACCAACCTTGGAGGTGACAAGTGAAACTAGGGAGCTGAAACTTATGGTGGATTCAAAGGTGTGTGAATCTCATAAGTTTATACTGAGCAAGGAAAATCATAAAGCTTGAATATACATGAATCATATGGTTTACACTAGAGGAATAAGAGAAATCCAAGAAAGCAATACATATTAGTTTTGATAACACATACCTCATATGGGGGTGACAAATAAAATTGGGGGGACTAAACCCTACAAAGGGGAAGGAAAATTAATGGTTTTATGTGCTAGTACCAATTTGATTGGGGCCCATAGACATAAGTACAAACATCCTTATGGCGTATCAGCATATCACCTTTAAGGATAATCTTATACGCATCATAATAAACATCATACGATAAAGGGAAAATCATCGTGGCCAAACAGGCCACCAAAAAGTAAGAAGGATCCTTTTAGGGGGTATATATATGGAGGGATAGTTGCAGGAGATAGGGTGCTCCATTTACGAGGTGTAAAACTCAGGCATAGTACTTTTTTAAGTATTACACATTGATGATAGGCTTAGGGTGAACACCATTTGCATCAATAAATAGGTAAGCACTACCTTCATAGACTTGCTCTATAGTGAAGGGGCCTTCCTAAATAGGTTCAAACTTACCACTTTGACCAAGGCATGAAATAATAGGCCTACGCAAGACAAGAACTAAATCGCCAACCCAGAAAACACAGGGTCGAATAAGGTGATTTTGTGACTAGGCCATATAGGCATGATATAGTTTGAGGTTATGATAAGCATGTAAAAAAAGCTCTTCTAAACCATCACTCTCTTCCAATCATAATCAAGCATTATATTCATGGGAAAGATTGTGGCTAACTACCACATGCAACGAGGGGAAGTCCACCTTAAGTGTGAGGACTACATCAACCCCAAATGCCAAAGTATATGGGGTAGACTAAGTAGAAGTATAGTATGTAGTCCTATAGACCCATAATACTTCAGGTAATTTATCATGCCACTCTCGCTTATTTGCCATAAGAATTTTTTTATTAGTTACATGAGAGTTTTATTAAATGCCTCTGTCAAGCCATTAGATTTAGGATACTAAATAAAAGAGTATCTCTAATTAATGTTATAACGGCAAGCAAATCTAGAAATCTTGATGCTTCTAAATGATCGGCCATCAGAAATTATATGTTTCGGAACACGAAAGAAGTAAATAATGGGATCGCAAAAGAAGCTTATCACATCCTATGATTTGACTTACTTAAGTGGGATAGCTTCCACCCACTTAGAGAAGTAGTCAATTGCAGCTAAAATAAACCTATGACCCTTAGAGGAAGAAGGGTCGATAGGACCCACTACATTCATGCCCCAACCTTTGAATTGACTAGACAATATAGTTGAGGGTAGCAAATTAGGAGATTAGTGGATCACTATGCCATGAACTTAATGATGGTAGCACTTTCTAGCATGCTACATATAATCATAGATTATGATCGGCCAATAATAACCAAGGTGTTTAATTCTGCCTTTCATTTTCATGTATATCGCTTATGAACTTATGAGCCTTCTCGTTATTGAGGCAATACATCCACATTTGTTCGAAAGAGCATTAATGCAGGGTGTTATTTTCAAAAACAAATAATAATGCTCTCTTTCTAATTTTAGTAGTAAGAGATCGATCATCGTTAAGCCTACCATGCTTCAAATACTCAATAAAGGGAACTCTCCAATCTAACTCTTCCTCAATAGAAAACATTGTAAGGGTTTGATCGGCTGAAGACAAGTCTACAGGGTACATGGCATGATGATATTGGATAACAATAGACACTAAATTTCCAGTTAGTTCAGCTAGATCCTTAGCTAGCTTGGCTTATTCATCTGTTTTACCATTTTCAAATCAAGGAATTTTAGTCATCGCCACTTCAGGAATCAAACATAACAGCTCCATTTCCTCATTTTGATAGAACAAGAGCTTAGGCTTAAGCACTTTAAAGACTCCAGCTACTTGATTGATGATTAGTTGGGAGTCTCCAAAGATGTTCACCAGCATGATTTCATCTAAATGTCCAACTCAATTCCAAAAATTAGAGCTTCGTACTCAGCTTCATTATTAGTATGAGGTTCTGAAAGAATGTAAGAGTATCTATGGGTATGGCTTTCCTGGGATACAAAAATAAGGCCCAAACCTACCATAATCGTGGAAGTTTCATTTGCATATAAGGCTTAAAAGCTTGATGCATCATCAAAATAGAACTCCAAAGAAGGGGACTCCTATTCATCCACACTCATGATTAGTTTATCAGATAAATCATTATTGAGTGAGGAATTTACAACGATCGGGAGACAAGTAAAAAAGTTAGTTAGAGCCTGTCCGTTGACTGCCCAATGGGGAACAAAAGTAATATCAAACTGTAGTAGGATCATAGCTAGCATGCTAAATGACCTGAAAGGGTAGGACAGGCCATCAAATACTGTAAGGGGTTTACTCAAGAAATCAAGTTAATCTTACGTGAAAGCATGTAATGTCTATATTTCTGCACCGAAAGGATCAAAGTCAAACATTGCTTCTTCATCACTGTGTGTTTTAGCTCTACAGGTATTAGCCGCCTGCTAAGGTTGTATAAGGCATTTTCCTTGCCCTTCTCTTTTTCTTGAGCTAAAATTGCACCCAAAAAGATTCATCCAGTGCTGTAGTGTAAAGAATTAATGGTCTTTTTAGGATGGCTTCAGCTAAAATAGGGGGGGTTCATCAGGTAGTGCTTTATACTCTCAAAGGTCTCCTGACAACATTTAATCTAATGAAAACGAGAATCCTTTTTCACTAGAGCAGAAAAGGTAGGTCATCTAATAAAAAGATTGGAGATAAATCTCCATAAAAAAACAAGCTTACATTCAAAAGTTCTCAACTGGATAAGACTTTAGGATGTTTCAATTCAACTATGGCTTTGATCATAGAAGTATTAATCTCAATGCCATGATAGCGAACTATAAAACATGGGAATTTCCCATACTTACACTAATTGCACATTTAAAAAGATTCATCTTTAAATCATACTTGCATAACCATTCAAAAATGATTTGCAGATCTCTAAAGTGATCACTACAAATTTGATTTGGACAGCCAGATCATCGACATAACATTCAACTTGCTCATGTATCATCTCATTAAAGATAATAGTCATAGCACATTGATTGGTGGCCTTGATATTCCGGAGACCAAAGGGTATCACCTTATAATAAAATACACCTATAGGTGTTCAAAATGTAGTGAATTTCTCATCTTCAAGGGACATCTTTAACTGATTATAACCAGATGAACCAACCAAAAAAGAGAATATGCTATGGGATGAAGTGATATCCACCATAAGCTCAAGGATAGGAAGAGGGAAATCATCCTTAGAACATGTCTTATTTAAATCATGGAAATCAATGAAGACATGAATTTATTCGCTCTTCTTTTAGACTAGAACAATATTGACAAGCCAAGTGGGATACTTCTCTTCATGAAAAAATCTAGCTTCTATGAGCTTCTTAGTTTCAGCGATCACCTGTTGTTCAATCTCCAACCTCATCCGACGAGGGGATTATTTAATAAGAACTACATCAGGCTTGATATCCAACTTGTGGAGAGCTACTTATAGGATTAAACCAGGCATCTTAGTATGATTCTAGGCTAAGCATTCTATAAACTCTAATAGTAGCTTGATGTATTCTTGAGCATCTGAGTTAGACAATATGGCTCAATGAAAAATAAGTCTAAGATCTGATTCAGTGCCCAAGTTAACCTCACACAGTTTATCCATGGCAGAAGTACTGCCATCTTTGAACTCATGTGGAGAATTAAGGACCCTATCCTCAACATCATCTTGGGATTCTACATCATTAAGAGAAGCAACCGAATATGAATGAGAGATAATACGAATATTGGAATGAGTATACTAATTCATCGCCATATAACCCAAGCCTTCCTAGGTTTGAGATTGATCAGTTCTCCAAATGTGGGCTTGCTATAGAGCTCGTTCATCAGACCAAGTCGAAGGAATGATACCCCGCTAAACAAAACCTTCCATAAAAGGGGAAAAGCAATGATGGGCATGTATGACTTATTATCTACAGTGATCTCCACAGGACCTTAATTCTCAGGACCCAGTCGGGCACCTACACTATGGGATGAAATGGCACAATCACTAGATTGTGATGACACAAAGGATTCGTACAATAGAGGCACCAAATGCTTATTAGTTTGTAGTGGTCCACCAATACTAGTGGAAGGAGTAATGGAAGATCTTTGAAAGGACTCCTTGACTCTTATTCAACACATCTGAAAGGAAAGAGGTTGTTTGCTATTAGTTTAACATCAGAACTCTCCTTCCTCATCTAAGCTATTATCAATAATAAAACTAACCTTAGGCATCATGTATCTACTAAAGGTAGGGAGTGAACTATAATTAGTAAAATTCAAGGTCGATGAGGGAACTGAATGATGAGGAACATTGATCATCTCATCATCTAAATAGTTAGACTCGACAGTCAAAGAATAAGTGTAAATATATAAGGATGGAGGAATTTGAGTATCAAAGATTCTCACGGAACGAGCTGACTCTCTACCACTACCTCTACCTCACCCTCCCCTACCTCTACTAGGGGGAACATCATGTCCAACTATAAATTAGAAAGGAAATCTATCAAAATTTGTAATGGAAACACGTACCTCAATGCCAACCTGTGATGGACCCTGTACTGGTGATGATATAGGACCCTATATAAGTGATTGTATAGGACCATATATAATACAAGCACATATCATTGTTGATTGGGCAGGGAGTGTTCTATAAGTTTTTTGAAGTATGTAATGCTCAACATCATCATAAATGAGACCTCATGCATAGTAAAAGGTTGAGTATCCCTAATTATGGAATACTTCACATCATTCCTCATATACTTCATACATTGGTGTAAGGTAGAGAGCACCACTCCATATTCATGAATCCAAGGTGAAAGTTTGTTAGGGATGTTAAGCCCTTGAGAACTAGCCCGAGGCTAACCAAGAGGGGGGGGGGGGGGGGGTGAATTGGTATTTTAAAAAAAAAATCTTTCTTAGATCAAATCACAATAAGCACAGACCAAAATCACCACTTAAAAAATAAGTGGGGAAAGTTAAAACGCGGAAGCAAAAAGAACACAAGGGTTTATAGCGGTTCGGTCAACTTGACCTACGTCCACTCCCTGGAGGCACCCTCCATGTATTGCACTAAGTTAGTATCTCTCCTTTAGCTCCCACAACTAGGCGGAGAAGCCTTTACACCTGACTCCTCACCAACCCCGGTGCGGTAGAGAACCGACTCCTTTTGCTTCCTCCTGAAACGGGCATAGAACCGACTCCTTTTGCTTCCTCCTGAAGTAGGCAGAGAACCCGGACCTTTTGCTGAAGTAGACCTCCCAAGTACCTCCTAAGAATGAAGGACAAAGATCGGAGAAGACGACTTGGAACCTTGCTTGGAGTAACCCTTGTGAACCCTCTCACAAACTCCCCCTCACAAGTTCCTCTCTCTCTCTCTCTCTCTCTCTCTCTCTCTCTCTCTCCTTCTCCCAAGGCTCTCTTAGGTCAAGATAGCAGCACTCAAGGTCTCATACATGAGAAAAATTGGATCCTTTAAATAGAATTTCAAGAACCAACATTATCGTCCAGGACGATATGGATATTATCCTAGACGATCAGTACAAATCGAGGACTATCGTACTGAACATCACCCTAAATGGGGGTCTTGACGATTCAAATTTATCTCGATCATCCCAGATGATCTCATGATCGTCCCGAAAAATTAGTTTAAATTAGAGGTAAATTGTCCAGAACATCGCCCTGAATATGATCTGGCCGATCTTGATCGTCCAAAAGCAACTAAGGTTTTTGAACTGATCATCCCAGACAATATTGAGATCGTCCTGGACGACGTGATCATATCAATCATCCTTAATTGATTTCCTTAATTATCTAATCCATTTAGGCATAATTGTATCAAATCGTCCATGACGATACAAGATCGTCCTGGCCTGATATCCGAAAATAAAGAATGCCTAAATAGATGATGTCGGCAAAATCTTTCTTTTTTGAGCATATCATCCTGGCCGATACATGTATCGTCCAGGCTGATATCCTAATGACGGCTGCCTTGACTAAGAGTTCTGATTAGGGTTTCTGTTTTAAACTTGATCGTCGATGATGATATAAATATCGTCCAGGATGATGTGAGTAAAAATAGAAATTCTAAATCAATAAGAAAAGAATCACTCAAGTGTGTGTGTGTAGTGTTACTTAGCATCAGACACTTCTAAAATTGCAATTAACTCAAGAAAGGAAAAAAGAAAAGTTACAGGCTGACTCAACCCTAATCTACCCAATCTTGAGCTGGTTCCATTTGTCGTCTCATCTCTTAGCCCGGAAATGTCAGTGGAAAAAGGACAGTCGTATCATTTGCTATCATCAAGACCATAATTCATGAAACCAAATCTACAACACAAGGCCTTCCTAAAAAGGCCTCATATTAAATATCAACTTCAATCACATGAAACTTTACCTTAGTTATAAAATTTTCAAACTTTAAAAGTAGGGTGATAGACCCTAGAGCGTGTTGGCCTTGGTCATTAAAACCTTTCAATAAAATCTTATCATAAGTAAGCTTCAAATGACTGAAAGAGATGCTATTTAAAGTTTCATAGCTTAGGAAGTTAACTGAAGCTCCTCAATTAATGAGAATCCTAGTCAACTCATAACGATTAACTTTAGTGGTGATATACAAGGGATGATTGTGCTCTAAAGTCCCTTAGAGAAGATTACGATCTAAAAAGGTAATGTGTTATATCTCTCCCAAATAACATGCATCCCTAATATATTCAAAAGCTAAGAAGGCTTGATAGGACTCCGTCTCAAGCAATGCTTTCACCAGAGTCTCTCTCAAGTTGGAAGACATCCTCAAAGCATCGTAGACACTAAGAAGGGAAGGGATTTTCATTTAGTGATCCAACACATTATAATCAACCTCTAGTTGAGGTCCTTTTCCATTCTCCCTAGACTACTCTTGAGCAGATGAGAAAAGATCATTTTTCTAGGTAATAATATTTTTATTTTTTCTATTGTATTCTTAATCATCCTCGGTGGAAGGACTTTTGCTTAACATAAATGAACTTCCTATATAGAGTCAGACTCAATAGAAGATTCATTCAGCTTAATAGTGATTACTTGTGTTGACTCTAAGGAAAGTGACTGGAGTGGGTTCTCAGACTCATCTTTAGAATCCATATAATAACCTCCTTCTAGAATGGTAAATACAGGTTCTTCATTACACCCAGACTCATCATCACATAAAGAATCATTAATATTACAAGAAATATATAATATATGAAAACAGTAAGTGCTAGAAGAAATAAAGCTAGAAGGAACATAATACCAAAAGTTGCCAAAATTATCTTCTTCTAGTATTTCAGTATCAGTTGAAGGGAGAACAAAATCCTTTAGAATAATCGCTGGAAGGGGTCCCATCTTCCCCTATGAAGTTACAACAATTTTTTCTCTTTCATACATTTTCTTATTATAAAAGAAGAAAAAGAAATGTACTCAATAGGCACTACAACAAAAGAAGGGAGTGGTACAAGCAAGTAACTAGGTTGGCAACTATCAACTTGGCTTTGGAATGCCTCCTCTCAACTGCCTCTTAAATTTGAATTGCATGTCTAATCATTTTCTTTATATTCTAAGAGAGTGCTAGCTGTCACTCTCCCTTAAAACCATGAGTTGATCTACTACTATTACTCTGACTCTCACTCTAACTGTCACTATGGCTGGAACCTAAAATTATCTGAACAATCTAAGTAGTCTTACCCTAGGGCTACACTAAGACACTATCCTGCTTATGGATCTTCCCATTTCCATGAGCCTCTCAACTCTATCCTTGAGCAAATAGCATTCTTCTATGACATGTTTGATATGTCTATGGAATGGACAATATAGTGGATGATCCATCTGCCCTTCTTCTTTAACTCTACCATTCGTCGGGAATGTCAAAATGTTCTTCTTAATAAAAAATTGAATATCTTTTTTACACTCTCCCTCTTAAATGGATATTCCTCACTATGCTTATCCTATAGGTACTGTTGACTCTATGGAGTCCTACGAGAGGGTCTAGACTATGCTGCTAATTGACCAGGTGTGTACGACTGCTATGGTGGTGATAAACTAACTATGGGCTTCTTACCCTTTTCTTGTGACCCATAAGTACTGTGTTCATCCCCTTTCCTAGGAAGAGGTGCCCTTAAAAACTCTTGCCACTGAGGTCTATGTGAGGATTGACTCTCAACCTTAGGAGGAACTGCATTAGGTATACTGTCCTATAAACTAATCACCTTTGTTAATAATTTTTTAAAGGTTTTAATGTTCAAACCTTTTAGGTAAGGTGCTATAGAGCCATCTATATTTTTTAGCAAAATCTCTACAACATGCTGCTCATGTAACTAAGGCTCGCACTACAAACTAAGGCTCTTTCATCAGACTATATAATCTAGTAAAATCTCATAAGGATAATGCCTGACCACAACTAACTCACCCACTATAACTCTGTGCTTGACACTAATAAACCACTGAACAAATAGCTTCTCGAGCTCTATGAAAGTGCCTACTGAATCGTTGGGGAGGTTAGTGTATCATACAAATGCCACACCAACTAAGCTATTGAGGAATAGTCTCAACATCAAAGTGTTGTTCCCTCCTATGTTTCAACATAAGACCCGGTATTGAGCCAGATGTTGCCTTGGGTTCTCAAGCTCATCAAACACTCTGAACTGTGGAAGGATAAAACCAGGGGGATAAGGCTCCCACTCATACTCAATTGGGTAAAGTCTCCCCTTGCTAACTCCCTCTCTAGACTTCCTAGAGTATAAATGTCAGTGATTGATTCATTTATTTTCATGCAAAAATGTTCGTAATCATACAATAGAACATTCAATCTGGACTGTTTCACTTCATTAGTCCATTCATAAGTGATATAAAGTCTATTACAAATTTCTTATCTAGTTCTTTAAGTTGAGATACGCATATAATTTTTAGACTAAAGTGCATATAAAAAATTGTTTAAACATTTAACATTTAAATGAGTGAATTATTTTTCCTTTACTATCCAATCAGTAAATGGTGTTTCAGTTATAATGCCATCTACAAGTCTAGTTGGTCTATTGTAGCCTTCCAGTACTAAAATTCATATGTGATAGTCAAGCGACTGAAGAAAAGTAGACATACATATTTTCCAAAAGACGAAACAGATGTTATCAAATAGTGGTAGTTTAGTGATCGAATATCCTTTGGGTGTGTTATAATTTCCAAAAATACCTATGATCATTTTAGAAAAGTTGTCTAAATCTTAATTTTTGAAAGTAGGCTCTAATACCACTTGAAAGTCTGAATAGGTTGTTAGACCTAAAGTAATTGTCCTATGGCTAACCAAGAGGGGGGTGAATTTGTAATTTTAAAATTTCTCGGAAAGATTCAAAATTGATTTTAAGTTTTTAATCATAATGATAAATTTTCTCAAAATAAATATTTTTTACTATAAAATTAAAACTTGCAGAAAATAAAAATCTAGTAAAAAATAAAAATAGAAGAACAAAGAATTTAATTGTGGATCGGTCCAACAAGACCTACGTCCACTCCCTGATGACTTCCTCTTCAAGTATGTCACTATACCAAAGTGGCTCTCTTTTTACTCCCACAACAAAGCAGAGAAACTCATACAATAACCTCTCTTTCACCAAACCCTGGTGCGATAGAGTAGCGTCATACTTTCTCACCCTCCTAGTGTCAACAGAGTACCATCATCCTTTCACATCCTCTTGGTGTCGGCAGAGTACCAACACCATCTCACACCCTCCTAGTGTTAGTAGAGTACCAAATCTCCTTTGAAAATCTTCTTTCAAGAGCCTTCAAAAAATTATGGAAGAAATTTGAAGAACAAGCAAGAGATCCTCACTGTTGGGCAACCTTTTGAATCCCCTCACAAATCTCTCTTAAAAAATCTCTCTTTCTAATCCCAAAACACTCTCCCAAACACTCTCCAAGTACATTCTCAAAAGAAATTTGAAGTAGGAGTTTGTAGGTAGTCAGTTTTTAGAACCTTATATATAAAAGACATGAAAAACCATCCAAAAAACTGAAATTTTAATTTGACTATCTTGGATCATACAATGCAATCATACTTCATACATAAGAATAGTTCAAAAATCCTAGTACGAACTTGGACAAACCTATTTTCATACTCTGTGAGTCATATGTACAAACTGACAACATACAATACGAACAATTCAAAATTAAATAAGTTCATCAAGTATGATTTTGTATGAATGCATTTTGTACTCTAGTCGGCGTACTGTACTAACTTTATTTTGTATAGTATGATCAATTTAACCAAATCATGCTTCATTTGGTACAAAAATGGATGTGTCCATTTCGTACTCTAGACATCATCTTATTGACCTCATTTTTGTATGAGGTCATTAGGATCCTAAAATCAATTTAGATTCAAATCAATCCAATTTTTTGATCAATTCAAATTCAAATAAATTTACACCTCAATCTATCCAGACTTTAAATCAAATCCATACTTCAAATCTACAAAGGCTTTAAACTTTTCTTGATTTAAACTTCAATTCAAACTGTGATCCTAACCCCAGACCAGTCTACCCTCCAAACTAATCTAGATCCTAGGATCTATCCTAACCCTAGATCTATCCAGACCTTAGGATTTATTTAGACCTTAGAACTATCTAGATCCTAGATCGATCTAAGCCTTAGATCAATCCTGATTCAACTCAGCCTATATCTCAAATTCATTGAGATTTCAAAACCATTTGATCAAATCAATCAAAAGTTTCAATCATCTAATCTTCAATCATTCATCCTGTAAATTCATTTATATTTCAATAATTCAATTCCTAGTCAATCAACCTGCATACAATAAATCTTTAATCAATCATTCAGTCTTCAATCACTTCATCTATCTAGTGTTCAATCAACTCCAACCCCCTATAGTCTTGCACCGTATGCCAGGGACCCCAGTACACTATCTTGTATACTGTATTGATCTTTGGATCACAATCAAACTCTAAACTATTTCACCAAAATCTTTATACATCAAATCCTATGTCATCAATCTCTTCAATAAATGAATGATCAAGATGGTCGATTGAGCTAGCTCAATCGATTATCAAACATCAATTTTCATTCAAATCAATTTTAAATCACTTCTAAACTCCACCAAACTTCAAATTCATTTCCAATCCCAGCTATGTGAGCTTCTTCTAGAACATACTCAGGGCTATTCCTAACCCTTACATCAAGATCCAACAGCTCCTACCATTCACATGTGCTTGTAAGAGGACAAAATGACCTTTACATGTCATTTATCCTCTTGTCCTTTAATTCTCTGCCATCCCAACTACCCAAGGACACTTGGCAACATCCCAGCAACCCCTTGAATTAAATTCAGCCCTCAATTCAATCTGGATGGGATTGAAATGGGAAAAAAGCTAAAAAAATCAAGGTCATTATGACCTTAGCACTCTCTCTCTCTATTCTCAGCCTCCCAGACCTAGCCTTCAGTTCCCTCGAGCTCCAGGATTAACTCACAGTCATTCCTGTCCAATCCTGCCGACCAAAGCTCACCGGCAATCACATTCTAGTGAACTCAAGCTCAAACTGATCCAAGCCTTCACCAGCTCAATTCGTAAGATCTCAAGCCTCGAGTTCCATAGGACAAATAAATGTGGATAGACTATAAATTTAGAGAATCCAAAATCAGTCCAATCAAACGGTTAGATCCTTCTAAAACTCAAACCTTAGCTATATTTACTTATGCATATATAACTTTCTATAAAGTGCTTTTCAAAATGTAAAATCAATTTCCCATTATTTATCTCATACCCATAAAGCTCTACCGAAAGTTTCATGCATTTTGGTTTAGTCATTTTTGAGATCTAAGCCTTCGTCATCATCTAGGGTTTAACGCATGGCATGCATGAACTATACAAGATCTAGTCCATTGATTCGTTGATCAACGAACGAAATCGTGTCATTCCAATGTAAATCCAATTGTGTATTCGGATCTGTTACATAGCTCTATCTGGTTTGATCTGGGCCTTCTATTCCATACTACAGGATTTGATCTCCGCAGTCTAATTTCACCTAAATGAGATCAAGTGGCGGGATTGATCTCTGTAATGCGATGGAACCCATAGTGATCTGACCGTTGTTTTCATCCGCTGATGTGGATTAGTGATGCCGCGTGGACCCTGCCATGAATGATTAGCATTAAATGCCGCCATACTGTTTTTGATCCAGGAAATGGAATCACACCACCTAGCCCGCCGGCACCGCCTTTCCTTTATAATAAAAATAAATATTTTTAAATGCATTTAAATCACTAAAACTTCAAAAAATCATAATAAATAAAATATTAAACCAAAAAAATTATATAATAGCTCATTCTCTTCAGTTTTTCATCCTCTTTATTTTAAAAATAAAATTTATAAATATATAGAGATTTTTTTTATCTTTGGGTATTTTTAATATTTCTTTGATAAATTTTTATATATTTATTAAATTAATCCCAAATTTAAATGGCATGATCTAGAGAGTTTTAGGGGCATTCAGTAATTTTCTTATATTTATTTGAAAATTATTTTAGTAGTTATTAAATTTCTAGCTGTAAAGGTATTTATATATTTTATATATTTTAAAATTATTTCATAAATAAATTTTAAAACAACTTGCATGCATTCAAACACTCTTTGAAACCTTAAACAGAGATTTATCATTATTGAATGAATTCAATGGGGAATGTTAAATGTTTAGAGAGTAATTCCATCATGACTTTCTGTTGATTGAATTTCCAAATAATTAAGTTATTGTTTAACCTAAATACTTGGAAATTCATTAATTCATGCTTCTCATAGACTTAGTGCACTATTGTTCATGTTTGTATTGATTTGATTATAATTAGTTTCCAAGGGTTAGTGAACATGATTTTATATCCTATAATCTAGTGACACTAAGGACAACAATTAAGGATAGTGTCTTAGCTAACTTAGATCAATTTAGGATGAACTACACACGTCTCTTTTAGATGATTCATAACTTAGAAAACTTATGTTATAATCCCCTTGATCTAATATATCACATTTGGACATTAATTGACCCCAAACAACTAGTAGATTTAGGTCACCCTTTATTAAGGGTCTTAATCTTCAATAAATCCAAATAAATCAAATAAAATGTATAAAAATTTAAAATAAATTTTATTGATTTTCAATCAAATCTAAATCAAATTCGCAATCATATAAAATCAAAACTAAAGTCTAAAATTTGTTAAACCTAAATTAACCGTTAATTAACCCTTGATTAAACCTTAATTAAATAAGTCATAATAATTTGAATAAAAAATCTTTAAAAATTCAAATTGATTCTAATGAACTCTAAATTAAGTAAATAAGAAATCTAAAAATCAATTTTGAACTTAAATCTCATTTGATACCTAATTGAATTCTTAAATACCCTTAATCAAACATTAATTAAATAAATGATTTAAAATTCATATAAAACTCCAATAAACATTAAAAATATAACATAAATTCAATTAAAATCAAATAAACAAAAAATACATTAATTTTAAGTTTAAATAATTTTCTAATTAAAAATTCAATCAATAATTCATTATATAAGTAATTCTATTAAGAATTCTTTTAATATAATAAATAATTCCAAAATTAATAAAAATTCAAAAAAAATAAATAAAATCAGATAATAATAAATTAAATTAAAATGGAATTTCTAAATAATTTTTAAATATTAATTCATTAAATAACTTATTTTTTATAAATAATTAATTAAATAATAACTAAATCCTAAAATTCATTAACATTCATTTTAAATCAAGTAAAATTCATAGATTAATCTACCTAATTTAAATAATTTTTTGTAATAAATTTTCTAATTTAATTTCATTAATAAATCATCTATTCTTAATTAAATTCATTAAAATTCAATAAATTATTAAAAATTCTAAATATTACAATAAAATACATTAAAATTTAAATTAAACTTTAATTCATTTAAACTAAATTAATTTGATTGGTTAAAATTTATTTTAATCAATCAAATTTGATTATTAATTTAGATTAAATGGATTAAGGCCTTTATGCCTAAAGCTTGATTCCTTTTTGGAGGGCTTTAGGCATTGTGATTTAAAGGGTCCTTTAATATACTTAAATAACCAAAGGATCTCCTATGTATTGTGCACGACTCCTTTTAGGAAGGCACTAACATATTTGTATTCAGAGATCTTCAAACTCTTAATAATACATCGACCTTATGTGGCATACACAACTCCTTTTGGAAGGTATGTTACGTTGCATTTACCACACGACCTCTCTCACACACTTAGATGTTTGCTAGGACAACCAACTTTTGTCTTGTCTAAAGGGCACCCATGTGTGTTTGCTTACATTTCTATAAATTATAGCATACATATTTACTTTTGTATCAGCGCACTAGAGAGCAGAGTGAATAATTGAGGTCCATGTAATTTACTTTCTTGTCTTTACTTTCTTGCATTTATAACTATTCACTATGCACTCATCGCATACTTAACTATACAACTGCTTTTACTTATCTACTTTTATATTCCTGTGAAAGTAGAATGTTTTTAGGATCTGATGTACTTGGAAAGAAAAAAAGTAAAGCTTATTTTCTTAGATCTGTTGTATATAGATTGAGTCTGTAAAGCTTATTTTCTATAAAAGAATTGAAAATAACTACTTATACATATACAAATGGGGCTCCAAAAAGTAACATCCTCCCCC
This sequence comes from Dendrobium nobile, assembly GCA_022539455.1. Classification (NCBI taxonomy): domain Eukaryota; kingdom Viridiplantae; phylum Streptophyta; class Magnoliopsida; order Asparagales; family Orchidaceae; genus Dendrobium; species Dendrobium nobile. The sequence continues at coordinate 58,659,772 of CM039721.1, forward strand.
AGGAGGATGTTCCTTTTTGGAATTCCATAGAAGACTTGGAGTCTGAAGACCATAAGATGTTATATTTAATTCTACTCTCTTATAGGTTTAGAACCTAGGTTTGTTGTTGGTGGGGCCTGGCCACCTTTATTTTACTGCAGACCTGGGATGTAACCTTTAAATTTATATTAATAAAATTAGCTCTTTCATATATATATATAACTGTTCATGCATCATTAGCATACGAGTAGATTTACAATTTTTGTAAGCATATCTTATTGCATTTGATTCAGATTCTTTAACAATTCCTTGATTCCTAAGATAGAGCTATCTTAAATCTTGCATTCATCAGCAAAATGTTATGATTAGAATTGTTAGCTGGCAGCCCACTCTAGGCAGGTGGTAAGTCTAAAATATATACACCCTCTCTCTGCACTTTCTTCAATCTAATCAACTCTAAACCTCCAAATCAAGTGTTAAAGTCTATAATCCAAAGCCTGAGCATGAAAATTTAAATTAGCCCAAATATTTAGTTAAATTTCTATATAATTTTAAAATTAATTAGTCTTCATTTAAATTGATTGTTCTCTTAGAAGATGTAATTAACTATAGGGGCTTGCCCCTATAGGAAGTCTAGATCCTAGAATAATCTAAACCCTACCTTAGTTTTCTTTCTAAGGTAGGGGAAAGATCTGTGAAATATAGATCGTTCTTTATCTATATTTTAAAGTTTATTTCCACAATAAAATGATAGGTAGATAATTGATCTGCTTTTTCAAGTATGTCAAATATCTTTCATATTTCCTTATGGAAATAAAATCATAAGTCAATATTCTGATCAGGTCAATAGGATAATATGCTTATCATCCTTTGGGATGATTTGTATATTCCTTATGCTGCACCTAATTAGAAGAATGAATTATAGTCTTCTTTCTTTAAAATCAATAGAAGGACATTAGTCTGCCCCTCACGGCAGTATAATGTCTGACTATGTGGATTTAATTGAAAGAAAACATTTAAAATACAAATAAAGTAAATCGTGTGGGAACAAAGAGCATCTTCAAAAAATATTTCTCACACGTCTGTACGAACCCAAGTTCGTACATTACGAACAATTCAAAAAATTTACCTGTTTATATGTAACGAACTTGTACGTACCCATTTTGTACTCTAGACATCATATATATGAAACACATTTCATAAAGTATGATCAGTATAGAAATTGGTGAGTTATTTCGGGATGATCTGGAACATATCCATTTTGTATTCTGGATATCTTCTATATGAACCAATGTTCCTACAGTACGAACAGTACAAGAAAAATTTCTAAAGCATGATTCGATTAAATTCTTTCTAGAGAAACACATAGGTCAAATCATCCAATATAATTCTAGAATTATATAGTACAATTAGTCTTAAAACCACAAGTTTTCACTCACTCCTCTAGTCTGTGTATGTATTATTACCAAATTACAATCACACTATCTCAGACTCAAAAAAAAAAAAAAACATACTTCAATTACAATAAACCCTAATCTAATCTCTCTTGAAGTCTTTAGCTGTCTCGAGTATGATTTCCCTGAAAATATTAGTACACACAAACAATACAAATAAGACTTTACAAATATGTGTTTGAAGAAAATAATAATAAACAAAATAATATTTTTGTTTCATCAAAAACTCATATGATATAAAAGTATAGATTTGAAAACTAAGTCGCAATAATCTCCCCTTTTTTATGATGGTGAAATAATTATTATTTGAGTTAACACTTACGATAAATTTTCCTAAACTCCCCCTAAATGAATGACAAATTTAAAATAAGGGGTTCCCTTAAAAATCAAAAAACACAAACCAAACACAAAACTACCAAAAAAAATAAAAAAATAACACGAACAAAAATATACACACACAAACACAACAAAGCACACACACACACACAAACATATTCATACACACAAAAACAACATATACATACACACAAAAACATCAAACAATCACAGACATCAAACAATAACTAATGATTCCTCATTTTGATAACAATAAAAAAGGAAATTCATCTTAAAATGAAAAGTTTTTATGGATAAATCAAAGTAGTTGATAAAATGAAGATTTTAAACAAATTGCAAATACAAGAGTAACTTCCTTTTGCTAAAAAGAAAATTTAAAATTAAAGAATAACTAAGATAAGGAAAGTCAGCCAGGTTCACTATTTATTATATACAATTAAATAAAAAATGATTACTACAAAAAATGACGAAATAAAGATTATTTAATGTCTAATTAAATAGTGAAGATGATTGTTGATTATATGGATTCCTATAAGAGATATAATGACAATGGAAAGAACAATATAAAATTCTTAATTGGTGACATTACACATCTTTTTAATTATTTGTAGCACACTTTATGCATCTTATCTACTTGGGCTAATTTTGTGCCTCTTTTCACTTTGCGAACATTGCGCATCTTTTTTATTTTTGCACATATTGTGCCTTTTTTTTTTTACTTTTTTTTTATCTTTCCAATGTCAATAATCTTAATTCAAATTCTAATAATAAGAAAAATATACACATTGAAACAAAAAATAAAATAAATAAGACATCTATTTTGCAACAATTATATCCAAATAATACTTATCTATACGAACATAAAATTGATCCCCTTATCTACATCCAGTCATAAATTTAATTTAAATTTTGAAAGATTACATTTTATAAGGAAATTAATTTGTAGAACAAAATAATTCAAAATTCTATTCAACAGATCAACCACAAATGATTTGTCTAAAGAAAAATAAACATTTCAAGAAGTGAAATTTCAATACACGTTAACACAGCATTCCATCATTTCATTTATCATTGAAGAACACATACAAACATATTTCTCCATTTGTCATCATCCTGAAATGCAAAATTAACACATGAATTCACTGAAATCACAAGAAAACATCTCAACATTAAAAACATAAATATGTCAACAGCAAACACATAAACTCATCAGTAATTATAGCACATAAGTACAATTAATAATCAAAGGGGCCTTGATCTCGAGGAGGTGGTGGGTTGAACATTGAAAAGTAATTACTGATCATAGCTATATTGGTGTTAACAAATTCAAGTTGCCCTTGGATACTACCCATATCCTCGTTGTATCTAGCATCCTACAAATTCAAGTGATTGTCAATTTGATCAGAGCATTGATCAAAATGAGATTCCATTATGTCGAAGTGCTGGACCATTTCCTGATATAAGTTCTGGTCAGGTCTTGGGGTAGGTGCTAGAGCAGGAGCTCCTCCTTTTTCCTTAGAATCATCCCCCTCAGAACTTTGATCCCGCCCAAAGAGTGCCCAAATAGAGTCATCAGTAAAGAAAATAAGAAGTTCAATGGGTGGATCATGATGGATTAGGTTGTACTTTTTCTCTAAGATATAGGCAACTAGATGTCTTAAGGCTATATTTTTATTCCTTTTATTTTGAGGAAGTCCAATATCAGAAAATTTATAAATATAATCCATGATAAGTTGGCTTCATCAAAAGGTTTCTGAATCATAATAAAATATGTGATAGTGGACAAAAAGGGAGTCAAGTTTATGCAATCGCCAGCTTATAGAATTATAAAGGTTCTCAAAACGTGTTGTATAATCATAGAATTTTGATTAAGAGTGTACACACGAGATAAATGGCTAACTTGGGCAACACCACTAAGAATTTTGTTTATTTCATACTAGTCAAAGTCTACTCTATAGGTTAAGGCGTGCACTCTAATTCCTTGGGTTCTAATATGAAAGAAATTGCCTAGATTTTCCATTGTGATTTCTACATGATACTTAAAGATTAAGGAGGTAATCCTAGTATGATCTTGACTTACCTTCATGTGTGCAAGGAACATTTGAAAGGTTTCGCAGTGGTAGGTGTAAATCAAAGTAAGGATGAAGGAGAATTGTGTTGAGGCAAATAGGGACATGATAGAAAATGTAATATCACTCTGAATGAGGACTTTGGAAGCAATTATTTTGGTAGAAAAATACCTATCAAAGGCTTCCTCATTCCCTTTGGAAAGAAAATTTTCATCCCTACCATATCTAGAGGTCGAGCCCTTAGAAGTTCAAGGCATTTGCTATTGCTTGCCATTTCTAAGTTTTGGACTCGAGAAGGTTTGGAAATGAATGAGAAAGTGAATAAGAAACTTAACCAAGACCCTTCTATTTAAATAAAAATGACCTATAATATAGTAAAAAATATGGATAGTACGTACGATTATAAAATCGAATGGGATAAAAAGTTTCATACATATGAACAAAAATGGTAAAAATTGAAACGACTTTTCGTAAACTACCATTTCTAAGGCATCATTTTATATAGGTTTTTGACCAAACAATCATATATATCAACACATGTTCGTCTGGGATGATAAAAAAATTAAAGATCATTTTATGGCGATTAGATTCGTCCGCATGAAAAATTGACAACATGATCATACTGATGAAATCTAATTTCGTACGAACGATCAGACAAAAATAAATGAACGGTTAGAAAACCATCCCCAACCATACAGAAGAAATAACAAAGTTCATATAGACGATGAAGACATCATACAATATAAAATTTAATGAAAAACTCAATTTTATGCTCAACTTAGAAACCTAACATGTACATGCTACATAATTCGAATAGTATAAAAAGTTTCATACAATATGAAGAGAACACTTAAAGTAAGACATGATAAATAGAAAGCCTTTTCAAACAAAATGACATGATTCTAGTAAAATAAAAAACAAAACAAAAAATAAACAAAATAAATAATAAGAGAAAATAAACAAACACATAATACACAACAAATCAAGTTTGAAAAATTTCAATTTAAGCATTAAGATCAATCACACATAATTTGGTTCTTAAAGTGCTAAATGTGTCAAAAGCCAGTGGTTTTTTGAAAATGTTTGTTGTTGTAACTTGAGCTTAATGTTTATGTTTTTTATGATAACAAATATTATGAATCACATTCTATTGTCTACTTGTATTTGCAATATATTTTTATTTATGTGTATATTAATTTTTAGGATTACGATGCACCATTCAAGGCTCAAGTTTTGGTAGAATAGGTTTTATTTGTAATATTAATTGATGTACATATTGATTTCTTGAGTCATGTCCTATAAGGGTGAATGCTTGCTTAGTAACCTTGCACACACACACTTGGGAGAAGTAATTCTATCTATTTTTAGTATTATTTTTGTTTTTGATCATATCATTCGAGTCGATCCAAAATCATCCTAAAATATCAGTTAAAAATAAAAACCCTAATTAGGGCATCCTGGTTAAAATCGAAAAGAATCAGCTGCCAGATCTCTTTAGACATGTTTTATTTTTGCACATCATCCAGTACATCATCATGGATGATACAGTGTAATTATACCAAAATTAATATGGTAATAAAGGAAATATATTAAAGTTTGATTTCTCGATCAAATCGTCTAGGATGATCAGTTAATAAACCTTAGTTCTTTTTGGATGATCCATAATCTGTCTGATTCCATCTAGGGTGATGTTCTGGATGATATTTGATATTTTTGAACTAATCATCCGAGATGATCGTGAAATTATCCAGGACGGTAAGTTTAGTTTTCCATCATCCTGACATATAATCAGGGCAATATTCTGGACAATACTCTATGATTTATACTGATCATACACGACGATCCTTATATCATCCTGTCAAAGTTCGTTAGGGATGTTAGGCCCTTATGAACTGGCGCAAGGCTAATAAATAGAAAGGTGAATTGGAAAAGAAGAATCTTTAAATCAAAACACAAACCAAAACCAATATCACCACAGTAAAAACCAAATGTAGAAATTAAATAAGGAAGTATTAAAGAAAGAACACACCGGACTTATAGTGGTTCGATCAAACCTTGACCTATATGAACTCCTTGGAGGCACTCTCCAAGTATTGTACTACCAAAGTGTCTCACCTTTAGAACCCACAGCTAGGCAGAGAAGCCCTTATAAAATCACTTTCACCTTCCCTGGTGCGGCGGAGTCGTCGGGTCCTTTGACACCAAAGAGGTTTCTTCTTTGGTGAACTTCCCTTAAGACAAGCCTTAAATCCGACGGTATTAAGGTGCAATCCTACTGGAGAAACTCTGTGGAATCCCCCTCCACACTCCCTTGAGTACCCCCTTACAGGTTCTTCTCCCACTCAGGCTTCACCCGTTCCTCACTCCCTTTCAAGCTCTCTCTTCAATTTCCCCACAAAAGAATGAAGCTACAATGGCTGCCAAAGACACTTACCAAGTGTCATGTCAAAACTTAAATAGAAGATCTCAAAATAAGCTCATTAATGCAATTTGCCGACTTTATCATCCAGGATGATATAAATATCATCATGTATGATTAGTACAATTTAAGCCCAATCAGCCGGGACAATTTGAGACGATCAGAAGAAACTTATTCATATCGTCAAGGACAATAATATATCATCTGGGATGATCAGTACAAATCGTGGAATATCGTCCCGAACATCGCCCTGAAAAAGAGCTGTCCGATGTCCAATCATCCAGCGTATTGTCCCGGACGATCCTGCGATCGTCCAGGACAATTTAATTGTCCAATCAAGTTATAATTGCTTTCCTTAACTGCCAGATTGATTTTGGAAAAATGTCTTGGATCGTCCTTTATGATATTTTATAGTCCTGAACGATCTCCTGGACGATGTCCAAAAATAAGTAATTCCTAAATAGATCTGGTGGCAAATTCTTTCTATTTTGAGCCTATCATCCTGGCCGATACAAAATTGTCCAGGACGATGTTTTTGCATAATGACGGTTGCTTTAATGAGGATGCCCTAATCAAGGTTTCTGCTTTTGAACTGATCGTCCAGGTCGATATAAAATCATCCCGGACGATGTTACCAAAAATAGTAAACTCTAAGGAGCAATCAGAAATCTTCCAAGTTATAAAGTATCAGGAGACACACCAAATACAATAGACTCAAGAAAAGAAAAAGGGTACAAACTGACTCAGACCTAGTCTACCCAATCTTGAGCTGGTTTCAAATTGCAATCTGATCGTGTGGACCTAAAATGTCAGAAGATAAGGAAATCGTAGAGAAATAAAAGTGTTTGCTATCTTCAAAATCTTAAACTAGAAAATAGATTCGCAATAATCTCCCCCTTTTTGATGATGGCAAATATTGCTATTTGAATTTGCAAAGAAGAAAACATGTTCTCCTAATCTCCCCCTCACTAGAATAAAACTTGTAAAAATAGGGGAGATAAAAAAATTTTGTTTTTAATTTTTTGAAAGAGAAAAAAAGATATAAATACAACAACAACAATACGTTCTCCCCCTTTGACATTATCAAAAAGAGAAGGGACACAAACAATAAGAACAAAATAATTAAAAGATAAAAATAATCCCTGATCTAGTGAACAGAATAAATATTCTTAAAATGAAAAAGTTACCTTTTGATTTTATTCAAAAACTTAGTAAGGAATGGATTAACAACGCATAATCCAGAAAAAGTAAGAAATTCATAAATTATTAATCCAAGCTCAACTTCTTTTAAAGGCTCAAAAAACTTTATAATTCAATATACAAATCAAGGAATAAATGAGAAAAAAAATATTAATATTTGAAAACTCCTTTCATAAAATATATCTAATAGAAGATCAATGCACGAATTACTGAATCAGGAACAAAGATTTTCAAGCACAAGTTTCGAACATATCAAGGATTTTTTTAGGCTTTTAGTAGTATAAGAAAAGATAAGCATACCTTTTTTTGTGGGCTCATTTTATGCCCTTTATCACTTGAATGGCTCTTTGAGCATCTTTTGATTTTTAATATACTTTGTGTATTTTTTTTTCAATTTGGCATCATTGCACATCTTTTGCTTTGGCATCATTGACCACTTTTTTTATTATTTTCAAAAATATGTTTTTTTCTTATATTTTCAAAATTAAAGTAAACCCAAATTATTGACAACACAAACAACTTGATTAAGAAAATTTTAAGGTGGATTCAACAATCTTGTAAAAGATTCCTATGCGATAGAAAAAATGTAGGGAGATGAAAAAAATCAGTTTCAAAATCCAATTTAAAATATGATGAAGATTTTGAATCAAAAGTAAAAAACCTCTTTAAGAAGAGAGAAAGAGAAACAAAATCATGAGTTCCCTTCCTTTGACTGTTTTTAGAGAAATCAACCATAATTTTTATAAGAATTCAAGAAAAATACATGAGGTAGATTTTTCATATGTTAGAAAAGTGATCGTATGTGTTGATCAGAGAGAAACCCAAAAAAAATTTAACAAAAAAAGAAAAGAAAGAAAAACAAAAGATCAAACAAAACATGCAAACAAAAAAAACAAACAAAGGTTTAAGCACCATCTTGCTCCTGGTCCGATGCTTTAGAGACCAAGTCTGCCCAAGAAATTTTTTACTTTTCATTATTCCCCAGTTTATAATTTGCTTTGCTTTACCCTTTTCTTTTGCAGGAAGAATTCTCAAATTAGGGCATTCATTTTTCATATGTCTAGGCTTTCTACATCGAAAGTAAATAACGTCAGAAGAAATATTAACATCCTTACTATTTTTACCTTTATTCCTCTTTTGTTGATGCTTAAGTTTTGGTGAGCTTTTTAATTTGCTTGACCAGTTATTGCTTTCGTCACCAACTAAGCTACCAATTTCCGTATCTTCAGCTTTTAGAACTATTGTTTTACCTTCATCCAAAAGTCTTTGACCCAAACTTTACTCGTAGGCAATGAGTGAGCCATTCAAAATATCAATAAAATATTCATTCAAATTTTTTAATTCACAAATAAAAACAAATTTAGCATCAAATTTATCTAATAGACAACAAAGAATTTTATTAACTTTTTTAAAATTTAAAAATTCTTTTCTTAAAGCATGTAATGATATCATAATTTGGATAAATCTAGTGTACATCTCTAAGATTGTCTCATAAGGTTTCATGGAAAATAGTTCATAATCATGCATTAACATATTCAACTTAGATTGCTTGATTTCACTAGTGCATTCGTATATCGTGTGTAGTTTATCCCAAATTTCCTTACTAGTAGTGCACATGGATACTAACATAAAATCATTAGAATTTAAAGAACAGAAAAAGTAATTTAAAGATTTTGCATTCAGTTAAGCATTGATTTGTTCTTCTCTACTCTATTAATTAAAAGGATTATCAGTTTTAATTCCATCTAAAACTCGAGACGGTAAAGAATAACACGTTAAAATCAAATGCCACATATGAAAATCAATCGATTGCAAGAAAGTAGACATGCAAGTTTTCCAAAAATCAAAAATAATATTTTCAAACAAAGGTGGTCTGGTGATTGAATAATCTTCCGCAATATTATGATTTGAAAAATTAGCATTGGATTGAAATTCAAAAGCTTTTAAAAACTAGATTTTATGAACACTACTCTTATACCACTTGAAAGTTCGTTAGGGATGTTAGGCCCTTATGAACTGGCCCAAGGCTAATAAAGAGAGAGATGAATTGGAAAAGAAGAATCTTTAAATCAAAAAACAGACCAAAACCAATATTACCACAATAAAAACCAAATGCAGAAGTAATAAAGAAAGAACACACTGGATTTATAGTGGTTCGGCCAAACCTTGACCTACGTCCACTCTTTGGAGTCACCCTCCAAGTATTGCACTACCAAAGTGTCTCTCTTTTAGCCCCACAGCTAAGCAGAGAAGCCCTTGCAAAATCACTTTCACCTTCCCCGGTGCGGCGGAGTCGCCAGGTCCTTTGACACCAAAGAGATTTTCTTCTTTGGTGAACTTCTCTCAAGACAAGCCTTGAATCCGACGATATTAAGGTGCAAGCCTGCTGGAGCAACTATGTGGAATCCCCCTTCACACTCCCTTGACTCCCCCCTCATAGGATCTTCTCCCTCTCAGACATCACCCATTCCTCACTCCTTTTCAAGCTCTCTTTTCAAGTTCCCCCCAAAAGAATGATGCTATAATGGCTGCCAAAGATACTTACCAAGTGTCATGTCAAAGCTTAAATAGAAGATCTCAAAATGAGCTCATTAATGCAAGTTTCCAACTTTATCATCCAGGATGATAAAAATATCTTCCTGTACAATTAGTACAATTTAATCCCAATCAGCCGGGACGATTTGAGACGATTAGAAGAAATTTGTTCATATCGTATAGGATGATAATATATCGTCCGGGATGATCAGTACAAATCCTAGAATATCATTCCGAACATCGCCCTAAAAAAATGTTGTCCAATGTCTAATCGTTCAGCGTATCGTCCCAAATGATCTTGCAATCGTTCAGGACGTTTTGATCGTCCAATCAAGTAATAATTTCTTTCCTTAAATGCTAGATTAATTTTGGAAAAAATGTCCTGGATCATCCTAGACAATTTTTTATAGTCATGGACGATCCCTTGGACGATGTCCAAAAATAAGTAATTCCTAAATAGATCTGGAAGCAGATTCTTTCTGTTTTAAGCCTATCATCCTGGTCGATACAAAATCGTCGAAGAGGATGTTTTTCCATAATGGTGACTACTTTAATGAGGATACCCTAATTAGGGTTTCTGCTTTTAAACCGATCATCCAGGCCGATATAAAATTGTCCTGGACGATGTTACCAAAAATAGTAAACTTTAGGGAGCAGTCAGAAATCTTTCAAGTTATAAAGCATCAAGAGCCACACAAATACAATACTCAAGAAAGGAAAAAGGGTACAAATTGACTCATACCTAGTTTATCCAATCTTAAGCTAATTCCAAATTGCAGTCTGATTGTGTGAACCTGAAATGTCAAAAGATAAGGCAGTCGTAGAGAAATAAAATTGATTGCTATTATCAAAATCATAAACTAGAAAATCGATCCGCAACATCTTGGACAATAATGTTAATTTATTGCATTTAAGATTAAATTTTAAAGCCCTCTATTTAGGCTTTGTCAAGGAACTTGATATGTATCTTTTACAGTCAATGAAGCTTCAATCTTCTGGAGAAAAGTTGAAGAGATAACTTGAAAGGGAGAGAGGAACGGGTGGAGTTTGAAAGAGGGAGAAGATCTTTGGAGAGGGTTTCAAGGGAGTGTGGAGGGGGTTTCACACGACTGCTCCGGAAGGCTTGCACCTTAGTACCATCAGATTCAAGGTTTGTCTTAAGGGAAGTTCTGGGAAGAAGAAGATTTATTTGGTGTCAAAGGACCCGACTACAACGCCGCACCGGGCAAGGTAGAAGTGATTTTGTGAGGGCTTCTTCGCCTAGCTATGGGGCTAAAGGAGAGTCACTAAAGGTTTAGTGTAATCTCGAAGGGTGTCTCCGAGGAGTGGACATAGGTTAAGTTGGCTGAATCATTATAAAATCTGATGTGTTCTTTCTTATATATACTCTGTATTTAATTTTTGCACTTTAACTTCTATGGTGATTGCTTTGTTGTGTTTGTGATTTTGTTTAAAGATTTTTTAAAACACCGATTGACCCCCCATCCCCACCCCCACTCCCCTCTTAGTTAGCCTTGGGCTAGTTCATGAGGGCTTAACATCCCTAACGAACTTTCAAGAGACATAAGTGCACATTCAAGTGATATCAAAGTGGGAACAAAAAATAAAGTTTTAGAAAACTTTTTAGAAAAAGATCAATGGCTAGGTTTTACAATCATAATATTGTGGAAGGTTATTTAATCACCAGACCACCTTTATTTGAAAATATTACTTTTGATTTTTGGAAATTTTACTTATCTACTTTCTTGCAATTAATTGATTATTGAATGTGACAAATTATTCTAACTAGTTATTTTGTGCCGTCACGTGTTATAGATGGAATTAAAATTGATACTCCTTTTAATCAATGGAATAGGGAAGAAAAAATAAATGCAAAATCTCTAAACTATTTTTTCTGTGCTTTAAATTCTGAAGATTGTTTATTAGTATCCATGTGCAGTATTGGCAAGGAAATTTAGAATAAATTTTGCACTATATGCCAAGGCAATAGTGAAATCAAGCAATCCAGGTTAAACTTTTTAATCAATGATTATAAATTATTTTGCATGTAATCTTATGAGACAATCTTAGATATGTATACTAGGTTTATTCAAATTTTGACATCATTACATGCTTTAGGTAAAGAATTTTTAAACTTTAAAAAATCAATAAAATTCTACGTTGTTTACTTGACAAGATTGATGCAAAAGTTGTTATTTGTGAATCAAAAAATTTGAATGAATATTATATTGATAATTTGATTAGCTCACTCATTGCCGACGAGCAAAGTTTAGGTCAAAGACTTTTAAATGCAAGTGAAATGATAGTGCTAAATGCCGAAGACATAGAGAAAAGTGTCTTAGTAGGTGATGAAAGTGATGACTTAACAAGAAAATTAGAAAGCCCACTAAAGCACAAGCAAAGGCATCAACAACAGTAGAACATAAGTAAAAATGGAAAGAATATTATGATTTCTAATGACGTTATTTGCTTTGCATGCAAGAAATCTGGACATATGAAAAATTATTGCTCTAATTTGAAAACTCTTCCTGCAAAGGAAAATGGTAAAGCTAAGCAAATTATAAAAAGGGCAGATGATAAAAAGTAAAAAAATCTTCTAAGCAGACCAAGTTTCTGATTCATCAGACCAGGAGCAAGATGGTGTTTAAAGCCTTGTTTGTGTGTTTAGTTGTTTGTGTTGTGTTTTGTTTTTGTTTATCTTATGTGTTTTCTTTTGGTTTTATTTTTCTTCATTTTTATTATCATATTAAAATTTTAAATTAGCTTATATACTTAGTTTTGTGAAGTTTTCTCTGATCAACACACACATATCACCATATTTTTACTTCATATACACTTTAGAAGATCAAATCATTTGTCTACAAATGAAAAGCCTATCTCCTATTTTTCTTAAATTCTTATATATGTTGTGGTTAACTTCTATAAAAATAGTCAAAAGAAGGAAACTCATTATTATGTCTCTCTATCTCTTTTTTTGAAGAAGTTATTTTACTTTTGATTCAAAATCTTCATCATATTACAATTTGAATTATGAAATTAAACTTTTTCATCTCCCTACATTTTATCTAATGTATAGGGATCTTTTGCAAGTTATTGAATCTACCTCATAATTTTCTTAATCAAGTAGTTCTTTTCGTCAATAGAATGGGTTTGCTTTAGCTTTTAAAATTATAGAAAGATAGCATATTTGATTGAAAAAAAGTGACAAATGGTGACAAATCAAAAGATGTGAATGATGCCAAATTGAGAAAGATACACAAAGTGTATCAAAAATTAAAAGATGTACAAAGTATGCCAAACAACTGATAAGTAGCATAAAATGAGGCCACAAAAAGTTAGCTTACCTTTCTTGTACTTTATAAATCTAAAGAAAACCCTTTTATTTATTGATATTTTCAATACTTGAGCTTGAGAATCATGATCCCTGATTCACAAATTTTTGCATTAATCTTTTATTAAATATGTTTCAAGAAAGGAGTTTTGAAAAAAATAGTATTTCTTTTTTTTTTATTTGTTCCTTGATTTATATATTGGATTAAAACATTTTTTATCCTTTAAATGAACTTGAGCTTGGATATACAATTTTTGAATTTCTAACCTTTCTTAGTTATGCGTTGTCAATATATTCCTTACTAAATTTTTAAATAAAATCAAGAGGTAACTTTCTTTTCTCAAGAATATTTGATTTTTTTTAATAGATCAGGGATTGTTTTGTTTTTTAATCATTTTTTTATTATTCTGATTATTTGTGCCCCTCCTCTTTTTGATAATGTCAAAGGGGAAGAACGTACAATTGTATTTTTATTTGTAACTTTTTTTGTGTAACTTCTTATTTCTTTATATATATATATATATATATATATATATATATATATATATATATATATATATATATATATATATATATATATATATATATATATATATATATATATATATTAAAAATAATAAAAATTTAGTTTTTCCCAAATTTTAAATTTTTATTCTAGTGAGGGGCAGATTAAGAGAAAGTATTTTTAATTTTGCAAATTCAACCAATAATATTTGTCATCATAAAAAAGGGAGAGATTATTACAACTCAAGCTTATGAGTTTATGTTTTTGTTGATAATAAATATTGTGGATCACATTCTGCTGTCTACCTGTATTTGCAGTATATTTTTGTTTGTGTGTATACTAACTTTTCAAGATTTAGATGCACCATTCAAGGCTCAAGTTTTGGTAGAATAGGTTTTTTCTGTAATATTCATTGATGTACATTTTGATTTCTTGAGTAATGTCCTGTAAGGGTGCCTGCTTGCTTAGTAACCTTACACACACACACACTTGGGAGAAAAAGTTATATTTATTTTTAGTGTTTTCTTTTTTTATCACATCGTCCGGGATGATCCAAAATTGTCCTAGACGATCAGTTAAAAATAGAAACCCTATTTAGGGTATCTTGGTTAAGGCAGCCATAATTAAGTAAATCATCAAGGATGATATTATCATCATCCGGGATGATAGGCTCAAATTAAAAAAAATCCGTTGCCAGATCTCTTTGGGCATGCTTTCTTTTTGGACATCATCCAGGACATCATCTTGGACGATGCAGTGTAATTATGCCCAAATTAATCTAGTAATTAAAGAAATAAATTAAGGTTTGATTGCTTGATCATATCATCTTGGAAGATCGCAGGATCATCCAGGATGATCAATTAAAAAACCTTAATTCTTTCTTGATAATCCATAATCAGTCTGGCTCCATCCAGGGCGATATTCTAGATGATATTTGATGTTTTTGAACTAATCGTCCGGGACAATCATGAAATTATCTAGAACGAGTAGTTTAGTTTTCCATCATACAGACATGCAATCAGGGTGATGTTATGGACGATACTCCATGATTTATACTTATCATACATGATGATCCTTATATCTTCCTGGATGATAATGTTGGTTGGTTGCATTTAATAGCAAATTTGGAAGCCCTTTATTTAAGCTTTGTCAAGGCACTTGATATGCATCTTTTGCAGCCATTGAAGCTTCGTTCGTCTGGAGAAAACTTAAAAAGAAAACTTGAAAGGGAGAGAGGAAAGGGTGGAGTTTGAGAGAGGGAGAAGATCCTTGGAGGGGGTTTCAAGAGAATATGGAAGGGGTTACACATAGTTGCTCCGGCAAGCTTGCACCTTAGTACCATCAGATTCATGGTTCATCTTGAGGGAAGTTTAGGAAAGAAGAAGATCTCTTTGGTGTTAAAGGACCAGGCTACTCCACTGCACTGGGAAGGTGGAAGTGATTTTGTAATGGCTTTTCCGCCAAGCTGTGGGGGCTAAAGTAGAGTCACTAAAGGTTTGGTGCAATACTCGAAGGGTGCCTCCAAGGAGTGGATGTAGGTCAAGTTGACCAAATCACTATAAAATCTAGTGTGTTCTTTCTTATTATATTTTTCACATTTAATTTCCGCACTTTAATTTCTGTGGTGATTGTTTGGTTGTGTTTATGACTTTGCTTAAATATTTTTTAAAATACAAATTCCCCCCCCCCCCCTCCTTGTTTATCCTTGAGCTAGTTCACAAGGGCTTAACATCCCTAACAAACATTCAAATGACATCAGTGCACTTTCATTTCCAAGTTGATTCTCAGTAGCAACATGATGCAATTCAATTTCTCCCTTAGCTACATGATCTCTAATGAAGTGATACCTTATATCAATATGTTTGATTCTAGAATATTTAATAAGATTCTTTGAAATACATATGGCACTTGTATTATCACAAAAAATTCAAAATAGTGCCAATTGAAAATCTTAAGCCAATCTGTTTTTATTTTAATCAAAGAACTTGTGCCACATAACTACGTAAGGTAATGTTTTTTGCTTTAGTAGTAACTGGGCTACAAAATCCTATTTTATACCGACACCAGGAGGGTATATAAGGATAATGATACTTTATCGACATCAGGAGCGTGTGAAAGGTTGACGATACTCAGCCAACACCAAGAAAGTGCAAAAGGGCACCGGTTCTCTACCATCACTAAGAGGGTGAGAAAGGATGAGGGTACTTTATTGCACCGGGGTTATGTGGAAGAGAAGTTGTTGTAAGGGCTTCTTTGCCTTACTTTGAGAGCAAAAGGAGAGTCACTATGTTATAGTGCAATACCTAAAGAGAGAGTTTTTAGGGAGTAGACATAGGTCTAGTTGGACCAAACCATTACAAAATTTTGTGTTATTCTATTTTTATTTTATATTACATTTTTATTTTCTATAAGTTTTAATTTTGTGGTTGGAAAAATATTTAATGTGAGATAATTTATCATTGGGATTAAAAACATAAAATCAGTTTTCAAATTTTCTAAAAGATTTTTAAATTACCAATTATCCCCAACTCCTCTTGGTTAGCCTTCGAACACTTGCTTTAGGTCTAACAACCTATTCAGACTTTGAACAGGAAGTGTTGGGGTCTGCTCGGCAGCCTCTAGGTGAGAGAGTTGGGCAAACATATAAATCCGATGAGAAGAAGGTGAAGGAGGCTTGGTCTAGGAACCCCTCTTTCTAGAGGAAGGTAAAGGAGGGGGAACTCGAACACACGCTACCTCCACTAGAGAAACGGAAGGAACTACTAGCTTCCAGTACTGAGGGGTTGGAGCATTCTGAATAATTAGTATGATAGGCACTGGTTACCTAACTGTTGATAGTATGGGCTGAACGGGGAGTTATCTAGGCATAGGCTACCTAATTATAGGTACACTGGATATATATGAATATAAGTGGGACAAGCAGGTGCTCGGGCTATCCATCAAACAACAGGACATCAAAAAGGCTGCATGGCTGCGCTACCTCTCCTCTGGGGAGGAGAAAAGGTAGCAACCTTAACAGGGGTTAGCCCTCCAAGAGTGATGAAGGTCGAGTCTATGACAGAACCAAAAGTCATTACTCTAGTAGGAGGACTAGCTAGCAGTGACTCAGGGAGTGTCACCCACACATCTGAACCAAAGCAAAAAAGTAACAAAAGGAATAAAGGAAGCCATGGTATTGTCTGCCAATAAAAGAACAAAAAAAAATTAAATGATTAGTAAGAAATGATACCACGAGAAAAGGAGGATATATAAGGGACGGAATGGCCCAGTAGGACAGAAAGAAAGAAACATAACTGGGGAGAACCTTAGCTAAGAAGAAGGAAACCTAACTAAGGAAGACCCTAGCTTAGAGTAGGATAGGCAGGATTTATAGCCTCTAAAGGATAGAGGACTCACCCACTTATGAGGCATACTACGAGACACTGATAGTAAAAGTCTTAAACCTTAAATCTAGAGTGGGTTTAGTATTCTACACCAAACACTAACACCCGTATCCTAGCTAATATAAGCTGGAGTTATATCCTACCTGAAAAGAAAAGCTACCTAACCACCTAGTTGTATAAAATCTATATTGTCTGGTCTTTATGAAAGATGAGTTGGTGGATGAGTTATTACAAGTTAAGGCTGACATCTAGAGAAGCTCCTAAGAGGTTTTGTATCTACGTAGGGTAAAATGCTTCTAAATCTAGTGTAATTAAATTGTGATTTAATTAGTTTCTAATGCAATGCATGCTATATAAAGGCTCCAAATTATGAATGTATGAAATTTAAAAAAAATGCTTATAAAATAATTTTTAGAAAGACTAGACTTCCCTAGGTCGAACACCTCATCCTCATAGGTCAGATTATCTGGACTCCACCTGCAGGTAGGCAAGTGTCTTAAAGTAAGGGGAGAGAAGATGCATTAATATGTATACAACCCTAGATGATTTCTTCTGTTCCCTAGGATGATAGTTTTTTATGTTATTTAATTCTTAAAATATTAAATTTTAATTACGAGGAGAAAAAGTTTTATCCCTAAAGAGCCTAGCAAAATTTGGTGCACACACATGCAAGAATGAAACCTAGAAAAAACAAGTAATTTCTATGGTATAAGAAAAGTAAACACTTCAATATAATTATTTACTTGAGTAAAAGAGAGTCTAAGGAAAGTAGCATATAAAGTATAGCCTAGGGTTTGTAGAAAAGTAATGGTGGTCAGACCCCAATGATAATAACCTAGATTTTAATTATACTGAATGATGTAAGTCTTAAAAATAAGGAATTTTGTCTTCATACTCATCTTCTAGTTCTTCTACGGATCATCTTCCTTTATTCTTCTTATGGTTTGCACTTCAAAAGAAATCCAAATGAAAAGAAATTCTCAGCAAGGGTTTTTTTTTTCCTTTACATCCCTTATATTTATAATGCCTTATGTTATAGAGACTTTCACAACTCAATACATCAAATATAAATTACATCATAAAAAAAAAATGTAGACTCTCCTACATAGTTATCCTAAGTAGTTAAAATAAAAATATCCCAAGAAGTTATATATGAAAAGAAAAGTACTCATCCCAGCCATACTTAGTCATGCTCTTATTTATTTAGGAGCTAAGCGGCTAAAGCACCTACAACAAGCATATATATGATTTATTTATTATTTTTGCCCCTTTTATGAACACTGCATGTGCATGACCACCTGTAGAAAATATCATTAGTATCAAGATCACCCCTAACCTATGAGTAATCTATGTCACAAAAAATCATATAGAAAGTGTAGTTATAAAAATCATCATATAAATCATCACAAAAAAAACAACCAGCATATATGCCACATGCAGAGCATCATGTCATAGAAATAGAAAGGGAAAGTACCAACCTAACTTAGAGCTAGAAGTAGTGCCCTAGAAAATAATTCTATGTGTGTGTAGTAAATTGCGTGGCTTTAGATATATCCTATGTGGGGCAATTAGTTCAAGTTATTTATGATCCGATTTGTTGAAGGTCTAAAAGGGAATTTCTTTATTAAAACTCAAATATTAATATCTTGGGCTCCATTTTAATTAATTTAGTTGGTTGATCAGTTTTAATGCTTAGGGTAATATCCTCTGAAGTTTAAGTTGGATTAAAAGATTTTAGAAGGCCTGCGGTCATCCAACCCGCTAAGTTAAAGGGATCCAAAAAGTGACTTTTAGGAACACACTGGGTTTTTGGGTTTTAGCATTTTATTAAATATTAGACCTTAGAAGGATTAATTAGACTTTCAGTTTGTTGGATTTGGAGTTTGTATGCAAAGTTATGAATTTTAGGAGTTTCGGACCCTAGTTATCGAACCACGGTTGACCGAAGAATTGACATTTTAATTTAAGTTTATTTCTCTAAATTTGATATTTTTAATAAATACTATATTTTAATTAGATTTAAATTCTTTTTAGTTTATCCAATTTAGATTTTTTTGAGAATTAGTTATGATTTTCTCAAAGTTTGGCTATTTAATGAATTATTAAAATTACTAATTAAGGGGTTTTTTGAGATTTTGATCCAAATCAGCTCCAAGCCTCTTGGAATCACCACCAAAGGTCAGAAACGACCCAGCAAAGACTTCCCAAATATCTAGGAAAAATTTGGAATTTTAATATTTTTTAATTATTTAATTTAATTAAAAGGGTGATTTTTAACGAAATAAAATTAATGTTTAAATTGAAGTCCAATTAAGGGTATTTTAATTTTTTAAGATTAAGAGTTAAATTATGAAGAGTTTGATATATTATAGTTAATTTCTATATTTAATTTGAATTAATTAGAATTTTTTTAAGTTATGGGGGATTAATTTTTTTAAGTTTATTAAGTAGTTTAAAGGGGCCAAAAAAATCCTAGAAAACTCTAGGGGATTTGAAATGTCACTAAGTTTAAATGTTTCAAGTTTCATGCCATTCAGAGGTGTATCTTAGCTCCTATAATCTCTCTAAGTTTGTTAGAAGGATCATAAATTAATATTCTTAAGGTGTCACTAGGTTAAGTAGGTTTAAATGAAGTGTTAAGGACTAACCCTTAGGGTAACATAAAGGGGAAATGCAACAAATCATAGCACATCATATCCTTAGAACTAGGAGAGCCTATACTAAGTGCTCGTGCATCCTACACATGTAAAAGAAGACTAAATAATGATTAAGCAAGATTAGCGATATGATTAGTGAATGATTGACGTGCGTATTACATATGTAAAAGAAGACCAAATAATGATTAAGAAAGATTAGTGATGTGATTAGTGAATGATTGAAATTCAATCATTCACTAATCCTCCCCCATGAATTCTATTCATATGCATTACCTTATGTTTGAAATTTCAAATGGATCTCTAAAAAATTAAAGGATTTAAATAAATGTATAATTTTAAAGATATTTTAAAAGTACATATATATTAACCTATAAATATATAAGTTTTAAAATAAGATAATTAAAAATAATTTAAAATTTTTTATTTTTGAGAGATCCACTGGTCAACCAAAAGAGAGTTAGAAATTTCTTTAAAGCAAGTTTTGGAGCTTTTTGGATTTCCTCATATATTTTTCGGTTGGATTATAGAGTGCGTTAATAATCCAAAATTTTCACTAATGATTAATGGAAAGCTTTCAAGATGGATTATTGCAAGGAGTGGATTCCGACAAGGTTTGTCCATTATCACCATATATATTCATTCTTTGCTCTCAACTTCTTTCTAATATGCTTAAACAAAAGGAAATGACTATGGGGATTTGGATAGCTTCAAATGGGCCCATAATTTCTCATCTACTATATGCAAACAATATTTAAATATTCTTTGAAGCTAAAATAAAAGAAGTGAAGGAAATTAAAAATATTTTATCTAATTTTTGTGGTTGGATTGGACAAAATATTAATGTGGGAAAATATGCTATTCATTTTGGGAAACATGTGAAGAATAAGAAAAGAAGATCTATTGAAAGAACTATGGGCTTCAAGGTGGTTAAGGAATTCAAATATCTTGGGATTAAGGTGGCGTTGAGGAGATTAGTGGCGGAAGACTTTCATTTCATTATTGAAAAGGCTTTGAGGTTAGTTCATATTTGGGGATCCAAATTCATTTCTTTGGCAGGGAAATTCACTCTTATCAAGTCTATATTTTTATCTATTTAAATTTTTTATTCCACATCAGCTCTTGTTCCAAAGAGTGTGATGAAGGAATTCAATAAAATTTTTAGAAATTTCATTTCGAATAAGAAGGATGGAAATCTTGGCATTCATTATGTGAGCTGGAGTAATCTGTGCAAACCTGTAAGTTGGGGCAAATGAGGTCTTCGTTCATGTTTGGAAATGGTTGGGCCGTTGAGAGCAAAGTTGTATTGGAAAGTAATCCAAGATAAAGAATCATTGTTGTTCAAAGTGCTAGGATTTAAATATGGAGTTCATTGTGGAGAACGCGGCGGAAGGAAAGGGAGTTCCTCTTACAAAATTATTCCAAATGGAATTGATTCCCTAAAACAGGTGGTTAAGTGGACGGTTGGAACTGGTTGCTCTATTGATGTTTATAATGATATATGGATTTTAGAAAAAAGCCTAAAAATATGGCCAACATTTATGGCCAATATTGAATGAATCTATATGAGGATGGATAATATAATTACTGATGGAAGATGGAATTTTGAGGAGTTAAAAGTTTTCTTTGTGGATGAGATAGTATGCTTAATCTGTAAAATCCTGATTCAATTGAAAAAGGAAGGAGATGAATTAGAATTCATTCAATTTAAACCATGATATTCTATTTATGCTATTGCTTACAAGGCCACGGTGAAGGAAGAGTCTTCATGCTTATACTGGGAATGTTTTAAAAAAAATTAAATTGAGGCCTCTGGTGAAAGTTTTCTGGTGGCGTATCTTTAATAATGCAATTCCTACTTTCAGTTTAATTTATCAAAGAAGAATTCAGGATTTTGGATGCCCAAGATGTAATGTTAGGGAAGATCTGGATCATATCTTGGTCAAATGTGCATAGCTGGTGGAGTTATTGAACTATCTCAACAATTAGGGATTTGGTTTTCCTACTCTTGATTCATTTTATGAGTGCTGGAATTGGATGGAAAAATGAGCTGATAATCAAGGATTCATCATTAATACGTATTGCAATTCAGTCTATCTCACTTGCCATGCCAGGAACAAGTTTTTTCATGGAGGGAAAGATGATAGTGCTACGTTGATTACATTGAATTAGGTAAGCTATGCTTCTATATCTTTTATGGGTGATAGAATCAAATCGGGTCACTGGAGTACTAATCAATAAAATAAATTGTTGGATTGTTGGTACCATGTTCCTATCGATTGGATTAAAATTAATGTGGATGCAGCCTTATTAAAATCATATAAAGTAGGAGTAGGAGGTGTAATCTGAGACTGTAAAGGAAGATTTCTTCTACCTTATGGACATACTTATATTCAATGGGATGTTTCATAGCTAGAGCTTTTCATGGTTCAGCTTTTAAAAGATATAAAAAAAGAATGGATGGAAGGTTATGAAGAGATAATTATTGAAGGAGACAACTACAACATAATCAAATTTTTACAAGGGTTCGGTGGCAATTGGAAGGAAGACCATGCTTTCTTAAAAGAATTTAACTTTGTTGTTTTCAATTGAGTAAATAGAGGATGTAATAAGTTAGTAAACTTGTGTGCAAACTATGCTCTTTTAGCAATTTTTATTGGGGTGACTTATCTACAAATAAGATTCCTCCTACTTTTATTTAATTGTTAAAGGAGGAATCGGTTTATGGGTACTAGTTTGTAATAGCTTTCTTAGTTGTTAATGCAATTGAATTGCATTTTTCAAAAAAAAAATAAAAAAGTTAGTTTGAAAAATAATTTAAAAATACTTAATGTGTTATTTAATTAAATAATAATAAAGAGTTAAAGTAATTAATTAATTAAGAAATAATTACGAAAAATTAAGTTTTTATGCCTAAATATAATTTTAAATGAAATAATTAATTTTTTGAAAATTTTAAGGTATTATAAGAATTTTTAGGATTTAAATTTAATTTATTATGAATTTTTAAAGTTTAATGTATTTAAAAGGTTTTTAAAATAATTTAAAATATAATTAATATTTAAAAAAGTTATTAAATTAAATTAAATTAAATATTACAGCTTTATGAAATTTAAAATAATTTAAAAGAAAAATTTTAGTCAATATTTGAATTTTAATTTAATTAAATATTAATTAATGAATTAAATATTTAATTAATTAAAAATTACTTAAAATAAAATTTAAAAAAAATCCAAATTTAAAATTAAATAAGTTAGGAAATATTTCTCTAATTTCTAAAATAAAATATCTTATTATTATTTGAAAGTAATTAATTAAGAAATATAAATATTAATTAAATATTTAAAAGGTTAGATTTTAAAATTTATTTAAAACATAGAAATATATTATAAATAAATTTAATTTTAAATTAACATATTTTAAAATAACCACTTTATTATTTAAAGCATATTCATATGAAAACTTTTAATTTTTAAAAATATGTAATATAATATTAAATTATATACTAATTAAATGTTTAAAAAATAAGGGATTTGAAAATAATTTATCATATATAACATATTTTAAAATAATTTTAAATTTAAATTAAAGGAAATTAAATTTTTAAAATTTTGATTTATTTTATGTATTTTTTAGATTGAAAAATATTTTTTAATTAATTTTTAAAGTTCTAATTATTAAAATCAATTTAAAATAATTTTAAAAAACTAATTATAACCCAAATTAGTGGCTAAGAGGCACTTGGCGGCTTAGGATATGTCCTACGGACCACCACCAATCGTTGTCTGGCGGCGCAATGATTGTGTTACCTATAATGATTGTACCATGATGAGTCACGTCAGTGGCTTCACTAATCCATATAGGATGTGGATTACGGGTCATTGGATCATCCACGGTTTGAGATCAAGGGCACTAATCTCGTCGGTCGGATGAATTGACCATGGGATCAAATTCTACGGTCGATCCAAACTGCGGAACGATGGGATCACGTGATCAATGGTCCTTATCTCCCATAGAGAATGGAAGCACAACCTGAATCCTAGAATAATAATATGCCTCGTTTGATTAATCCACTGGACCAAATTGAATGAAATTTTAAACCTTGATAGTATAAGTGATAAGCATTTGTGGGGGGCCAATTTTACGTTTTGAAACGCACTGTGGGAGAAGTTAATTAGATCTAAGCATCCTAGACTAGGGTTTATGATTTTACCTAATCCAATTGATGGATTTGGAAGATCTTAGGCTTGTTGCACTTGTAGACTATCCACGCTCTTTTTTATAAAAGAAATCACATTTCAAAACATAGTGGATCGATAGGAATCTCGCTTGGAAGGCTTTTGTTCTTGGTTCACCATAGATCTCTCCACCAGCAGAGTCTTGATGGTGGGTTTGACTTGGAGAAGGTGGAAGGAGATTGGGAGAGCTCACACACAAGAAATCTAGGCTTGGGATAGCTTGGAGAGGGAGCATGAGCAAAAGTCTTCTTAAAGATGCCCTAACAAGCCTATTTATAGACCTAAGCTCATGATCAATAGCCTAGATCATATATAGGGTTAATTAGGAGTGAATCCACCCCCTTGGCGATGATTTGGGTCAAGGGACGGTTAGGAAGGTTTTAAATGCATTAAATGGGGAAGATTTGACCTAAATAGGTCAAATTTGACCATGTGAGGCTTGGGTTGACCAAGCCAAGGGTTGACCAAGTCAACATGGTCAAATAGACCCAAATAAGTGAGGGATTGAGCCAAGAATGGTTTGGAAATGATTTGAATTAAAAGAGAGAGGATTTCGGATAATAGGGTCAACCTAGGTTAATCTAGTCAATCAGGTTGACTTAGGGCCTGGGTCTGGGCTCCATAGACTAGGTTTGACTCAATGAACCCAAGGAAGAGGTCTTGGAGTCTGGCTTGGTTAATTTGACCAAATCAACCCCGTCGACCCAAGCTTGGGTGAAAATAAGGTCAACACCTTTTCTTGAATTTATAAACCTATTTTTAAATATTCTATTAATGTTGATTTTAATTTTAAAGATGTTTGGAATAATTTCAAAACTAACTATGATTATAATAACATATACGATAAAATTTGCAGCTTTTATACACCTATTAAAATATCTTTACTTGGAGGATTCTTAAAAACTTTATTCCTATTGATAATAGATTAAAAGGTAAGGATTTCTATATTACTTCTAAATGTCAATGTTATTTTCATATTGAGACTATTAATTATATTTTTTTATTAATGGCCCTATAGCTTCAAGAGTTTCATCTACATTTAAAAATGCAGTGGATATGAAGATTAGGATAAATGGTAATAATTATTTCAACTTATTAGCTAGTTGGTTTGCCAGTAGACCTTGGGGTTATGTTCTAACTATTATTCACATGGTTATGCTCTATATTCTTTGGCATGAGAGAAATAGCAGTGGCATAACAGTATTAAAATGAACTCAGATAGGACTATTTTTGAATCTCTATAAATAAAATTCATCATTTTGTTACTGTTAAATTGTTGCATTAAAGACATTTTAATGGTAATGCTATTTATTCTTCTTTCTTTCAATTAAAGTTTGAGAAGAGTAAAATGAATTGTATCTCTATGATCTTCCATGGGTCAAACCTAATAAATATATATATAAATATATATATATATATATATATATATATATATATATATATATATATAATATATATATATATATATATATATATATATATTTAACCCTAATATTGATGTCTTTGTTAACAATAATAGTGTAGTTTCTTATATGCTTTTGTTTCTCACTTGCCTAAAAGCAATGTTATTATGGTGAATCTTAATTCTCACAATATGGACCTTAAAATGTGTATTTTTAGAAATATCTACAATATTTTGATTGAAATAGACTCTAAAGTGCTTGTTTCTTTAATTTTCTCTAAAAAGTGTAACAAAGTTGTCATGTTTTACTTGTTCTATTAAACTATGGTCATTCTTAAGAAAGTGGATTCTAAAATTTCCCACAATTGGAGAGAGGGTAATTGTTGTGTAGATTGGTTGGATAAAAAGGAACTAATCTCTCTTCTACTAATTTTTTTAATAGTTCCATTGATCTCAAAGTATTGCAACGTATGTTGAGGTATAATGTTTTAGGGTATAAAATATTATATATTTTTTACTTATGTATTCTAACCATTTTCACCCCATTTTTATATCATGATTTGTTCTAGTTGTGTTTTAAGAGGGGGTTTCTGCTCTTGGTGGGCTATGCTGGGGATTATCTAGCATTTGTTCTACCCTTTGTCGATGGAGGGGGGTGAATTTTATTGGGTGAACCTATGGTTTGTTAATTCTAGTTTTAAATCTCTTTATTCTATCCAGAGTTGTGCTCTTGCTCTTCTATTTATGGGATGTTGGTTAATATGGTTCTCATTTTTTATTTTTTTGCAGGTTTCGTTGGAGTGGGTAGCTTTTGCTAGTTTCTTTGGCTAGGTTGGGTCTGAGTTTTCTCTTCTATGTGTTGGGAGTTATTGGGAATTCTATTCCTACCCTACTCATATTATTTTTTTGGTAGTTGTGTGGGTTATATTTCTGCTACCAAGATGTGTTAATTGTCTAGAAATAGTCTTTATATATCCTGGGGTAGGTGCCTCTTCTATGTGGTAATGTTTATTTTTGGGTGAACTTTGGGGCATTTTTGCAGGAACTCTTTATAGGCACATTCAATTTTTCCATTAATGATTTCTTGTAGGTTTCTGGTAGGATGTGCTTCAAGGCTTTCAGGTTTGGATTTTCTTTCATTTGTTGATGCAGGTTGATGATATTTTGGTTCTACTATACATCATGGACATTAGTTTTTTTTAAGAGGTGGCACCTTATTTTTGGATTTTGGCTTCTTTCCATAGTCTTCTATTTTCTCTTTTTCTTTTCATATTTTAATTTAGTTTTGGATCCTATACTCAACTAGCTTTATTTTATTTTCTTAGATGTAGCTCTTCAAGTATTATTGATTTTTTATTCCTTCTAAGGACTCTGTAACCTTCTTTTTATGAATTGAAAATACCTTAAAAAATCTATAGAACTAGGATTAGGTTCTATTTAAATAGTTCCTAGCTACCTTTTTTAACTACGATGTATTTGTATGCTTAACTATATGTGTCCTTTATTTCTTCTTCTATTAGACTCCATATACTTTACTCTTCATTATGTGTGTGTTTTTTTTAAGAAGATGCAAATATCATTAAAAGATAAAAAACCTTTTACAAACTAGAACTAAAATAAACTACTAAGCATTCCTTTCAAAACAATGCGAAAGGAAGCCTTATTAAAAATAAATTTAATCAACAAAAAAATATTTGAAAAATAAAAGTTATCATAATGAAAATAAGATCTTCTACTCCTCATTTTAAACCAATTGGGATGGAGGGGATACCAAAGATAAAACAACCAAAATGGTTGATTAGTATCCCGGATTTCCCGATTAAGTAAAAAATAAGAAATAGAATGATACTTAAATTCTATTATTCTAGCTCGATTTATCAAATACCAAACTATGCTTAAATTAAGTCTAGAAAAGATGAAAAAGCAACTCAAAGAAAAAGAAATGAAGTTGGAGTGAAACTCTTCATCTGAAGGCAATCAGATATTCACAGCTCTAATGGCCATGACTTTGCCAAATTCCACCACTTTCTCATAAACTGCCAACCAGTCTTGAATTTTTAATACCATACCAATAAGCACCATAGTCTTATAACGAAATAATTTCCTTTCAAAGACTACACCATCAATAGCAAATCCCATCACATCCAGCCCAAAGTTTGTAATACCATCAGCATTTTCAACACATTCCTCTTGATACATACCGTCTTCAATATTCATAAGCTTGTTAAGAGATAAATGTTTAAGAGCCTCCACTTTCACCAAGAATATACAATTTCCTTCCTCTAAGGCTGCCTTTGATAGGGCCAAACAAACTTAGCTCTTTATTCAACTTTTTCTTATGTTGCACCAATTTAAAAGACTTTTCACCTTCAATCTAACCTTCTCTACTCTTCACATTATCTTTACTGGACAAAGGAGGTGCCGCAACAGAGCTTTCCATACTAGAATCTGAACCACTTTTAGCAATGTCTTCAGAAATATCAACATGTCCTACAAAACTAACATTTACAGAATTGTTTCCTACCACACCTTTAACATTATTCTCACCAGGCTTAGGTATTATGACATCCATAACACCATCATTATTAGCAAAAACTCCTTCAGTACAAAATGAAATAGCTGCAAGATTCAAAGGATTTATAACAGATACCTCATTTTCACAGAGCACAGCTTGACCACTTGGATTAGCGTCAAGTATTTCTTTAACAAAATCAAAATCTCCATCATCTGGAACAAATTCGCCATCTTCCAATGACACCGAGTCAGCACCAATATTTTAATCTCCACTATTATTCAAAGACAGCCATGATGATTCTTTTTTATTTCGAATAACATAAGCACCATCTTCACTAACCACCTTATCAGCATTAGGCTTGAAATCAATCACAGAACTTCGTAAGACCTCATGAACTATATTACCAGAAGCCAAATTTGCAGCAGATTTGAACTTCATTCTATTTTTTCTTGAAGTAGTGGACAAATTAGCTCTATTTTTATTCCTTCCATAAATGACATGAATCCAAGGACCATACACATTAGTCTCTAATTGAGCATCATTGGAAAAAGATACATTTTTATCAACTTCAGCTCTAGAATTTTGAAATACATTACTTAAAAAAACCAAAGCAAAACTTTTTCCAATTTTCCCATTATCCAGATCAGCAAATTTACCTATTTCAATACTCTAGAACAATCTTGTAAATTATGTCCAACTTTACCACATTTGAAGAATAAAGAAGAAATCTTCTCATACAGGACTTTTTGGAAGAAATGACCGGAACTACCTTCAACCCAAACACCTTGAGGTAATTATTCATCAAGATTGATACGAAGACATACTCTAACAAACTTTATCCTACCCCAATTGAACATATTACCATCAAGGAACAATGGTAAACCAATCATTGAAGCTATTCTTCTGATATTAGTCTCATCCCAACAGAATAATGGTAGATGAGGTAGACGGATCCACACAAGAGAGAACAAATTTTTCAAACATGAGGTAGAAAATTTAGGAGTCCATTCTTCCATACCAATGATATGGCCATCTACAAAACATGGACCTCCACTCAAAATTGCTTCCTTTGCTACCTTAGAATGAAATAAACACAAAATCCATTCCATACCTAAGTTGGTAAGATGAAAATCCGCTAGATGGCTCCATTGTCTACGCAACTCAATGGTAATGACAGGGTATGAAATTGAATTGCCAAAACTTTGACAATAATAGAATTACAAAGCCTATTGATATTATTCTTCTCATTATCAATATAAAGCTTAACTGCAATACCATCCTTAGTCATAATAGGATTAATATCTGAATTCAACCCCTTAATATAACACGGTTTATTCCAGGCTACTTCAAAATTATTAGACGATGAAATAACGTGAGAAATCTCATATTTATTATACTCAGGATCATCTATAATTGATGCATCAAACATTGCATTATCTTTAACATAATTAAAACACAAATTCTGTTATGAATATAAATCTGAAGCAGATACAACTTGCGCAAAAGATGAAAGCTTTCCATCTTCTAGAGCAGCTTTTGAAAATATGCTAACTTTAAGCTTTAATCCAGAGGAAGATGATGTTCCCAAATCAATTTTCTGAAGCGAATCATTTATCTTTTCAGGATCACCGATCTTCTCAACCATTAGACCTTTTCCTTTCCCAGGGCAAATATCTTCCATATGAATATCTTTCGCAAACTCACTGAAAGTTCGACAAGGATGTTAAGCCTTAATGAACTGGTCCCAAGGCTAACCAAGAAGGGGGGAAATTTGATATTTAAAAATTCTTTAAGAAAATGAACAATCATAACCAAACCAAGATTCACAACTAAAATTAAAGTGTAAAATTAAATGCGAAAGAAATAATAAGAAAGAATACACCATATTTTATTGTTGTTTGTCAAACCTTAACCTACGTCCACTCCCTAGAGGCACCCTCTGAGTACTGCACTAAACTTAATGTCTCTCCTTTAGCCCACACAGCTAGGAGGAGAAGCCCTTACAAAATCATTTCCACCTTCCCCGGGAAGGCAAAGTAGTAGGGTCCTTTGATTCCAAAGAGATCTTCTTCATTCCAAAATTTCCTTCAAGACAAACCTTAAATTTGATGGTCTTAAGGTGCGAGCTCATTGGAGCAACCGTGTGAAACCCCCTCCACACTCCCTTGAAACCCTCTCCAAGGATCTTCTCCCTCTCTCAAACTCCACCCTTTTCACTCTCCCTTTCAAGTTCTCCCTTCAAGTTTCCTCTAGAAAAATGAAGCTACAATGGCTGGCAAAAGACACTTTCAAATTCTTTAACAAAGCATAAATAGAAGAGCTCCAAATTTGTTCTTAATTATAACAAAATGACATTATCGTCAAGGATGATATTCCTATCATCCTGTACGATTAGTTAAAATCATAGAGCATCGGTCAGAGCATCATCATGATTGCATGTCTGGATGATGGAAAAGTGAGCTGATCGTACATGATGATCTCACAATCGTCCGGGCAGATTAGTATAGAAAAAGGCATATATCGTCCAGAGCATCACCCTGAATAGAAGCAGGCCGATGTTTGATCATCTAGGAAGAACTATGGTTTGTGAACTGATCGTCCCGGCCGATCCTATGATCATCCAGGATGATATGATTGAGCAAATAAAGCTTAATTACTTTTCTTAATTACGAAACTAATTTAGGCATAATTGTATTGCATCATTGAGGACGATGTCCAAAAATAAAAGATACCTAAATAGATCTGGCAGCAGATTCTTTCTTATTTGAGCCTACCATCCCGGCCGATACTAATATCATCCAGGATGATGTACTTAATTGCGATTGCCTTAACCAAGATGCCCTAATTAGGGTTTTTTTTTAACTGATCCTCCAGAGTGATTTTTGAATCATCCCAGATGATGTGATAAAAAATAGAAAATTTTAAAAGCAAACATAAAATAGAGAGCAAGGTTATAAGAAAGCATACACCCTTATAGGATATGACTAAAAAATTTATCAATGAAAATTATAAATAAAACTTGTTCTACCAAATCTTGAGCCTTGAAAGGTGCACTGTAATCCTGAAATGTTAGTATACATAGAAGCAAGAATATATTGCAAATACAGGTAGTTAATAGAAAGAGAGTCATAATATTTATTATCATCAAAAATATAAACTCATAAGCTCGAGTTATAACAATCTCCTTCTTTTTAATGAAGATAAATATTAATGGTTAAATTTGCAAAGATGAAAATATTTTCTACTAATCTCCCCCTCACAAAAATAAAAATTTAAAATTACGGGAAATCAAAATTTTTGTTTTTTTTTCAATAAAAGTTATAAATAAAAAGATACAGATATAAATAAAAAGATATAAATACAACAGTACGTTCTCCCCCTTTGACATAATCAAAAATAGGAGGGGCACAAATAAGAAAATGAAAATAAAATGATCCCTGATCTAGTGAAAAAATATTCTTAAAATGAGAAAGTTACCTCTTGATTTTATTCAAAAACTTAGTAAGGAATGTATTGACAACGCATAACCCAGAAAAGTTAGAAATTTAGTAATTGTTAATCTAAGCTCAAGTTCTTTTAAAGGCTTAAAAACTTTTTAGTCCAATATCTAAATCAAGTAATAAATTAAAAAAAGAAATACTATTTTTTTTTAAATCTCCTTTCATAAAACATATCTAATAAAATATTAATGCAAACATTGGTGAATCAGAAATCATGATTTTCAAGCTCAAGCATAAAAATATCAAGGGTTTTCTTAAGCTTTAAGAAGTACAAGAAAGGTAAGCTTACTTTTTGTGGACTCATTTTATGCCTCTTCTCAGTTATTTGGTGCACTTTATGCATCTTTTAATTTTTGATTCACTTTGTGTATCTTTTTCAATTTTGCGTCATTACGCATCTTTTGATTTGACGTCATTGGCCATTTTTTTCAATCAAAAGTGCTACCTTTCTTAAATTTTAAAAACTAAAGCCAACCCATTCTATTGACAAAATGTACTACTTGATTAAGAAAATTATGAGATGGATTCATCAACTTGTAAAAGATTCCCATGTGATAGACAAAATATAGGGAGATGAAAAAAGTTTAATTTCATAATTTAATTTGTAATATGATGAAGATTTTGAATCAAAAGTAGAATAACATCTTTAAGAAAAGAAATAAAGAGTCAAAATCATAAGTTTTCTTTCTTTGACTCTTTTTAGAGAAGTCAATCATAACTTACATAAGAATTTAAGAAAAATAGAAGATAGGAATTTCATTTTTAGAAAAAAAATGATCTTTAAAAAAGATATGATTTTAAAAAAATGGTGATATATATGTGTTGATCAGAGAAAACATAAAAAAAAGTAAAGATAAATTTAAAATATTAAAGAAAAAGAAAAAAAAATAATGAAAAAGAATGAATGCAAAGAAAAACAAAAAAAACACACGAAAATGAACAAAAAATTATGTATTCACAAACAAATAAACACACAAATAATGGTTTAAACATCATCTTGCTCATGATCTGTTGATTTAAAAGCTAAGTCTATCTAAGAGATTTTTTATTTTTCATTATTTTCCCTTATTACAATTTGCTTAGCTTTACCCTTTTCTTTTGCACGAAGAGTCCCCAAATTAGTGCACTAATTTTTTATATGTCCAGATTTCCTACATTCAAAGCAAATAACATTAGAAGAAAACTTAACATTCTTACCATTTTTACCTTT
Organism: Dendrobium nobile; assembly: GCA_022539455.1. Lineage (NCBI taxonomy): Eukaryota > Viridiplantae > Streptophyta > Magnoliopsida > Asparagales > Orchidaceae > Dendrobium > Dendrobium nobile. The sequence goes on from CM039721.1 coordinate 58,692,502, forward strand.
ATTTCACTTTTCTTGATGCTTATGCTTTAGTGAGCATTCTTGTTTGTTTGATAAGTCATCACTTTCGTCACCAACTAAGCCACTTTTTTTTGTGTTTTTAGTATTTGGCACTATCATTTCACCTGCATCAAAAAGTCTTTTGCTCAAACTTTCACTACAGGAAAACCCGCTATTACCGGCGGATTATATCCGCCCGTGGTCTCTCCCCGTGGACACAACCTTGCCCGTGAAAGCCGTCCGAACCGCCTGACCTGCCTGCCCATGTGAACCGCGGACTGCCCCCGCCTTCGGCTGGATTCGAACCCCGCCCACCCCCTCTCTCACGCGCGCAGCTTCTGCCAACAAGTCTGAAATAGAAAACTGTTGTTTTAGTTACTTTTATATTATTTAACCTATATCCTATTAATTATAAAATCATTAATTTAATTTAACAAAAAATTAAAATTAATTCACTTAATTTAACAATATAAATAATTTTAAATCACTTAATTTTTGTTATTAAATAGATAAATAATTAAATAATAAATTTTTTTATTATAATTTAAGTTATTAAATTCAATAATTTAAGTTATATTTTAAAATAAAAATATTTAATTTCTCATTTTCGTTGGAAATCTGCCAGAAATTCCACCAAAAATTTCTTCGGGAAAATTTCGCCGGAAAACCAATAAAAAATTCTGTCGGAAATGAGCTATTTTCCTGTTGTGTTTGCTCGTAGGCAATGAGTGAGCTAATCAAATTATTAATTGAATATTCATTCAAATTTTTTTATTCATAAATAGCAATAACTTTAGCATCAAACTTATCAAGTAGAGCACGCAAAATTTTATTTATTTTTTTAGAGTTTGAAAATTCTTTACCTAAAGCATATAATGATGTCACAATTTGAATAAATCTAATATACATGTCTAAGGTCGTCTCATAAGGTTTCATATAAAACAGTTCATAATCATGTATTAAAATATTCAATATGGATTGCTTGATTTCACTAGTGCCTTCGTATATAGTGTGTAATTTATCTCAAATTTTCTTGCCAGTGGTGCACATGGATACAAATATATAATCATCAGAATTTAAAGCACAGAAAAAATAATTTAATGATTTAGCATTCAATTGAGCATTGATTTATTCCTCCCTATTCCATTAATTTAAAGGAATATCAGTTTTGATTCCATCTAGAACACGTGACGATAAAGAATAACCAGTTAAAATTATTTGCCACATTCAGTAACCAGTTGCTTGCAAGAAATAAACATACAAATTTTTTTAAAATCAAAAGTAATATTTTTAAACAAAGGTAGTCGGGTAAAAGAACATCCTTTCGTAGTATTATGATTACCAAAATTAGCCATTGGTCGAAATTCAAAAAGTTTTCAAAAACTCAATTTTATAAATCCCACTCTAATACCACTTGAAAGATCGATAGGAATGTTAAGCCCTAATGAACTAGTCTCAAGGCTAACCAAGAGGGGGAGATTGAATATTTAAAAAATCTTTAAGCACAAGCACAATCACAACCAAACCAAGATTCACCACTAAATCAAAGTACAAAAATTAAATGCAGAAGCAATAATAAGAAAGAACACACTAGATTTTATAGTGGTTCAAAAAACCTTGACCTACGTCCACTCCCCGAATGCACCCACTGAGTATTGCACTAAACTGAGTGTCTCTCCTTTAGCCCCCACAACTAGGCGGAGAAGCCCTTACAAAATCATTTCCACCTTCCTCGGTGCGGCGCAGTAGCCAGGTCCTTTGACTCTAAAGAGATCTTCTTCTTTGTAAAACTTTCATCACGATGAACCTTGAATTCGATGGTAATAAGGTGCGAGATCGCTGGAGCAATCATGTGAAACCCCCTCCACACTCCCTTGAAACCCCCTCTAAGGATCTTCTCCTTCTCTCAAACTTCACCCTTTCGTCTCTCCCTTTCAAGTTCTCTCTTCAAATTTTCTCCAGAAGAACGAAGCTACAATGGCTACCAAAAGACACTTTCAAAGTCTTTGATAAAGCTTAAATAAAAGAGTTCCAAATTTTCTCTTAATTGCAACAAACTGATATTATCGCCCAGGATTATATTCCTATCATCCTGTACAATTAGTTCAAATTATAGAGCATCGGCTAGAGCATAACCCTAATTGCATGTATGGACGATGGAAAAGTAAGCTGATCATCTGGACTGACTAGTACAAAAAAGGCACATATCGTCTAGAAGATCGCCCTGAAGAGAAGCAGGCTGATGTTTGATCATCCATGAAGAACTAAGGTTTGTGAACTTATTGACCCGGCCGATCCTGCGATCATCCAAGATGATATGATTGAGCAATTAAACCTTAATTGCTTTCTTTAATTACTAGATTAATTTAGGCATAATTTTTATTGCATCGTCCAGGATGATGTCCAAAAATAAAAGATACCTAAATAGATATGGCAGTAGATTCTTTCTGATTTGAGCCTATCATCCCGTTCGATACTAATATTGTCCAAGACGATGCACTTAATTGTTGCTACCTTAACCAGGATGCTCTAATTAGGGTTTCTATTTTCAAGTGATCTTCTAGGCCAATTTTTGGATCGTCCCGGATGATGTGATCAAAAATATAAAACTCTAAAAAATAGACAAATAATATAGAGCAAGGTTACAAGAAAGCATACACCCTTATAGGATATAACTAAAAAATACATCAATGAAAATTATAAATAAAACTTGTTATACCAAATCTTGAGCCTTGAAAAGTGCACTGTAAACATGAAATGTTAGTATATACATAAACAAAAATATATTGCAAATACAGGTAGACAACGGAAAGAGAGTCACAATATTTATTAGCATTAAAAAAACATAAACTCATAAGCTCGAGTTGCAACACTCACCCACCGGCTGATCTCTAATAACCAAAGGAGACCCCATCCTCAACTTCATAGTCGGAATAGGAAAAGAAGAATGGTTGCTGACGGTGAACGCCGTCGATCAACCCCCTCCATTCGTAGAAAAAAACGAGGATTTAAAAACTTATGGGATTTTCTCTTCATTGTGTGTTTGCATGTTACATTTATCTTTCTAATTATTGTATGAGATTAGTCTAGATATCATATGATATGATAAACTCCAAGGCAAAATATTATTTATTAGTTTTAATTAAATTAATAGTAAATTTTAAAATTAATTTGTAATATTTTTTCATTTAAATCAAAATTTCATAGCCTTAGGGCCGAGCTTTTGATTGAAATCAACCTCTTTATATTATCATGAGGGGTATGGGGTGAGCTTGACCATAATAGATATTAGTTCATATACACTTTTATCATGTCATTTCCTAATGTATATAATTAAAATCCATTATATTAAAGGTTGATAACTTTGAATTCATTAAGGACTCCTACAATAGTGTTTCTAACTTGATGTCATAATTTAATTAAATATGCATAGTCGAATGTCGAGCTTTTCACTTCAGTTCATCCCTATGCGTCTACAGATTATAAGCCATGTATTTTTCTATTAATTTATATTTTCTTCATGGTTTAAAATCATGAGATTCCATCTAGATGATGTACTTCATGATGATTAAGCATTTCAAGATTGGTCATGGCTAACTACCTTCATGTCTAAGTAATATCATGCTTAACAACTTGATCTATGAAATTTTGATCAAGTTTAATTTAACTTTTTAGTGGATTTCCCTTTTAATCTCATTCACTCTAATTTATTATATGTGAATCAATAATTATCATCACATGATTTTCTATGTGGAGAGATAGTCGTCTTATTTGATTATGATGATTGACCATTTGCTTATAAGTAGACTAGTCTTGAAGTGTAGACTATCCTATTTGGGTGATGACTTTTGAATCATAGTATATCTTTTTTTTTTCTTTTTTTTATGATGTTGTCTCTTCAAGGTGTCCTTTACTCTAATAATCTTAAGAAATTCAATCCAATTAAGAGATTGATTAACCCAAACTCTGTTGTTTAAAATTTTATAAATATAAAAATTTAGAATAAAATTTTTAAAGCATTTAAGACGATTTTAGATAAGACTTATTAGTAATAAAATTTTTGATAGAATTTCACCTTGGCTTCCGCTCATTATGATCTACACCTTCCTCCTCCAAGTTGTTTCACTCAGGTTTCTTATCTGTGAATGAGTTTCCCTCTCTTTCATATAGCCTTAACCCTTACCCTAAATTGTAAGTCTCTAACATAGTTGAGGAAGAAGGACACTTTGGGATAAGCTCAAAAGTTTGGTTCTTATTATTAATGATATCAAATATCCTAGGGTCATTTGGGTGACTTCAATTGCTACAAAATCAGTCATGAAAAGAAGGGCGGGCCTGCTCTTACCTTGTACTTTTTGTATGATTATAACAACATTTTTTTTATATGGCTCTTATTGAGATTGCTTTAGCTGGTTTGTATTTTACTTGGTTTAACAATATGCAAGACTCGTCCATTCATATTAAACTCGACATGGTTTTATCTAATAGCTTATGGTTAGATTTGTTTCCCTATCTTCTTACAATGTGTTAAGTTCTTGGCTTAGACCATTCCCCTCTTATTTTCATTCCATACAACATTCCACCCAACCAAAGTATATGCTTTTATTCAAAAATTATTGGATCAAACCAACCCCCTTCAGGAAGTGTCTATTGGATGTCTTTGTTATTCCCATACTCAATACAGACACCATCACCTTTTTGTATTACAAACTTAGGCTTCTTTGAAATGCTATTATATATGAGAATTAGAATTTATCATGTTTGAAATAAATAGATCTACAAGAGGGGGGGGGGGGGGGGGGGGAGTGAATTGTGAAAACTTTGTTCCAATAATTAAAACTTAAGAAGGAGTTCGAATTGTTTTTTTTTTATGTTTTTAAATTTTTAACATGAAAATTTAAACTGTTATGAAGTCAAACAATTGAACTCAACGTGCAGCAATAGAATCCTTTTCTTTCACAAATTTCACCAAGCAAATATTATGAAAATTAATGCAAGTAAAAGTAAAAAATGATAAGGAAAAAGCACACAGGAATTTTATAGTGGTTCGGTCAAACCATGACCTACATCCACTCCCCGGAGTCCTCCGCTCTGGGAATTTCACTATAAACTATATCTCTCCTTTTGTCCCCCTCGACAAGGCGGAGAAGCCCTTACAATAATCCCTTTCACCAACCCAGCGTGGCAGAGTGCCAAGCGCTGTTTTCACCCTCCTGGTGATGGCAGAGAACCTTCTCGTTTTTCTCCCTCTTGGAGAAGGCAGAGTACTTTTGAGGTCATTGATGTAGAAGAGTCTCCCCCTCAGAGAGCCTCCCACAAGTTTTTCTCGGGCCATAGGAGGAGCAAGATGCAGCAAGTATGGAGCAACCGTGTGATCTCCCTCACACCTCTTCTCCCTCACCAAGCTCACCTTCTCCTTCCTCTCTCGAACCCTCAAAACTTCTCAAGAGCTCTCTCCCAAGGATTTCCTCTCTAATCACGTTAACCTCTTTCTATCTCTCTTAAAAACATAACTAATTTGACACACAAACGGGCTCCAAAAATCCCTAAAATTTTCAAAGTAGCCGTTACTATCATACAGTAGGATTTCTAATCGTACAGTATGATATGTATAACATGCCTCATCCTGGTATGAAGTTGTACAAACAGTTCAAAATATAATCGTATAGTACGATACTAAATCGTACGGTATGATCCTCAACATTACTGCTCGTACAAGACCATAGCCGAGATGATCAAATGTCATCTCTGTTCATCGTACGGTATGATCTACATTGTACAGTATGAATGGTCAAAATCAAGGAATCATTCAGGATGAATTCTGGAACGATCAAATGTTGTCTCTATTCATTGTATGGTATGATCTACATCGTACAGTATGATGAAATAAAAAGTTAGGATCATCTAGGATGATCTCTGGGAGGATCAAAATTCATCTCTATTCATCATATAGTACGAATATATTGGTACAGTACGATTATCAATCAATAATTAGGCCTTGATTTATTCCACTAATCACGGGTTAATTTAAGTAAGTATTTAAAATAGATCGTACAGTATGAAGTGATTCGTATAGTACGAATGGTGGAGAATAACTTACTTAAGTTAATGTGATGGCTAGGGTTTTGGATTTGAAACACATCGTACAGTACGATTTGTTCACAGATAACGTTTTACAACATAAGATTGTACAGTACAAAATATTGTCATATAATACGATTACCAGAGAAAGAAAAACTATTTTTTTTACTTTTAAAACCCTCTCCCCCTGTGTGTGTGCATGGTTGCTCAGACTTACATGCAATTTGTGGTCAGACTCAAGAAAATAAAAAATAAAATAAATAAAAAATTATATGGTCAGACTCATACTCCTAATCTAACCTAACTTGAGTCTTCCCATTGTCCTGAGTGTCTTATGATCTTCCTGAAATGTTAGTACTCACGGACAATAACAAACCATAACTGATATTCAATGAAAAATAGTTCAGGCGACGTTATTTGTCATCATTAAAATTTCAAACTCAGGGTCATGGGTCGCAACAATGTTAACTTACATTAAGAAGAGCTTGACTTGCAATATGAATAAGGGAAAATTTTTAATTTTATTAGTAGGGATCCCTTAAACTCAATCTTGAATGCCAAGCCTAAAACATTAAACTAGTGTTTCTCCTCCTCTGTTTCTACCTAGTCCTCCTGGATTGTGTAAAGAAGAAAAACTAAATGATTTACAAAAGGTGAAGATGGCCTCCACTTCCTCTATGATAAGATAAAATGTATGAAAAATCATAATATAATCATACATTTATCCACCTTGCATGGTTCCTACTTCCTACCATACCCGAACTGACATTGCTCAAGTCGCTATATCTCATTTCAAAAAGTTGTTTTAACTCCATAAACTAAATATCAAACCATGTTATTCATCCTTATGGAAATGTTATTCCTCCCCATCTTGCTACTCTGCTAATAGCACCTTTTCTTATGCTAAGATTTGTGACACTATTTTTGACTCAATAAGAACTTTGCTCCTAGTCCCAACATGTTCACTTTTGATTTTTATACTACTAACCAGGATATCATTGGTATGCATGTTTGCAAGGCTGTGAAGTACTTCTTCCAGAAAGGTTATCTTCCATGAAAGGTCAAGACTACTGGAATTGCATTAATTCCCAAAGGGAAGCATGCTAATTGTATTAATAATTATAGACCCATTTATTTATGCATTGTATTTGCAAAATTATTGCTAAGCTTCTCACTTCTAAAAGGAAACCTCTTGCATCTTGTTTTTCATCCAGCTCATATAGAGTTTATTTCCAAAAATTTTCATACATATAATGTGATACTGATAGAGAGGTAACTTTAGAATTCAAAGGGAAGAATAAATATAATCTCTTCAATGCAAAAATAGACATTCTTAAGGCTTTAGATTTGGTCTCTAGCTCTTTCACCATTCAAAACTACATAAAAAAGTGTTTCCAAGTGCATTATTTCCTAGATTAAAGCTTGCATAAAAAATGTGTCTTTCTCTATTTACATTAATGGCTCTCTTGAAGGTTTTTTAAACTCTTTTGCTATAGTAAGACAACGATGCTCGTTATGTCCATATTTATTTTTCATCTCTATAGATGGTGTATCTAATGTTATTTCGAATAATTTATATTCAAGCATTAGCAAGGTCAATTTTTTAACTCTCATCTCTTATATGTTGATGATCTCATTATATTTGAGAATGCTACTTTTTCCAATCATCAATCCCTTAGTAAATTTTTTTATATTTAAACTATATAATTACTCAAAATCAAGTTATTAAATAAAAGTAAATATACTAATTAATATAATTATAAAAATTAAAAATATTAATTAATATAAAATAAAATCTAATAATTACTAATTAATTTCAAAATGAGAATTAATTAAAATAAAGAATTAAAATTAAAATTTAATTAAAATAAATTATTAATTTAATAATTAATTAAATTACTAATAAAATTACTAATTACTAAAAAATTAAAATTTAAATAATAATTTTAAATTTAAATCTTTTTACTTAAATTAAGGAAATAGTTAATATTATTTTTAATCCTTTTTTAAATCATTTAAATAGTTAAAATTTTAATCATTTAAATTAATTTTTTTAAAATACGTCGGAAAACTGGAAAAGCCACCTGAAAATCTGCCGGAAATTCTGCTAGAAAGAAACCGCTGGAAAATTCCATCTAAAAAGTTGTCTAATTTTCTTCCGCCGAAAAACTGTTAGAAAGTCGCTGGAAAATTAACTGCTGGAAATTCGCCGGTAATGGGTGATTTTCCTTTCGTGAGGTTTGAACATTAACTACTCCAAAAACTATTATTTTTAAACACACTGCTAATCATCAACTTTTGGTGTTTACTTTGAATTTCAATTTGGAAGAAAATTGCATTTAGTATCGGGCATTCACATTGCTATTAGATGTCAGCTTGTTTCATACTCTTAGGTATTATTTAATACAGCTTCTCTTCGCCATGAAGGTTGCAAAGGCAAAATCCTATATTTTTCCAACAAACTTCAATACATCAAATTTACCATTTGTAATTCAATAGCTTACTAGATCAGAGGATCGATTATACCTAAGAGCTCCCTAAAAATTTTGAACAAGCTTTGTTTTAGATTTGTATATCTTTATGATACTTCTAAGAGAACTCTTTCATTGATCTCATGGAAAAACTACCAACCTAAGGCATTTGGTGGGTTGGGTATTCCTACTCTTAAAATTTTAATTCATGCTTACAATTACACACCTATTTAGACATTTTTCAAGACTAATAATCTTATTTCCTACTAGTGGAGACAAATATCTTTCTTTATTGAAGCCTACTTCTTATCCCACTTAAATTCTTGAAAATGATTAGAGAAATTGTTTTTAATATTAAGCATTTGCTGAATTTTTATATTCATGTTGACAATAATTTATCACTTTTCTTGGACCCCTAAATCCATGGTAAATCATTTTTTGAGATGCACACTAGCACCATTCTCCTTTCCAAGCAACATTTATGCTTAATGGCATTAGCAACAATGTAAATGCATAAATTATTTTCATAAACTGCAAAATTTATCATATTTGGAGAGAAAGAAGAAACATAAGATTTGAATCTATTTTCAAATGCAAAGATACTGTCATTTACATTATTGCTAATGCATTTAAACACAGAATTTCAAATTGGAAGACTTACAAAGAAATCTCAACTATGCTTGATAGACTGCCTTTTGCACCCTACTTTTGATAACTGCACAATCCTGGATGTTCAATTTATCTTTTCTTTGGCAGCCGAATGTGCAATTTTTTGGTTTTTGGCTTGATCATGAGGCAGGATTATATGCTGAATTGGGAGATATTTGGCTTTCTTCTGAGTCCAATGGCCTTTTTCTTCTGCTGCTTAAGTATTTCTGACTGACTTATGTTCTAATTTTGTTTACAATTTGGCCCCTCTCTGCAATTCGCTTTCTTCTAATTTTGTTATAGAATGAAAAATCAGGCTACACCTTCATTCCCCTCCCTCCCCACCAAAAATAAATAAATAAATAAATTTTTTTGGGACATTTAGGTCCTTTAAGGCAATCTCACAAACACAACATATACATAAGAACTTTTATTATATCATCTGACCGGACGTAGCTCTAAGTTCGGTCAGAGGATTGTTACTCAGTTTTTGCTCTGTATTTGGTCGGTATTGATAGGTATTATTTGGTAATAACGAGGAATATCGCTCTGTGAAGATCAATACCGAGTAATACCGAGCAATACTGAGCAGTACCGAGTAATCCCAAAAAAATACTGAGTTTTTCTAGAAAAAATTTGGTATTTTTTGGGATTACTCGGTATTGCTCGATATTACTTGGTATTTTGTCTTCACATAATGATGTTTCGCGTTATTGTTGGTATTGCTTGGTATTTGCTCGGTATTTCTCATTTTGTGACTGCGATCTTAGTGCCGGCCGAACGTAGCTCTACGTACGTTCACCATACATAATAAAAGTTCCATACACAAAAACTTGAACCTAAAACATCAATTAGTTGAGAGCATAAGATGAGCTGTGTAAAAAAAAAAGACTAGATTTTTATACCCGCAAACCTTATCATGAGTACGAAATAGGACTGGTCACGACAAGAGCTGCGATCCCGCATCTGTTTCTTGGTAACTTAGTTTTGGTAGAGTTTAATCGAGCAAAAAAGATTGCGGGTCCCAAAATTCCCCAAAAAAAAAGAGGATTGCGGGCCCTACCTTATTTCCTTTGAAATTATTTTTTTAAAAATTTATTTTTTTTAATTTGTTGTTTTTTTTTTTTGGGAAAATTTGGGCTTCACCCTTTCTATTGAATCAGCAAAAAGTTACATGTGTGAGAACCACCAAGAATAGGCCAAAAGAAAAATAGGCCTGAATTGAATAAAAACTCAAAAGCTAACAGCAAATACAAGCTGCTCAAATATGTAAGAAACTATAATTGAACTATCAAAAAAGGTGACACAGAGAACCATCTCCCAAACGATAATAGACTAGACTCCGAATAATGATAAAAGTCAAATAACCCTGGTTGCTCGAAGACCGTCCAAGGGTCCAGCATAGGGAGCGTCATCATCGTCCAGTCTGGGCTAGTAGGCTGAGACGAAGGGACAGGGACCCGAGTAAAGCATCTAGCACGTTAGAATAACTCCACCAATTATGTAGGATTCCACCATTTCATAAACTTCATGAGCAGATTTCTTTTAATACTTAACAAAATAGTGTACCTGCATTGATAGTTCCCACCAAATCTTCTATTATTTCTTTCTTTCCAAATATAATAAATTATACCACAAACAGACACCTTGTAAGCTTTTAGTACTTCATGATTCTCAGAAAAAGCTCCAGTTAACTAGTCAAAAACTTGCATGATAGAAGGTCTAAAAAGGAAAATTTCCATCCCAGGAATAATGCCTTTAAGGATGTCAAAAGAAAAAGGGCATTCAAAAAACATATGGGACACAGATTCCTCATGGGTATTACACAAACTGCACTGAAGGGGGACGTAAATATGTCTAGAAAGAAGAGCAGCGGCAGTCTTTAAACCCCCAACTAAGACGAGCCAAACAAAAATAGTGTGTTTAAGAATGTCTCCTATGCCATAACATATTAACCCACGGGCAGTCAGAAAAATTTAAATAAAATTCATCTATAAAAAACTTGAATCTAATTTTCCTACTATCATTCCATAACAAGCAAGAACCAGAGCCAACAGAAATCTGAATCCCATCAAAAACCTGATGCAACAGTTGGGGGATTTTTACCAGAAAGTTCCCAAGAAGCCCTAGAAATAAGCTCAAAAAGTGTGAGATCGGGTATAATGTCAGGGGAATCAACACCAAAATAATCCCCTAAAGTAGAATTATGACACCAGTGATCCCACTTCAGAGAAACCGGGGAATTTTGTGTAATAATAAATTTAAAGCAATGTTTAGTATTAGCAGCAGTTTTGGTAATGGATTTCCAGAGTTTAGAAGCAGATTCTAGAGGCAGCTTCCACGGGGATATGTATTTGGTTAGTAGCCAAGAGGAAAGTGGAGTAGAGCCATTGTACATCCTGTAAATAACAGAGCAGTGGTAAGCAAACTGCAGGGCTTCAATTGAAGGAATGCCCAAACCACCTTTTGATTTAGGTTTACATATTTTGTCCCAGGAAAGCATATGAAGCTTCTTAGCTGAATAAACATCCCCAAAGAACAGAAATCTCGAGGATAATTTTTTGTAAACCTTATACACAGTTTTTGGCAAAATAGAGCCACGGATCCAATAGGCTATAGTGTTTTGTATGGTGAATTTCAAGTACTGAAGTCTACCTGCAAATGACAACAAGTTTGCTTTCTAGCCATTAAATTTCTTGTTTAAACTATCCATAAGAGGGAGGTAGTCACCAATTTTAAGCTTGTGGAACGAAAGGGGAATACCAAGATAGGTGATTTTGTCAACTATGGTATGTATGGATAGCTCTTGACAAATTTCAAGATGATTTCTGTGATGTTTAGGAAACATAATAGAGCTTTTATCATAATTGATAAAGAGCCCCGTGGAGTTAGCAAAGTCCCTGATCACAGAAGTAAGTATTTGACAATTTTCAATTGTGGCCTCCCAAAGATCAAGACATCATCTGCATAAAGCAAATGAGTAAGAGAGAAATTATCTATAGAAATACCTTTGAATCCCCTTCCCTCTAGCAGATTAGAGAATGCATCCATGATCAAACAAAATAAATAGGGATTGAGAGGGCACCCCTGCCTTAGCCCGGCAGTAGAAGAGAAATAACCTTCAAGTGCTCCATTTAGAACAATAGAGTAATTAACATCCGAAACATAAGTCTTGATCCAATTCACAAAGGTGGTTGGGAAACCTTTTTGCAATTTCCTAGCCAACATAAACTATCTAGAAACACAGTCAAAAGACTTTTTAATGTCTAATTTAGCACAAAAAGATTAGCACCTCCTCTTTTCCCCACATAGTAAAGGATATCACTAGCAAGCACGATGTTGTCAGTAGACACTCTTGATTTCACAAACCTCGCTTGATTATCTTTCACAATCAAGCACATAACCGGCTTTAATCTATTAACCATAACTTTGGAGATAATTTTGTACAGGACATTACACAAGGCAATGGGCCTATAATCAGAAATGTTGGCTGCATTTTTATGTTTTGGATGATGGCTAAAGCAGTGGATTTGACCCCATTAGGCATATAGCCTTTAATGAAAAAGGATCGAACAGCCCTGCAGACAGTGGGCCCAAGAATATGCCACCCCGATTTGTAAAAGTGGAAGTTGAAGCCATCAGGCCCCGGTGTAGAGGTGGAAGAGCCAGAGAAGACAGCCAATTTAATCTCATCATCACTCACAGCAGAAGTAATGGAGGATTCAAAAACATCAGGCATAGCACAACCAATAGGAAAAATTTCCAGATCCAGAGAAGAAGGGGGAGTAGGGTTATAAAGATCTTGAAATTACTGTATAATAGAGGAAACCACTTGGGCTCTGGTGATTTGGGGATTACAGGCAAGAAGATTAGCAACTTATTTGGTGCCCCCATTTTTGTACTAATCTTAGTATATAATAATTTAAGATCATCTTCTCTGTTCTTTAGCCAGTTTACCTTGGCCCTTTGTATGATCCAGGAAGCTTGCGAAGAAGAAGAGTTTGCCAGTTTTATGTTAACCTCCTTGAAATCATGATTCAGAATGGGATTGTAAGGATCGGATTGTAAAGAATCCAATAGAGCCTTTTGCCTTAGATGTAATTGGTCAATGTGCTTACTGATTGTAGTGGTTGTGGCCCGAGATTGAGATTTAATACTATTTTTTTAAAATCTCAAAGTATTACAGAAATGAGACAATGGATTTCCCAAGCAAGGCAAGTAAAGAGGTTCAAAAAAAAGGTCCTAGTATTTATCAATTTTGGACCAATAATTTTTGTATAAAAATTTGTGTTTTACATGAATGCTCCTACCAGAATGTAAAATAATCGGACAGTGGTCCGAGCAGGAGGGGCTCTGGTAAGAACAGTATGAATCAGAGAAAGCATTAATCCAGCCTTCATTGACCAAAACTCTGTCAAGTTTGATGTGTATAGGTTGATCCATATGTTGATTGAACCAAGTATATTTGCACCCAATAGAATGCAAGTCCCTGAGCCTATTATTAAAGGTCATATTGTTGAAGTCAAGAAAAGCAGAGTTTGGAATAGGAGTCCCACCCAGTTTATCCGAAGCAAATCTATAGCAGTTGAAATCACCAATAAGAGCCCAAGGAAAAGCAGCAGGAGGGGCAACCTTGGCAATATCCTCCAAAGAATTTTACATTAAAGACAACTGTTGGATGCGTAAATCACAGTGAGGTGTAGGAGGGAAACATTGCCAACCAAAAGAGAACCAAAAATCAGTTGGGAAGTGATCAAGGAAGGGTTGAATTGAATTTTGGCTGAGTTCCATTTAAGCCAAATTCTCCCAGACTTTGACAGGTTGAAGTTGTGATAACTTTGCTCATTCAAAAAAAGGGACTGAGAAGATTCAAAGAACGGAAAGAGTAATGATTGAGCATGTATCCTATTCTCTAAGATGCATACCATGTCTAATTTGAAAGAGTCAATTAGATGCTTACAGCATAATACTTTATCAGGCCGGTTAAACCCCCTGATGTTCCACGCCACTATGGGTGGCAAAGACATTAAGATTTGGTTTGGGAAAGGGATTTTTGACCTGCTTCCCTTTAGCAGATTTTTTGGCGGCAACTATTACCTGTTGAGATTTCACCTTTCCCGCAGCTTTATGCTTAGTCAATTGACCATAATCGTCTATAACTTCAATCGTGGCATTTTCAGTCATCTCATGCAAGGCTTCAGTGTGAGAACTAGATTCATCCTCAATATTCAATGCATCGAATTTGTTAGGGGATATAAAATCTTTTTGTTGTGAGGGGGGGCTTGGGCTCAAAACACTATTGGATAATGAAGCTACATCCTTGGGAGAGTTTAAGTTAGGAATGCTAGAAACTATAGCATCTTTAGTAAACTGGAAATCAGTTAGAGATGGATTTTGTGGAGGTACCATGGGCGGGGGGATCTGTTTTGTGAGGTGAGGGAGAATGTGGCTGATAATGCAGGGGCTAACCAATCACACTAGAAACACCTTGCTTAGTCAAAACCAAATCTGGATTGCGATCCAAAGAGGTAGATACCCCTGGCTTGTTCAGTGTCGAATCTTGATTGAGATTGAGAGAGGTGGAATCCACATGTTTAGAAATAGGAGGTCTTGAATTTTTGTGAGAGTTGGGCTGATTGCGGGACCTAGGGTTTATTCTAAAACTCCTTCCTCTATTCATAGTTTCTTCGTTAACTTTACCAACAGTATCAACAACTAGTTTTGAAGGGCAAGTAGAAGAAAAATGCATTAACGACTTACAGTGCTCACAAGGGTAAGGACGCCACTCGTATTGCATAGCCAGACTTACCACATCGCCATCCAAAGAGACATGAATCTCGTCCGGGTATGTAGCATTACAATCAACAAGAAAACATATTCGGGCGTAAGTAAGATGGGTCTTTTGCTCAGTCAGATTATCCGCAGCTATAGGAACCCCGATCTTACTGGCAATCCGCGAGATACCCTCCGAATTCCAGCATGCAAGGGGTAGGTCATGGATTTTCACCCAAATCGGGACAGACAAGAAGTCTTCCTTTTTTGGCTTGAACTTAGGATGCCATTTCTGGAGCACGAACAGCATACCCAACAAAAACCAAACTCTACGGGACCACACCATGTCAAAATCTTCGACGCAGGAGAAATGCAAAAGGAAAAAACCATCATTAAGAGATAGGAGCTGAACAGAACCTTTCAAGGACCATGTCTTTTTGATAGCACCCAGCAACAACTCGTAAAAAATCATCGCCCTATAGAATAACCAACTAGACAGAGTTTCCAGTCTTCACCTCCCTTTGAAAGCTTTTCCCCTGAGAAGGGAATGATCTCAGGCTCCGAGGGGAAGTGGGAGAAGTGTAAAACTTTCGGAGTGTTGTCCTTATTAGCAAAAACCTTATTCCAGTTCCTAGGAACTGGGGAACCACCCCACCAAAAGACATCCCAAACTGAGGAAAGTCTGAGGCGAGAAGGGAAGCATCCATAGAGAGAAGTGAAGAACTACCTCCGGCATAGCCGGAGGAGGAGGAGGAGAAGGAAAGTCAGCAAAGAGCAAAGGAGGAGGAAAACCCTAGCCACCCTCTAAAAACTTTTATTTAATTTTTAATTTATTGTAATCGCTTCAGATTCAGACATTTTGATGATGAATTCTTAGAGGACACGTAGCATGGCTACGAGACACCGCACAGCTCAAATCATTTGCGGCCAACTACTTTGCAGCGTGTAATGCGGTGAATTGTTTCTTCGTTATTTAATTTATAGAAGAGGAAATTGAAATTGCCTATGAAATAAAGATATGTTCAATGTCGCGTGCTCTTTTGTTTATCAAATCAGAGTTCAATGTACAAGTGCCCTATTTTTTACAGTTAGAGTGAATTTAGAAAGGCAAGGGTAGTAATTGATCTGCTTATATAAAAGCTCTTCGGCAATGTTTCTTACCTTTTCTCTATAGGATTTACTTCTATATTATTAGGCAAGGATGCGAACTACTGTTCAAGGAGCTACCAAACTATCCAAACTAATTTTTAATATTTCTTATTTCAGTGGCTATCTTTGTAATCAAGTAGCCATTTGAAAAATTAGTTCTTCTATTATAGCCTTCTTTTTTTTAATTGTATTATTTGAGTTAAATCTTGGTGGATAATTAGGCCTTGGATTTATATAATTTTTTATGTGATGGGTTCCAATTTCCTACTTGATTTGGTTGACTAGAATTCTAGTTATTACTACCATTTTGAGTGTTACTCCACTTAAAGTTAGGGTGATTTTGTTATCATGGATTATAGCTATTAGAGAAAGGGTTGTTTGTTCAATTATTGATGGCATTTAATAATTCAATTCCTGATGTATTTGACTCACTAGATGATCCAAAAAGATTTTCTTCTACAAGCAAAGGTGCACTTGGGGATTAACTAACTCCAATATTTGTTGGCTTTCTGGATATAGAAATTAATTATGCAATTAAAATTGATTAGGCAGTTTCTTCATACGCACTAACTACCTTCCTATAAAATCAATGTATGAATACCAGTAGTCCAGTATGTCCCTGTATCGTAAGCAAAAAGCATCAATATGACGAAATTCAAATGACTATCTATATAAAGGATAGGGCGCTTGTAAATTTCAAATGGCTAAGTTTATAAACAGATCTATCCTTTACATGTATTGTATATATATATAAAATGACGGGAAAAGCCATCCTCCACCATTTTAGTTAAAATGGCTTCAAATTCATTAAATTCTTTAATTCGTGCAAATCAGTGAATTATAACTTGGTAAATTTCCATAAATGGTGCAAACCCAAGCTTCTCCATATCTTCAAAAAGTAGCATAGCTTTATCCATTAGATTCTTTTCATAGAATAATATTGATCTATCATCAAAAATTATCTTGATCGGGCATGAATCTCGAGGCAAAATCAAGTTGGAAACTTCAAAAAATAATTTGGAAATAATATGAACTCCGATTTTAGCAAACTTAAAGTCGAACTGAACATCTCAGACATACGAACTCAACGACGCAAAATTCGACTCAATCTATGCTCAAATTAGTCAAAATCAAAGACCCAAAGCCCATTTGTAAGGTTCAATCCATAAGTTGGATTACAAAACATTTTCAAATGTGACATGCTTATAGTCGGATCGAGTGGTTCGACGAGACGATTCCAACGAGCCAAAGATCGCCGAATTTTGATATCTTTAAGACATTCAAATGCTCTGTAAATGACTCATGATCAAGCGATTCAACATCGGTCGTCAATTCAAACCACTCCCAATTCATGCCTAATCTTCCTCCTATTTACTAGCCATGCCACTCTCAGGAAACTATAAATAGGCTCCTCATTTCTCATAAAAAGAGACCCCCAAAAGGGGGGGTGGGAGAAAGTGGGCCCAAGCAATAAGAGAAGAGAAGGAATCAAGGAAGAGAAGGAAGACTCCTTCTCGACCACCGTCGAACTTTCATTCGGCAGCCGACCGACGACGAACTTCTACCCAATCACCAATTAACTTTGAAATTAAAGCAAGGAGAAACAGTAGAATGAAGAAAAGAAAGAGAAGAAAGAGAGCTCTCTCGTCACCAGACTATTCCTTGACCACCGCCGAACTTCCACCATACAGCTTACCGAAGCCAGAGTTCTGTATGAATGACATCTGATATCGGAGTTTTGCCTGGTCACCGACTGAGAACGAACTTCAACACAACATTGGACCTTTTCTCATCACCAGATTTCTACTCGATGTTGAACTTCTACCTGACTCTAGACCTCCGCTCGTTGTCAGATTTCTGCTCAACGCCGGACTTCTACCCAAAGCCAGACCTGTGCTTGTCTCCAGATTTCTACTTGATGCCAAATTTTTGCCCATTATTGATCTTTTGTCAGGTTTCTATTCGATGCCATACTTCTGTCTATCGACAAACTTCTACCCAACACAAGATTTGCGCCCGTCTTCGGATTCCTATCTAACACCAGACTTTCGCCGATCGCCAAATTCCTGCCTGACGCCGGACTTATGCTCGTCATCAGAATTACATTGGGCTTCTACCTGATGTTAGACTTATGCCTATTGTCAGACATTCTTCAAACTTCTGTCCATCGCTGGACTTCTTTCCATCGTTGGACTTCTACTTGTCACCGTCCTTCCAACCTCCGTCGTTAGACAACGGTCTTTATGACCTCTATCGCCTGTCGACTATAGTCGTTCTGACTTGCGTCGTTCGTTGACTACAATCTTCTGACTTACATCACCCGCCGACTACAGTCCTTTCGACATATGTTGCTCATCGACTACAGTCCTTCAAACTTACATCACCCATCGACTATAGTCCTTCCGACTTACGTCGCCCACCGACTAGAGCCCTTCCGACCAAGAGAACATGTCAACAGTGATTCTTCCAATTTCCACCATGTATCACACTCTTTATGATGTATATTTGTTACATAATGCTAGGGCCTTCCTTCCAATGAAGGGTCTCATTTGTAATCAACTGCAAATACTAGTGGATTCATTCAAACTGAGCTAGGCCCCATGATTTTTCCCTTTTAGGGGTTCCATGTATAATCTTGGAGTCTCCTTGTTGACCTCATTTTTTGTATGAGGTCACTAAGACCTTCCAGAAGCCAGATTTAATCCTAGACCCTAGGATCCACTCTAGACCTTAGGATCTTTCCTAGAACTAGACCTTAGAGCCTATTCTAGAGCCTAGGATTCCCTTAAATCCTAGATCTTAGAATTTTTTTTTTTCTAGATCCTAGGATCACTCCAACTTCAAATCAACCTCCACCTCTGATCAACCTCAATTTTAAATCAATTCCTATATTTAATCTACTCCAATTTCAATTTAATCCCTACCTGTGATCAATTTGAATCTCAAACTCCATCCAATTCAAATCCAAATTAATTCAAACTTCAAATCAAATCCAAACCCAGAATTCAGACTCAAATTCAAACTCTAGAGGCCTTGTCCTAAAGACCCTTTTCAGAGATTTTTCAAACATTTTAAAACCCAATCAAATGGCCTCTGATTCAGGGTCTATCACTTGCAAAGTGATAAGACATGTCTCTAGAGGCTGCCCTCCAATTTTGAGCCCATTCTGAGGTCTCTAACCCCAGAATCTGAATTAAAATTCAAAGGCTGTAAAACCTTCAATATTTACAACCTATGCCACTGAGCATAACCCTTTTGAGATTTTGACCTTGGAACCCTTATCCAAGCCTCCAATCACTTCCAGACCTTTGAATTTAACCCATTGAGCAGTAAACTGCATTTTTCAGACCCATTTTTGACCATAGTTGACCAATAGGTCAAAATTGACCAAAATACCCCTATGGGGCTCAAATGGGGATTTCAAACCAAATGAGCTCCAAATGGGATGCAACCACCTTTGACAAATTTCAAATATCATTTCAAACCTGTTGAGCCCAAACCCAGACCCTGGGGTCAACCTGGTTGACCAAGTCAACCCAGGTTGACCAAACAGGCCCTTAGGGACTCAAATAGGGATTTTGATCAATTTGACCTCCCCAGACCCAGGAACTACCCTCAATGGTCTCCAAATGCCTTTTCAAACTTGTTGAGCCCAAACCCAGACCCTAGGTCAACCTGGTTAACCAAGTCAACCTAGGTTGACCAAACAAGCCCTTAAGGGTTCAAATGGTGATTTTGACCAAATCGACCCCTCCAAACCCTGGGACCACATCCAATAGACTCAGGATGACGTTCTGAATTTGTTGAATCCATTTCTAGCCCCTGAACCCAACTGGTTGACCAAGTCAACCAGTTTTGGCCTAGAAGCCCATTAAAGGCCCATTAAGCCTCCTTAATCCATTTGACATGCATGGCTCTTGGAACCACCCTCCAATCCACCTAATCAACTCATTTGAATTACCTAAATAAAAATTTCATAACCCTTGATGGAGTTGACTGGTCAACCAGTCAACTCAAGGCTTAAGGGACCATTTGTATGGTCAAACCTTTCAACCCATTGAACCTAGCTCAAGCCACACCCATCCAGCCACTTGGAAAGACTCCATGACCTGCTTGGATGCCACATCAGCCCCATTGACCAGTTGACTGGTCAACCTGGTCAAACCCAAGCTTAAACCTCTTCTAGAAGGCTTTATCACATGCTAAGCCCCTTTCCCTTGATTTAAGCTTCTTTAGGCCGACCCCTTAATGTCCTAAAGCTCACTTGGAGCTCTCCTAACCAGGCTCAGGGTCTGGTTTAGCCTTAAATGGCAATGTCTCCTCCACTCATCCCAAAGCCGCCCAATAGGATTGAGGCGTGCCCAGCCTTTGGGTCAGCCTTCTGGTTGTCCCAGGGACACTTGGCAACATCTGAGGACCTGGTGAGTCAATCCCAGCCATCCGTTTGGCCTGGGGGCGTTTGAATAGGGGGAAAAGGCCTTAATGCCATACACTCTAACCCTAATCATCTCTCACTACTCAAGCCCTCTCAAGTCCTGTCCCCTGTTCGTTTTGAATCTCCAGAGCTTCCTCTACCTCCCCACTACAAAATCCAAGTGGTTGCACGTCACCGGCGGCGAGTTCTCCGGCGAGTACACCACCTAGACCGTCCCAAGCCTACAGCAGTCGATCCAGACGCGTTCGAGCTCGGATTTTTGCTGGGGACCTTCACTTGGACAGTCTACAAGCTCATCCATCCAGAAATCTCGAAGATCTAACGGTATAATCCCTAAAACCCTAGATCTAGTTCACATTAGTTAGATCTAAATAGCTTTATGCTTTTAGGGTTTTAGCCAAAACGAACTATTCCCCACGATTTCTGTTCATGTCTTCAATCTACGTTTAAAATTTCAAGTGAAATGATCAATCCGATCGAGAGAACGAGGCAAAATACGTTCTCTAGGGCGTCACTCACGGTCTCCGGTGAGTGTACTTGTTTCTGGACCGTTGATCGCTCGATCAACGGTCCAGATCCAGCCCTTCCGCGGTCTGATCCGACCGCGCATTCGATCTGTCGTTCGATCAGCCGTCCGGCGACATCTGAGCCCTCGGATCAGAAACCACGGAGTCAAATCCCACCGTCTGATCTCGTCCCGCAGAGATCAACCGCAGGATGTGATCTCATCCGTTGGATCAGACCCGCTGTGATCCAACGGCTGCCACGCGCCGCTGACGTGGTTAAGTGAAAACCGCATGAAGCGGCCCGCGGCGAGACGCGTGTCCCCGCCGTCGCGCGGTTTCGATCCCGCGAATCAGAGCGTGCCGCGTGTCTGACCGCCGCCATTTTAATTAAGGAAATTGTGTTTTAATTAGTTTTAATTACAGAAACTTAAAAAAAATTACAGTAAATCAAATACATAACCAAAAATTGAGTACAATATATCAAAATTTTCAGAATTTCACTAGTTTATTTTAAAAATAAAATCAAACTCTTTTGGTTATTATTTTATTAGTAATTTAAGAAATACAGAAATATGTATTTTATTTTTAATTAATTATGTATAAATTATTTTTATCTGAAATTTGGCATGCATGTTGTTGAGAGTATGGCTGGTCTCCAGAAAAATTTTCAATATTATTTGAATAGATTTTGATGGTATTTTGGATTATTGAAGCTTATTAACCTTTTTATATTTAATTAAATATCAAGTATTTTGAAAAATACAAGGAAAATCTTTTATTATTTTCAAACTTCTATGGAGATCAGTGGATCCTTCAACTCATTAACATGTATTTTAATAATATATTTAATTATTTTATAATATATATTTCTATTTATATTATATATATCCATTTATATTTATGTATTTTAATATATATTTTGAAACTATATATATGTAAATCTTTAAGTGTTTAAGAAGTCACTTGAGATCTTAAATGTTGATTGAGCATATTTGAATAGAAATAAAGGGGATGATTAGTGGATAATCATTCTTTGATTATTCACTAATTTTGTCTTAATTATGTTAATTAGTTAATTGCATGCTTAAGGTGCACACACCACTTAGTCTAAGGCTCTCCTAGATTTAGGTATTGAATGTGTTTATGTGGTTCATGCATGCCTTGTGTATTGAGTATGAGGGTTAGTTCAAACATTGATTCAAGCCCATCAAGATTAGTGACATAATTAAGGACAATAATTAAGGACTCTGTATAGAAAACTTAGAAAAATTTCCATAATTAGGATTCACTTTCCCTTGAGTTGAAACTTTGAACATTTGAACTTAGTGACACCCTCAACCCCTAGGGAAATTTTCACTGATTTTTGAGATCATTAGGTCTCCTAATTAATTTTCTAAGTCTTAAACCTTATTAAAGCCTTTTAAAACTTCTAAAAATTGTAATAAATCCAATTTAAATCCAAAAATTACATATAAACCTCAAACTGACCAGAATTCAGTCCTTAATCTATGATAATTGGAAGCCCCTTGATTTGATAGCAATTTAAACCCCTAATTATTTTTAAGTAAAAAACTAATGTTTAATTGAGATAATTAATTAATAATATTAAAAAATCAAAAAAAATCTCCCAAACACTTGGGGATCTCTCCTTAGATTATTCCTGACGTTTGGAGGTGTTTTCAAGAGATTGGGAATTTGTTTAAAGCAAAATCACAAAAGAGACCCTCTAATTAAGAAATCCCTAAAATTCATTAAAATGCCCAAACTTCAATAATCCATAACTAATCCTAGAAAAATCCAAATTACCCAAACTCACTTGCATTCAACTCATATTGATGTCTAGTATTTATTAAAAATATTAAATTCCAGAAATTTGCAATATTTTAAAAAAGTCAACAAATCGGTCAACTTTAAGTCAAAACTAGTTCAAAACTTCAAACCTTTGTAATAAAATGTAGAAAAATCCAATTTTAACGTACTTACCTTCTAACTGATCGTAGTAAGGTCTAGTATTTTAATAAAATACAAACACTCCAGAAGTTGGTCGTAATCAAAATTTCAATTTTTAACCCCTTTATTAAATCATTAAAATATTCAAAAATTCATAAAACTCATAATCATTCTAAAATTCAGAAAATATTGGTTTAATGTCCAAAACACTTAACAAATCCTTTAAAACACAACAAACACCCTAAAGTTGAAGTTTATTGGCCTGGACTACTCCGGGCTGCGGGGCTAAGTGTCCTAAGGAGGCTGGTTCCTCGAGCTGGTGGCACAACGCCACGAATGGATTCTAAAGGGTGTCAAACCTTAAAATGGATTATTTTTTTTAATTATTTAACGTTTTAAAAGTCTCTAATTCAATTACATTAATTTGGTTTATCGGCTGGACTACTCCGGGCTGCGGGGCTAAGTGTCCTAAGGAGGCTGGTTCCTCGAGCCTGGTGGCACAACGCCACGAATCAATTAATGGCAAACTTAAATTAATCAAATTTAAAAATCAGTAATTAACTCATTTTTGTATTAATCCACTTTTTTAATTCCAACCAATTTAAATAACTTAATCAACCCGATTGCTATGGGTAACCCAGGCCTACGAGGCTATTAGCTTAGCCCCAAGGAAGGTGAAATAAACTTCACGGACTCGGTGTGAAACAAAGGTAGTAAATCAATTAAATTTTAAATATATTTAATTAAAATTCCTAATTTATTAATACTTGAATTTTAATCTAAATTCCCTCCTAAGCCTTAACTACAAACTCAAACTTTTAGACAAACTTTAACTAATCACCTACTTTAGAATCTATCAGCCACAACGAACCTTTCTCACCACTTTAGATGATGTGCTAGATAAACCAACTCTAGATCTAGGTTAGGCGGTGTTTACTTTACTGCTCAGTGCCGAATTTTTTTTTCGTCAAAGCATGTTTAGTATTAGCAGCAGTTTTGGTAATGGATTTCCAGAGTTTAGAAGCAGATTCTAGAGGCAGCTTCCACGGGGATATGTATTTGGTTAGTAGCCAAGAGGAAAGTGGAGTAGAGCCATTGTACATCCTGTAAATAACAGAGCAGTGGTAAGCAACTGCAGGGCTTCAATTGAAGGAATGCCCAAACCACCTTTTGATTTAGGTTACATATTTTGTCCCAGGAAAGCATATGAAGCTTCTTAGCTGATAAAACATCCCCAAAGAACAGAAATCTCGAGGATAATTTTTTGTAAACCTTATACACAGTTTTTGGCAAAATAGAGCCACGGATCCAATAGGCTATAGTGTTTTGTATGGTGAATTTCAAGTACTGAAGTCTACCTGCAAATGACAACAAGTTGCTTTCTAGCCATTAAATTTCTTGTTTAAAACTATCCATAAGAGGGAGGTAGTCACCAATTTTAAGCTTGTGGAACGAAAGGGGAATACCAAGATAGGTGATTTTGTCAACTATGGTATGTATGGATAGCTCTGACAAATTTCAAGATGATTCTGTGATGTTTAGGAACATAATAGAGCTTTTATCATAATTGATAAAGAGCCCCGTGGAGTTAGCAAAGTCCCTGATCACAGAAGTAAGTATTTGACAATTTTCAATTGTGGCCTCCCAAAGATCAAGACATCATCTGCATAAAGCAAATGAGTGTAGAGAGAAATTATCTATAGAAATACCTTTGAATCCCCTTCCCTCTAGCAGATTAGAGAATGCATCCATGATCAAACAAAAATAAATAGGGATTGAGAGGGCACCCTGCCTTAGCCCGGCAGTAGAAGAGAAATAACCTTCAAGTGCTCCATTTAGAAAATAGAGTAATTAACATCCGAAACATAAGTCTTGATCCAATTCACAAAGGTGGTTGGGAAACCTTTTTGCAATTTCCTACCGCCACATAAACTATCTAGAACACACAGTCAAAAGACTTTTTAATGTCTAATTTAGCACAAAAAAGATTAGCACCTCCTCTTTCCCACATAGTAAAGGATATCACTAGCAAGCACGATGTTGTCAGTAGACACTCTTGATTTCACAAACCTCGCTTGATTATCTTTCACATCAAGCACATAACCGGCTTTAATCTATTAACCATAACTTTGGAGATAATTTTGTACAGGACATTACACAAGGCAATGGGCCTATAATCAGAAATGTTGGCTGCATTTTTATGTTTTGGATGATGGCTAAAGCAGTGGATTTGACCCCATTAGGCATATAGCCTTTAATGAAAAAGGATCGAACAGCCCTGCAGACAGTGGGCCCAAGAATATGCCAACCCCGATTTGTAAAAGTGGAAGTTGAAGCCATCAGGCCCCGGTGTAGAGGTGGAAGAGCCAGAGAAGACAGCCAATTTAATCTCCATCATCACTCACAGCAGAAGTAATGGAGGATTCAAAAACATCAGGCATAGCACAACCAATAGGAAAAATTTCCAGATCCAGAGAAGAAGGGGAGTAGGGTTATAAAGATCTTGAAATTACTGTATAATAGAGGAAACCACTTGGGCTCTGGTGATTTGGGGATTACAGGCAAGAGATTAGCAACTATTTTGGTGCCCCCCATTTTTGTACTAATCTTAGTATATAATAATTTAAGATCATCTTCTCTGTTCTTTAGCCAGTTTACCTTGGCCCTTTGTATGATCCAGGAAGCTTGCGAAGAAGAAGGTTTGCAGTTTTATGTTAACCTCCTTGAAATCATGATTCAGAATGGGATTGTAAGGATCGGATTGTAAAGAATCCAATAGAGCCTTTTGCCTTAGATGTAATTGGTCAATGTGCTTACTGATTGTAGAGTTGTGGCCCGAGATTGAGATTTAATACTATTTTTTTAAAATCTCAAAGTATTACAGAAATGAGCAATGGATTTCCCAAGCAAGGCAAGTAAAGAGTTCAAGAAAAAGGTCTAGTATTTATCAATTTTGGACCAATAATTTTTTGTATAAAAAATTTGTGTTTTAAATGAATGCTCCTACCAGAATGTAAATAATCGGACAGTGGTCCGAGCAGGGAGGTCTCGGTAAGAACAGTATGAATCAGAGAAAGCATAATCCAGCCTTCATGACCAAAACTCTGTCAAGTTTGATGTGTATAGGTTGATCCATATGTTGATTGAACCAAGTATATTTGCACCCAATAGAATGCAGTCCCTGAGCCTATTATTAATAGGTCATATTGTTGAAGTCAAGAAAGCAGAGTTTGGAATAGGAGTCCCACCCAGTTTATCCGAAGCAAATCTATAGCAGTTGAAATCACCAATAAGAGCCCAAGGAAAAGCAGCAGGAGGGGCAACCTTGGCAATATCCTCCAAAGAATTTTACATTAAGACAATGTTGGATGCGTAAATCACAGTGAGGTGTAGGAGGAAACATTGCCAACCAAAAGAGAACCAAAAAATCAGTTGGGAAGTGATCAAGGAAGGGTTGAATTGATTTTGGCTGAGTTCCATTTAAGCCAAATTCTCCCAGACTTTGACAGGTTGAATGTGTGATAACTTGCTCATTCAAAAAAAGGGACTGAGAAGATTCAAAGAACGGAAAGGTATGATTGGCATGTATCCTATTCTTAAAGTGCATACCATGTCTTAATTGAAAGGATCAATTAGATGCTTACGCATTACTTTATCAGGCCGGTTAACCCCTGATGTTCCCGCCACTATGGGTGGCAAAGACATTAAGATTTGGTTTGGGAAAGGGATTTTGACCTGCTTCCCTTTAGCAGATTTTTTGGCGGCAACTATTACCTGTTGAGATTTCACCTTTCCCGCAGCTTTATGCTTAGTCAATTGACCATAATCGTCTATAACTTCAATCGTGGCATTTTCAGCATCTCATGCAAGGCTTCAGTGTGAGAACTAGATTCATCCTCAATATTCAATGCATCGAATTTGTTAGGGGATATAAAATCTTTTTGTTGTGAGGGGGGGTTGGGCTCAAAACACTATTGGATAATGAGCTACATCCTTGGGAGAGTTTAAGTTAGGAATGCTAGAAACTATAGCATCTTTAGTAAACTGGAAATCAGTTAGGATGGATTTTGTGGAGGTACCATGGGCGGGGGATCTGTTTGTGAGGTGAGGGAGAATGTGGCTGATAATGCAGGGGCTAACCAATCACACTAGAAACACTTGCTTAGTCAAAACCAAATCTGGATTGCGATCCAAAGAGTAGATACCCCTGGCTTGTTCAGTGTCGAAATCTGATTGAGATGAGAGAGGTGGAACTCCACCTGATTTGAAATAGGAGGTCTTGAATTTTTGTGAGAGTTGGGCTGATTGCGGGACCTGGGTTTTTCTAAAAACTCCTTCCCTATTCATAGTTTCTTCGTTAACTTTACCAACAGTATCAACAACTGTTTTGAAGGGCAAGTAGAAGAAAAATGCATAACGACTTACAGTGCTCACAAGGGTAAGGACGCCACTCGTATTGCATAGCCAGACTTACCACATCGCCATCCAAAGAGACATGAATCTCGTCCGGGTATGTAGCATTACAATCAACAAGAACATATTCGGGCGTAAGTAGATGGGTCTTTTGCTCAGTCAGATTATCCGCAGCTATAGGACCCCGATCTTACTGGCAATCCGCGAGATACCCTCCCGAATTCCCGATGCAAGGGGTAGGTCATGATTTTCACCAAATCGGGACAGACAAGAAGTCTTCCTTTTTTGGCTTGAACTTAGGAGCCATTCTGGAGCCCGACAGCATACCCAACAAAAACCAAACTCTACGGGACCACACCATGTCAAAATCTTCGACGCAGGAGAAATGCAAAAGGAAAAAACCATCATTAAGAGATGGAGCTGAACAGAACCTTTCAAGGACCATGTCTTTTTGATAGCACCAGCAACAACTCGTAAAAAATCATCGCCCTATGAATAACCAACTAGACAGAGTTTCCAGTCTTACCTCCCTTTGAAAGCTTTTCCCCTGAGAAGGGAATGATCTCAGGCTCCGAGGGGAAGTGGAGAAGTGTAAAACTTTCGGAGTGTTGTCCTTTTAGCAAAACCTTATTCCAGTTCCTAGGAACTGGGGAACCAACCCACCAAAGACATCCCAAACTGAGGAAAGTCTGAGGCGAGAAGGGAAGCATCCATAGAGAGAAGTGAAGACTACCTCCGGCATAGCCGAGGAGGAGGAGAGGAGAAGGAAAGTCAGCAAAGAGCAAAGGAGGAGGAAAACCCTAGCCACCCTCTAAAAACTTTTATTTTAATTTTTTATTTATTGTAATCGCTCAGATTCAGACATTTTGATGAAGAATTCTTAGAGGACACGTAGCATGGCTACGAGACACCGCACAGCTCAAATCATTTGCGGCCAACTACTTTGCAGCGTGTAATTGCGGTGAATTGTTTCTTCGTTTTTAATTTATAGAAGAGGAAATTGAATTGCCTATGAAATAAAGATTTGTTCAATGTCGCGTGCTCTTTTGTTTATCAAATCGAGTTCACATGTACAAGTGCCCTATTTTTTTACAGTTAGAGTGAATTTAGAAAGGCAAGGGTAGTAATTGATCTGCTTATATAAAAGCTCTTCGGCAATGTTTCTTACCTTTTCTCTATAGGATTTACTTCTATATTATTAGGCAGGATGCGAACTACTGTTCAAGGAGCTACCAAACTATCCAAACTAATTAATATTTCTTATTTCAGTGGCTATCTTTGTAATCAAGTAGCCATTTGAAAAAATTAGTTCTTCTATTATAGCCTTCTTATTTTTTAATTGTATTATTTGAGTTAAATCTTGTGGATAATTAGGCCTTGGATTTATATAATTTTTTAGTGATGGGTTCCAATTTCCTACTTGATTTGGTTGACTAGAATTCTAGTTATTACTACCATTTTGAGTGTTATCCACTTAAAGTTAGGTGATTTGTTATCATGGATTATAGCTATTAGAGAAAGGGTTGTTTGTTCAATTATGATGGCATTTAATAATTCAATTCCTGATGTATTTGACTCACTAGATGATCCAAAAAGATTTTCTTCTACAAGCAAAGGTGCACTTGGGGATAATAACTCCAATATTGTTGGCTTTCTGGATATAGAAATTAATTTGCAATTAAAATTGATTAGGCAGTTTCTTCATACGCACTAACTACCTTCCTATAAAATCAATGTATGAATACCAGTAGTCCAGTATGTCCCTGTATCGTAAGCAAAAAGCATCAATATGACGAAATTCAAATGACTATCTCTATTAAAGGATAGGGCGCTTGTAAATTTCAAATGGCTAAGTATAAACAGATCTATCCTTTACATGTATTGTTAATATAATATATATAAAACGGGAAAAGCCATCCTCCACCATTTTAGTTAAAATGGCTTCAAATTCATTAAATTCTTTAATTCGTGCAAATCAGTGAATTATAACTTGGTAAATTTCCATAAATGGTGCAAACCCAAGCTTCTCCATATCTTCAAAAGAGAGCATAGCTTTATCCATTAGATTCTTTTCATAGAATAATATTGATCTATCATCAAAATTATCTTGATCGGGCAATGAATCTCGAGGCAAAATCAAGTTGGAAACTTCAAAAAATAATTTGGAAATAATATGAACTCCGATTTTAGCAACTTAAAGTCGAACTGAACATCTCAGACATACGAACTCAACGACGCAAAATTCGACTCAATTATGCTCAAATTAGTCAAAATCAAAGACCCAAAGCCCATTGTAAGGTTCAATCCATAAGTTGGATTACAAACAATTTTCAATGTGACATGCTTATAGTTGGATCGAGTGGTTCGACGAGACGTTCCAACAGCCAAAGATCGCCGAATTTTGATTTCTTTAAGACATTCAAATGCTCTGTAAATGACTCATGATCAAGCGATTCAACATCGGTCGTCAATTCAAACCACTCCCAATTCTGCCTAATCTTCCTCCTATTTACTAGCCATGCCACTCTCAGGAAACTATAAATAGGCTCCTCATTCTCATAAAAAGAGACCCCAAAGGGGGGGTGGAGAAAAGTGGGCCCAAGCAATAAGAGAAGAGAAGGAATCAAGGAAGAGAAGGAAGACCCTTCTCGACCACCGTCGAACTTTCATTCGGCAGCGACCGACGACGAACTTCTACCCAATCACCAATTAATCTGAAATTAAACAG
The DNA here is from genome assembly GCA_022539455.1 of Dendrobium nobile. NCBI lineage: Eukaryota > Viridiplantae > Streptophyta > Magnoliopsida > Asparagales > Orchidaceae > Dendrobium > Dendrobium nobile. Next base: position 58,722,652 of record CM039721.1, read on the forward strand.
GAGAAACAGTAGAATGAGAAAGAAAGAGAAGAAAGAGAGCTCTCTCGTCACCAGACTCTTCCTTGACCACCGCCGAATTCCACCATACAGCTTACCGAAGCCAGAGTTCTGTTGAATGACATCGTGATATCGGAGTTTTGCCTGGTCACCGACTGAGAACGAACTTCAACACAACATTGGACCTTTTCTCATCACCAGATTTCTACTCGATGTTGAACTTCTACCTGACTCTAGACCTCCGCTCGTTGTCAGATTTCTGCTCAACGCCGGACTTCTACCAAAGCCAGACCTGTGCTTGTCTCCAGATTCTACTTGATGCCAAATTTTTGCCCATTATTGATCTTTGTCAGGTTTCTATTCGATCCATACTTCTGTCTATCGACAAACTTCTACCCAACACAAGATTTGCGCCCGTCTTCGGATTCCTATCTAACACCAGACTTTCGCCGATCGCCAAATTCCCTGCCTGACGCCGGACTTATGCTCTTCATCAGAATACATTGGGCTTCTCCTGATGTTAGTATTATGCTATTGTCAGACATTCTTCAAACTTCTGTCCATCGCTGACTCTTTCATCGTTGGAATCTACTTGTCACCGTCCTTCCAACCTCCGTCGTTAGACAACGGTCTTTATGACCTCTATCGCCTGTCGACTATAGTCGTTCTGACTTGCGTCGTTCGTTGACTACAATCTTCTGACTTACACACCCGCCGACTACAGTCCTTTCGACATATGTTGCCTCATCGACTACAGTCCTTCAAACTTACATCACCATATGACTATAGTCCTTCCGACTTACGTCGCCCACCGACTAGAGCCCTTCCGACCAAGAGAACATGTCAACAGTGATTCTTCCAATTTCCACCATGTATCACACTCTTTATGATGTATATTTGTTACATAATGCTAGGGCTTCCTTCTCCAATGAAGGGTCTCATTTGTAATCAACTGCAAATACTAGTGATTCATTCAAACTGGGCTAGGCCCCATGATTTTCTCCCTTTTAGGGGTTTCCATGTATAATCTTGGAGTCTCCTTGTTGACCTCATTTTGTGTATGAGGTCACTAAGCCCTTCCAGAAGCCAGATTTAATCTAGACCCTAGGATCCACTCTAGACCTTAGGATCTTTCCTAGAACTAGACCTTAGAGCCTATTCTAGAGCCTAGGATTCCTTAAATCCTAGATCTTAGAATTTTTTTTTTCTAGATCCTAGGATCACTCCAACTTCAAATCAACCTCCACCTTTGATCAACCTCAATTTTAAATCAATTCCTATATTTAATCTCTCCCAATTTCAATTTAATCCCTACCTGTGATCAATTTGAATCTCAAACTCCATCCAATTCAAATCCAAATTAATTCAAACTTCAAATCAAATCCAAACCCAGAATTCAGACTCAAATTCAAACTCTAGGCCTTGTCCTAAAGACCCTTTTCAGAGATTTTTCAAACTTTTAAAACCAATCAAATGGCCTCTGATTCAGGGTCTATCACTTGCAAAGTGATAAGACATGTCTCTAGAGGCTGCCCTCCAATTTTGAGCCCATTCTGAGGTCTCTAACCCCAGAATCTGAATTAAAATTCAAAGGCTGTAAAACCTTCAAATATTACAACCTATGCCACTGAGCCTAACCCTTTGAGATTTTGAACTTGGAACCCTTATCCAAGCCTCCAACACTTTCAGACCTTTGAATTTAACCCATTGGCAGTAAACTGCATTTTCAGACCCATTTTTGACCATAGTTGACCAATAGGTCAAAATTGACCAAAATACCCCTATGGGGCTCAAATGGGGATTTCAAACCAAATGAGCTCCAATGGGATGCAACCACTTTGACAAATTTCAAATATCATTTCAAACCTGTTGAGCCCAAACCCAGACCCGGGTCAACCTGGTTGACCAAGTCAACCCAGGTTGACCAAACAGGCCCTTAGGGACTCAAATAGGGTTTTGATCAATTTGACCTCCCCAACCCAGGAACTACCCTCAATGGTCTCCAAATGCCTCTTTCAAACTTGTTGAGCCCAAACCCAGACCCTAGGTCACAACCTGGTTACCAAGTCAACCTAGGTTGACCAAACAAGCCCTTAAGGGTTCATGGTGATTTTGACCAAATCGACCCCTCCAAACCCTGGACCACATCCAATGACTCAGGATGACGTTCTGAATTGTTGAATCCATTTCTAGCCCCTGAACCCAACTGGTTGACCAAGTCAACCAGTTTTGGCCTAGAAGCCCATTAAAGGCCCATTAAGCCTCCTTAATCCATTTGACATGCATGGCTCTTGGAACCACCCTCCAATCCACCTAATCAACTCATTTGAATTACCTAAATAAAAATTCATAACCCTTGATGAGGTTGACTGGTCAACCAGTCAACTCAAGGCTTAAGGGACCATTTGTATGGTCAAACCTTTCAACCCATTGAACCTAGCTCAAGCCACACCCATCCAGCCACTTGGAAAGACTCCATGACCTGCTTGGATGCCACATCAGCCCCATTGACCAGTTGACTGGTCAACCTGGTCAAACCCAAGCTTAAACCTCTTCTAGAAGGCTTTATCACACATGCTAAGCCCCTTTCCCTTGATTTAAGCTGCTTTAGGCCGACCCCTTAATGTCCTAAAGCTCACTTGGAGCTCTCCTAACCAGGCTCAGGGTCTGGTTTAGCCTTAAATGGCAATGTCTCCTCCACTCATCCCAAAGCCGCCCAATAGGATTGAGGCGTGCCCAGCCTTTGGGTCAGCCTTCTGGTGTCCCAGGGACACTTGGCAACTCTGAGGACCTGGTGAGTCAATCCCAGCCATCCGTTTGGCCTGGGGGCGTTTGAATAGGGGGAAAAGGCCTTATGCCATACACTCTACCCTAATCATCTCTCACTACTCAAGCCCTCTCAAGTCCTGTCCCCTGTTCGTTTGAATCTCCAGAGCTTCCTCTACCTCCCCACTACAAAATCAAGTGGTTGCACTCACCGGCGGCGAGTTCTCCGGCGAGTACACCACCTAGACCGTCCCAAGCCTACAGCAGTCGATCCAGACGCGTTCGAGCTCGGATTTTTGCTGGGGACCTTCACTTGGACAGTCTACAAGCTCATCCATCCAGAAATCTCGGATCTAACGGTTATAACTCCCTAAAAACCTAGATCTAGTTCACATTAGTGAATCTAAATAGCTTTTTGCTTTTAGGGTTTTAGCCAAAACGAACTATTCCCCAGATTTCTGTTCATGTCTTCAATCTACGTTTAAAATTTCAAGTGAAATGTCAATCCGATCGAGAGAACGAGGCAAAATACGTTCTCTAGGGCGTCACTCACGGTCTCCGGTGGTGTACTGTTTCTGGACCGTGATCGCTCGATCAACGGTCCAGATTCCAGCCCTTCCGCGGTCTGATCCGACCGCGCATTCGATCTGTCGTTCGATCAGCCGTCCGGCGACATCTGAGCCCTCGGATCAGAAACCACGGAGTCAAATCCCACCGTCTGATCTCGTCCCGCAGAGATCAACCGCAGGATGTGATCTCATCCGTTGGATCAGACCCGCTGTGTCCAACGGCTGCCACGCGCCGCTGACGTGGTTAAGTGAAAACCGCGTGAAGCGGCCCGCGGCGAGACGCGTGTCCCCGCCGTCGCGCGGTTTCGATCCCGCGAATCAGAGGTGCCGCGTGTCTGACCGCGCCATTTAATTAAGGAAATTGTGTTTTAATTAGTTAATTTTTTTTGAGATGCACACTAGCACCATTCTCCTTTCCAAGCAACATTTATGCTTAATGGCATTAGCAACAATGTAAAAGCATAAATTATTTTCATAAACTGCAAAAATTTATCATATTTGGAGAGAGAGAAAGAAGAAACAGACATAAGATTTGAATCTATTTTCAAATGCAAAGATATATTGTCATTTACATTATTGCTAATGCATTTAAACACAGAATTTCAAATTGGAAGACTTACAAAGAAATCTCAACTATGCTTGATAGACTGCCTTTTGCACCCTACTTTTGATAACCTGCACAATCCTGGATGTTCAATTTATCTTTTCTTTGGCAGCCGAATGTGCCAATTTTTGGTTTTTTTGGCTTGATCATGAGGCAGGATTATATGCTGATTGGGAGATATTTGGCTTTCTTCTGATCCAATGGCCTTTTTCTTCTGCTGCTTAAGTATTCTGACTGACTTATGTTCTAATTTTGTTTACAATTTGGCCCCTCTCTGCAATTCGCTTTCTTCTAATTATTGTTATAGAATGAAAATCAGGCTACACCTTCATTCCCCTCCCTCCCCACCAAAAATAAATAAATAAATAAATTTTTTGGGGACATTTAGGTCCTTTAAGGCAATCTCACAAACACAACATATACATAAGAACTTTTATTATATCATCTGATAGCCGGACGTAGCTCTAAGTTCGGTCAGAGGATTGTTACTCAAGTTTTTGCTCTGTATTTGGTCGGTATTGATAGGTATTATTTGGTAATAACGAGGAATATCGCTCTGTGAAGATCAATACCGAGTAATACCGAGCAATACTGAGCAGTACCGAGTAATCCCAAAAAATACTGAGTTTTCTAGAAAAAATTTGGTATTTTTGGGATTACTCGGTATTGCTCGATATTACTTGGTTTTTTGTCTTCACATAATGATTTTCGCGTTATTGTTGGTATTGCTTGGTATTTGCTCGGTATTTCTCATTTTGTGACTGCGATCTTAGTGCCGGCCGACGACGTAGCTCTACGTACGTTCACCATACATAATAAAAGTTCCATACACAAAAACTTGAACCTAAAACATCAATTAGTTGAGAGCATAAGATGAGCTGTGTAAAAAAAAAAAGACTAGATTTTTATACCCGCAAACCTTATCATGAGTACGAAATAGGACTGGTCACGACAAGAGCTGCGATCCCGCATCTGTTTCTTGGTAACTTAGTTTTGGTAGAGTTTAAATCGAGCAAAAAAGATTGCGGGTCCCAAAATTCCCCAAAAAAAAAGAGGATTGCGGGCCCTACCTTATTTCCTTTGAAATTATTTTTTTAAAAATTTATTTTTTTTTAATTTGTTGTTTTTTTTTTTTTGGGAAAATTTGGGCTTCACCCTTTCTATTGAATCAGCAAAAAGTTACATGTGTGAGAACCACCAAGAATAGGCCAAAAGAAAAATAGGCCTGAATTGAATAAAAACTCAAAAGCTAAACAGCAAATACAAGCTGCTCAAATATGTAAGAAACTATAATTGAACTATCAAAAAAGGTGACACAGAGAACCATCTCCCAAACGATAATAGACTAGACTCCGAATAATGATAAAAGTCAAATAACCCTGGTTGCTCGAAGACCGTCCAAGGGTCCAGCATAGGGAGCGTCATCATCGTCCAGTCTGGGCTAGTAGGCTGAGACGAAGGGACAGGGACCCGAGTAAAGCATCTAGCACGTTAGAATAACTCCACCAATTCTGTAGGATTCCACCATTTCATAAACTTCATGAGCAGATTTCTTTTAATACTTAACAAAATAGTGTACCTGCATTGATAGTTCCCACCAAATCTTCTATTATTTCTTTCTTTCCAAATATAATAAATTATACCACAAACAGACACCTTGTAAGCTTTTAGTACTTCATGATTCTCAGAAAAAGCTCCAGTTAACTAGTCAAAAACTTGCATGATAGAAGGTCTAAAAAGGAAAATTTCCATCCCAGGAATAATGCCTTTAAGGATGTCAAAAGAAAAAGGGCATTCAAAAAACATATGGGACACAGATTCCTCATGGGTATTACACAAACTACACTGAAGGGGGACGTAAATATGTCTAGAAAGAAGAGCAGCGGCAGTCTTTAAACACCCAACTAAGACGAGCCAAACAAAAATAGTGTGTTTAAGAATGTCTCCTATGCCATAACATATTAACCCACGGGCAGTCAGAAAAATTTAAATAAAATTCATCTATAAAAAACTTGAATCTAATTTTCCTACTATCATTCCATAACAAGCAAGAACCAGAGCCAACAGAAATCTGAATCCCATCAAAAACCTGATGCAACAGTTGGGGGATTTTTACCAGAAAGTTCCCAAGAAGCCCTAGAAATAAGCTCAAAAAGTGTGAGATCAGGTATAATGTCAGGGGAATCAACACCAAAATAATCCCCTAAAGTAGAATTATGACACCAGTGATCCCACTTCAGAGAAACCGGGGAATTTTGTGTAATAATAAATTTAAAGCAATGTTTAGTATTAGCAGCAGTTTTGGTAATGGATTTCCAGAGTTTAGAAGCAGATTCTAGAGGCAGCTTCCACGGGGATATGTATTTGGTTAGTAGCCAAGAGGAAAGTGGAGTAGAGCCATTGTACATCCTGTAAATAACAGAGCAGTGGTAAGCAAACTGCAGGGCTTCAATTGAAGGAATGCCCAAACCACCTTTTGATTTAGGTTTACATATTTTGTCCCAGGAAAGCATATGAAGCTTCTTAGCTGAATAAACATCCCCAAAGAACAGAAATCTCGAGGATAATTTTTTGTAAACCTTATACACAGTTTTTGGCAAAATAGAGCCACGGATCCAATAGGCTATAGTGTTTTGTATGGTGAATTTCAAGTACTGAAGTCTACCTGCAAATGACAACAAGTTTGCTTTCTAGCCATTAAATTTCTTGTTTAAAACTATCCATAAGAGGGAGGTAGTCACCAATTTTAAGCTTGTGGAACGAAAGGGGAATACCAAGATAGGTGATTTTGTCAACTATGGTATGTATGGATAGCTCTTGACAAATTTCAAGATGATTTCTGTGATGTTTAGGAAACATAATAGAGCTTTTATCATAATTGATAAAGAGCCCCGTGGAGTTAGCAAAGTCCCTGATCACAGAAGTAAGTATTTGACAATTTTCAATTGTGGCCTCCCCAAAGATCAAGACATCATCTGCATAAAGCAAATGAGTAAGAGAGAAATTATCTATAGAAATACCTTTGAATCCCCTTCCCTCTAGCAGATTAGAGAATGCATCCATGATCAAACAAAATAAATAGGGATTGAGAGGGCACCCCTGCCTTAGCCCGGCAGTAGAAGAGAAATAACCTTCAAGTGCTCCATTTAGAATAATAGAGTAATTAACATCCGAAACATAAGTCTTGATCCAATTCACAAAGGTGGTTGGGAAACCTTTTTGCAATTTCCTAGCCAACATAAACTATCTAGAAACACAGTCAAAAGACTTTTTAATGTCTAATTTAGCACAAAAAAGATTAGCACCTCCTCTTTTCCCCACATAGTAAAGGATATCACTAGCAAGCACGATGTTGTCAGTAGACACTCTTGATTTCACAAACCTCGCTTGATTATCTTTCACAATCAAGCACATAACCGGCTTTAATCTATTAACCATAACTTTGGAGATAATTTTGTACAGGACATTACACAAGGCAATGGGCCTATAATCAGAAATGTTGGCTGCATTTTTATGTTTTGGGATGATGGCTAAAGCAGTGGATTTGACCCCATTAGGCATATAGCCTTTAATGAAAAAGGATCGAACAGCCCTGCAGACAGTGGGCCCAAGAATATGCCACCCCGATTTGTAAAAGTGGAAGTTGAAGCCATCAGGCCCCGGTGTAGAGGTGGAAGAGCCAGAGAAGACAGCCAATTTAATCTCATCATCACTCACAGCAGAAGTAATGGAGGATTCAAAAACATCAGGCATAGCACAACCAATAGGAAAAATTTCCAGATCCAGAGAAGAAGGGGGAGTAGGGTTATAAAGATCTTGAAATTACTGTATAATAGAGGAAACCACTTGGGCTCTGGTGATTTGGGGATTACAGGCAAGAAGATTAGCAACTTATTTGGTGCCCCCCATTTTTGTACTAATCTTAGTATATAATAATTTAAGATCATCTTCTCTGTTCTTTAGCCAGTTTACCTTGGCCCTTTGTATGATCCAGGAAGCTTGCGAAGAAGAAGAGTTTGCCAGTTTTATGTTAACCTCCTTGAAATCATGATTCGGAATGGGATTGTAAGGATCGGATTGTAAAGAATCCAATAGAGCCTTTTGCCTTAGATGTAATTGGTCAATGTGCTTACTGATTGTAGAGGTTGTGGCCCGAGATTGAGATTTAATACTATTTTTTTAAAATCTCAAAGTATTACAGAAATGAGACAATGGATTTCCCAAGCAAGGCAAGTAAAGAGGTTCAAGAAAAAGGTCCTAGTATTTATCAATTTTGGACCAATAATTTTTGTATAAAAATTTGTGTTTTACATGAATGCTCCTACCAGAATGTAAAATAATCGGACAGTGGTCCGAGCAGGAGGGGCTCTGGTAAGAACAGTATGAATCAGAGAAAGCATTAATCCAGCCTTCATTGACCAAAACTCTGTCAAGTTTGATGTGTATAGGTTGATCCATATGTTGATTGAACCAAGTATATTTGCACCCAATAGAATGCAAGTCCCTGAGCCTATTATTAAAGGTCATATTGTTGAAGTCAAGAAAAGCAGAGTTTGGAATAGGAGTCCCACCCAGTTTATCCGAAGCAAATCTATAGCAGTTGAAATCACCAATAAGAGCCCAAGGAAAAGCAGCAGGAGGGGCAACCTTGGCAATATCCTCCCAAAGAATTTTACATTAAAGACAACTGTTGGATGCGTAAATCACAGTGAGGTGTAGGAGGGAAACATTGCCAACCAAAAGAGAACCAAAAATCAGTTGGGAAGTGATCAAGGAAGGGTTGAATTGAATTTTGGCTGAGTTCCATTTAAGCCAAATTCTCCCAGACTTTGACAGGTTGAAGTTGTGATAACTTTGCTCATTCAAAAAAAGGGACTGAGAAGATTCAAAGAACGGAAAGAGTAATGATTGAGCATGTATCCTATTCTCTAAGATGCATACCATGTCTAATTTGAAAGAGTCAATTAGATGCTTACAGCATAATACTTTATCAGGCCGGTTAAACCCCCTGATGTTCCACGCCACTATGGGTGGCAAAGACATTAAGATTTGGTTTGGGAAAGGGATTTTTTGACCTGCTTCCCTTTAGCAGATTTTTTGGCGGCAACTATTACCTGTTGAGATTTCACCTTTCCCGCAGCTTTATGCTTAGTCAATTGACCATAATCGTCTATAACTTCAATCGTGGCATTTTCAGTCTCATGCAAGGCTTCAGTGTGAGAACTAGATTCATCCTCAATATTCAATGCATCGAATTTGTTAGGGGATATAAAATCTTTTTGTTGTGAGGGGGGGCTTTGGGCTCAAAACACTATTGGATAATGAAGCTACATCCTTGGGAGAGTTTAAGTTAGGAATGCTAGAAACTATAGCATCTTTAGTAAACTGGAAATCAGTTAGAGATGGATTTTGTGGAGGTACCATGGGCGGGGGATCTGTTTTGTGAGGTGAGGGAGAATGTGGCTGATAATGCAGGGGCTAACCAATCACACTAGAAACACCTTGCTTAGTCAAAACCAAATCTGGATTGCGATCCAAAGAGGTAGATACCCCTGGCTTGTTCAGTGTCGAATCTTGATTGAGATTGAGAGAGGTGGAATCCACATGTTTAGAAATAGGAGGTCTTGAATTTTTGTGAGAGTTGGGCTGATTGCGGGACCTAGGGTTTCTTCTAAAACTCCTTCCTCTATTCATAGTTTCTTCGTTAACTTTACCAACAGTATCAACAACTAGTTTTGAAGGGCAAGTAGAAGAAAAATGCATTAACGACTTACAGTGCTCACAAGGGTAAGGACGCCACTCGTATTGCATAGCCAGACTTACCACATCGCCATCCAAAGAGACATGAATCTCGTCCGGGTATGTAGCATTACAATCAACAAGAACACATATTCGGGCGTAAGTAAGATGGGTCTTTTGCTCAGTCAGATTATCCGCAGCTATAGGAACCCCGATCTTACTGGCAATCCGCGAGATACCCTCCGAATTCCAGCATGCAAGGGGTAGGTCATGAATTTTCACCCAAATCGGGACAGACAAGAAGTCTTCCTTTTTTGGCTTGAACTTAGGATGCCATTTCTGGAGCACGAACAGCATACCCAACAAAAACCAAACTCTACGGGACCACACCATGTCAAAATCTTCGACGCAGGAGAAATGCAAAAGGAAAAAACCATCATTAAGAGATAGGAGCTGAACAGAACCTTTCAAGGACCATGTCTTTTTGATAGCACCCAGCAACAACTCGTAAAAAAATCATCGCCCTATAGAATAACCAACTAGACAGAGTTTCCAGTCTTCACCTCCCTTTGAAAGCTTTTCCCCTGAGAAGGGAATGATCTCAGGCTCCGAGGGGAAGTGGGAGAAGTGTAAAACTTTCGGAGTGTTGTCCTTATTAGCAAAAACCTTATTCCAGTTCCTAGGAACTGGGGAACCAACCCACCAGAAGACATCCCAAACTGAGGAAAGTCTGAGGCGAGAAGGGAAGCATCCATAGAGAGAAGTGAAGAGCTACCTCCGGCATAGCCGGAGGAGGAGGAGGAGAAGGAAAGTCAGCAAAGAGCAAAGGAGGAGGAAAACCCTAGCCACCCTCTAAAAACTTTTATTTAATTTTTAATTTATTGTAATCGCTTCAGATTCAGACATTTTGATGATGAATTCTTAGAGGACACGTAGCATGGCTACGAGACACCGCACAGCTCAAATCATTTGCGGCCAACTACTTTGCAGCGTGTAATGCGGTGAATTGTTTCTTCGTTATTTAATTTATAGAAGAGGAAATTGAAATTGCCTATGAAATAAAGATATGTTCAATGTCGCGTGCTCTTTTGTTTATCAAATCAGAGTTCAATGTACAAGTGCCCTATTTTTTACAGTTAGAGTGAATTTAGAAAGGCAAGGGTAGTAATTGATCTGCTTATATAAAAGCTCTTCGGCAATGTTTCTTACCTTTTCTCTATAGGATTTACTTCTATATTATTAGGCAAGGATGCGAACTACTGTTCAAGGAGCTACCAAACTATCCAAACTAATTTTTAATATTTCTTATTTCAGTGGCTTATCTTTGTAATCAAGTAGCCATTTGAAAAATTAGTTCTTCTATTATAGCCTTCTTATTTTTAATTGTATTATTTGAGTTAAATCTTGGTGGATAATTAGGCCTTGGATTTATATAATTTTTATGTGATGGGTTCCAATTTCCTACTTGATTTGGTTGACTAGAATTCTAGTTATTACTACCATTTTGAGTGTTACTCCACTTAAAGTTAGGGTGATTTTGTTATCATGGATTATAGCTATTAGAGAAAGGGTTGTTTGTTCAATTATTGATGGCATTTAATAATTCAATTCCTGATGTATTTGACTCACTAGATGATCCAAAAAGATTTTCTTCTACAAGCAAAGGTGCACTTGGGGATTAACTAACTCCAATATTTGTTGGCTTTCTGGATATAGAAATTAATTATGCAATTAAAATTGATTAGGCAGTTTCTTCATACGCACTAACTACCTTCCTATAAAATCAATGTATGAATACCAGTAGTCCAGTATGTCCCTGTATCGTAAGCAAAAAGCATCAATATGACGAAATTCAAATGACTATCTATTAAAGGATAGGGCGCTTGTAAATTTCAAATGGCTAAGTTTATAAACAGATCTATCCTTTACATGTATTGTTATATATATAAATGACGGGGAAAAGCCATCCTCCACCATTTTAGTTAAAATGGCTTCAAATTCATTAAATTCTTTAATTCGTGCAAATCAGTGAATTATAACTTGGTAAATTTCCATAAATGGTGCAAACCCAAGCTTCTCCATATCTTCAAAAAGTAGCATAGCTTTATCCATTAGATTCTTTTCATAGAATAATATTGATCTATCATCAAAAATTATCTTGATCGGGCATGAATCTCGAGGCAAAATCAAGTTGGAAACTTCAAAAAATAATTTGGAAATAATATGAACTCCGATTTTAGCAAACTTAAAGTCGAACTGAACATCTCAGACATACGAACTCAACGACGCAAAATTCGACTCAATCTATGCTCAAATTAGTCAAAATCAAAGACCCAAAGCCCATTTGTAAGGTTCAATCCATAAGTTGGATTACCAAACAATTTTCAAATGTGACATGCTTATAGTCGGATCGAGTGGTTCGACGAGACGATTCCAACGAGCCAAAGATCGCCGAATTTTGATATCTTTAAGACATTCAAATGCTCTGTAAATGACTCATGATCAAGCGATTCAACATCGGTCGTCAATTCAAACCACTCCCAATTCATGCCTAATCTTCCTCCTATTTACTAGCCATGCCACTCTCAGGAAACTATAAATAGGCTCCTCATTTCTCATAAAAAGAGACCCCCAAAAGGGGGGGTGGGAGAAAGTGGGCCCAAGCAATAAGAGAAGAGAAGGAATCAAGGAAGAGAAGGAAGACTCCTTCTCGACCACCGTCGAACTTTCATTCGGCAGCCGACCGACGACGAACTTCTACCCAATCACCAATTAACTTTGAAATTAAGCAAGGAAGAAACAGTAGAATGAAGAAAAGAAAGAGAAGAAAGAGAGCTCTCTCGTCACCAGACTCTTCCTTGACCACCGCCGAACTTCCACCATACAGCTTACCGAAGCCAGAGTTCTGTATGAATGACATCTGATATCGGAGTTTTGCCTGGTCACCGACTGAGAACGAACTTCAACACAACATTGGACCTTTTCTCATCACCAGATTTCTACTCGATGTTGAACTTCTACCTGACTCTAGACCTCCGCTCGTTGTCAGATTTCTGCTCAACGCCGGACTTCTACCCAAAGCCAGACCTGTGCTTGTCTCCAGATTTCTACTTGATGCCAAATTTTTGCCCATTATTGATCTTTTGTCAGGTTTCTATTCGATGCCATACTTCTGTCTATCGACAAACTTCTACCCAACACAAGATTTGCGCCCGTCTTCGGATTCCTATCTAACACCAGACTTTCGCCGATCGCCAAATTCCTGCCTGACGCCGGACTTATGCTCGTCATCAGAATTACATTGGGCTTCTACCTGATGTTAGACTTATGCCTATTGTCAGACATTCTTCAAACTTCTGTCCATCGCTGGACTTCTTTCCATCGTTGGACTTCTACTTGTCACCGTCCTTCCAACCTCCGTCGTTAGACAACGGTCTTTATGACCTCTATCGCCTGTCGACTATAGTCGTTCTGACTTGCGTCGTTCGTTGACTACAATCCTTCTGACTTACATCACCCGCCGACTACAGTCCTTTCGACATATGTTGCTCATCGACTACAGTCCTTCAAACTTACATCACCCATCGACTATAGTCCTTCCGACTTACGTCGCCCACCGACTAGAGCCCTTCCGACCAAGAGAACATGTCAACAGTGATTCTTCCAATTTCCACCATGTATCACACTCTTTATGATGTATATTTGTTACATAATGCTAGGGCCTTCCTTCCAATGAAGGGTCTCATTTGTAATCAACTGCAAATACTAGTAGATTCATTCAAACTGGGCTAGGCCCCATGATTTTCTCCCTTTTAGGGGTTTCCATGTATAATCTTGGAGTCTCCTTGTTGACCTCATTTTTTGTATGAGGTCACTAAGACCCTTCCAGAAGCCAGATTTAATCCTAGACCCTAGGATCCACTCTAGACCTTAGGATCTTTCCTAGAACTAGACCTTAGAGCCTATTCTAGAGCCTAGGATTCCCTTAAATCCTAGATCTTAGAATTTTTTTTTTCTAGATCCTAGGATCACTCCAACTTCAAATCAACCTCCACCTTTGATCAACCTCAATTTTAAATCAATTCCTATATTTAATCTACTCCAATTTCAATTTAATCCCTACCTGTGATCAATTTGAATCTCAAACTCCATCCAATTCAAATCCAAATTAATTCAAACTTCAAATCAAATCCAAACCCAGAATTCAGACTCAAATTCAAACTCTAGAGGCCTTGTCCTAAAGACCCTTTTCAGAGATTTTTCAAACATTTTAAAACCCAATCAAATGGCCTCTGATTCAGGGTCTATCACTTGCAAAGTGATAAGACATGTCTCTAGAGGCTGCCCTCCAATTTTGAGCCCATTCTGAGGTCTCTAACCCCAGAATCTGAATTAAAATTCAAAGGCTGTAAAACCTTCAAATATTTACAACCTATGCCACTGAGCATAACCCTTTTGAGATTTTGACCTTGGAACCCTTATCCAAGCCTCCAATCACTTCCAGACCTTTGAATTTAACCCATTGAGCAGTAAACTGCATTTTTCAGACCCATTTTTGACCATAGTTGACCAATAGGTCAAAATTGACCAAAATACCCCTATGGGGCTCAAATGGGGATTTCAAACCAAATGAGCTCCAAATGGGATGCAACCACCTTTGACAAATTTCAAATATCATTTCAAACCTGTTGAGCCCAAACCCAGACCCTGGGTCAACCTGGTTGACCAAGTCAACCCAGGTTGACCAAACAGGCCCTTAGGGACTCAAATAGGGATTTTGATCAATTTGACCTCCCCAGACCCAGGAACTACCCTCAATGGTCTCCAAATGCCTTTTCAAACTTGTTGAGCCCAAACCCAGACCCTAGGTCAACCTGGTTGACCAAGTCAACCTAGGTTGACCAAACAAGCCCTTAAGGGTTCAAATGGTGATTTTGACCAAATCGACCCCTCCAAACCCTGGGACCACATCCAATAGACTCAGGATGACGTTCTGAATTTGTTGAATCCATTTCTAGCCCCTGAACCCAACTGGTTGACCAAGTCAACCAGTTTTGGCCTAGAAGCCCATTAAAGGCCCATTAAGCCTCCTTAATCCATTTGACATGCATGGCTCTTGGAACCACCCTCCAATCCACCTAATCAACTCATTTGAATTACCTAAATAAAAATTTCATAACCCTTGATGGAGTTGACTGGTCAACCAGTCAACTCAAGGCTTAAGGGACCATTTGTATGGTCAAACCTTTCAACCCATTGAACCTAGCTCAAGCCACACCCATCCAGCCACTTGGAAAGACTCCATGACCTGCTTGGATGCCACATCAGCCCCATTGACCAGTTGACTGGTCAACCTGGTCAAACCCAAGCTTAAACCTCTTCTAGAAGGCTTTATCACATGCTAAGCCCCTTTCCCTTGATTTAAGCTGCTTTAGGCCGACCCCTTAATGTCCTAAAGCTCACTTGGAGCTCTCCTAACCAGGCTCAGGGTCTGGTTTAGCCTTAAATGGCAATGTCTCCTCCACTCATCCCAAAGCCGCCCAATAGGATTGAGGCGTGCCCAGCCTTTGGGTCAGCCTTCTGGCTGTCCCAGGGACACTTGGCAACATCTGAGGACCTGGTGAGTCAATCCCAGCCATCCGTTTGGCCTGGGGGCGTTTGAATAGGGGGAAAAGGCCTTAATGCCATACACTCTAACCCTAATCATCTCTCACTACTCAAGCCCTCTCAAGTCCTGTCCCCTGTTCGTTTTGAATCTCCAGAGCTTCCTCTACCTCCCCACTACAAAATCCAAGTGGTTGCACGTCACCGGCGGCGAGTTCTCCGGCGAGTACACCACCTAGACCGTCCCAAGCCTACAGCAGTCGATCCAGACGCGTTCGAGCTCGGATTTTTGCTGGGGACCTTCACTTGGACAGTCTACAAGCTCATCCATCCAGAAATCTCGAAGATCTAACGGTATAACTCCCTAAAACCCTAGATCTAGTTCACATTAGTTAGATCTAAATAGCTTTATGCTTTTAGGGTTTTAGCCAAAACGAACTATTCCCCACGATTTCTGTTCATGTCTTCAATCTACGTTTAAAATTTCAAGTGAAATGATCAATCCGATCGAGAGAACGAGGCAAAATACGTTCTCTAGGGCGTCACTCACGGTCTCCGGTGAGTGTATGTTTTCTGGACCGTTGATCGCTCGATCAACGGTCCAGATCCAGCCCTTCCGCGGTCTGATCCGACCGCGCATTCGATCTGTCGTTCGATCAGCCGTCCGGCGACATCTGAGCCCTCGGATCAGAAACCACGGAGTCAAATCCCACCGTCTGATCTCGTCCCGCAGAGATCAACCGCAGGATGTGATCTCATCCGTTGGATCAGACCCGCTGTGATCCAACGGCTGCCACGCGCCGCTGACGTGGTTAAGTGAAAACCGCGTGAAGCGGCCCGCGGCCGACGCGTGTCCCCGCCGTCGCGCGGTTTCGATCCCGCGAATCAGAGCGTGCCGCGTGTCTGACCGCCGCCATTTAATTAAGGAAATTGTGTTTTAATTAGTTTTAATTACAGAAACTTAAAAAAAATTACAGTAAATCAAATACATAACCAAAAATTGAGTACAATATATCAAAATTTTCAGAATTTCAGCTAGTTTATTTTAAAAATAAAATCAAACTCTTTTGGTTATTATTTTATTAGTAATTTAAGAAATACAGAAATATGTATTTTATTTTTAATTAATTATGTATAAATTATTTTTATCTGAAATTTGTCATGCATGTTGTTGAGAGTATGGCTGGTCTCCAGAAAAATTTTCAATATTATTTGAATAGATTTTGATGGTATTTTGGATTATTGAAGCTTATTAACCTTTTTTATATTTAATTAAATATCAAGTATTTTGAAAATACAAGGAAAATCTTTTATTATTTTCAAACTTCTATGGAGATCAGTGGATCCTTCAACTCATTAACATGTATTTTAATAATATATTTAATTATTTTATAATATATATTTCTATTTATATATATATATCCATTTATATTTATGTATTTTAATATATATTTTGAAACTATATATATGTAAATCTTTAAGTGTTTAAGAAGTCACTTGAGATCTTAAATGTTGATTGAGCATATTTGAATAGAAATAAAGGGGATGATTAGTGGATAATCATTCTTTGATTATTCACTAATTTTGTCTTAATTATGTTAATTAGTTAATTGCATGCTTAAGGTGCACACACCACTTAGTCTAAGGCTCTCCTAGATTTAGGTATTGAATGTGTTTATGTGGTTCATGCATGCCTTGTGTATTGAGTATGAGGGTTAGTTCAAACATTGATTCAAGCCCATCAAGATTAGTGACATAATTAAGGACAATAATTAAGGACTCATGTATAGAAAACTTAGAAAAATTTCCATAATTAGGATTCACTTTCCCTTGAGTTGAAACTTTGAACATTTGAACTTAGTGACACCCTCAACCCCTAGGGAAATTTTCACTGATTTTTGAGATCATTAGGTCTCCTAATTAATTTTCTAAGTCTTAAACCCTTAATTAAGCCTTTAAAACTTCTAAAAATTGTAATAAATCCAATTTAAATCCAAAAATTACATATAAACCCTCAAACTGACCAGAATTCAGTCCTTAATCTATGATAATTGGAAGCCCCTTGATTTGATAGCAATTTAAACCCTAATTTAATTTTAAGTAAAAAACTAATGTTTAATTGAGATAATTAATTAATAATAATTAAAAAATCAAAAAAATCTCCCAAACACTTGGGGATCTCTCCTTAGATTATTCCTGACGTTTGGAGGTGTTTTCAAGAGATTGGGAATTTGTTTAAAGCAAAATCACAAAAGAGACCCTCTAATTAAGAAATCCCTAAAATTCATTAAAATGCCCAAACTTCAATAATCCATAACTAATCCTAGAAAAATCCAAATTACCCAAACTCACTTGCATTCAACTCATATTGATGTCTAGTATTTATTAAAAATATTAAATTCCAGAAATTTGCAATATTTTAAAAAAGTCAACAAATCGGTCAACTTTAAGTCAAAACTAGTTCAAAACTTCAAACCTTTGTAATAAAATGTAGAAAAATCCAATTTTAACGTACTTACCTTCTAACTGATCGTAGTAAGGTCTAGTATTTTAATAAAATACAAACACTCCAGAAGTTGGTCGTAATCAAAATTTCAACTTTTAACCCCTTTATTAAATCATTAAAATATTCAAAAATTCATAAAACTCATAATCATTCTAAAATTCAGAAAATATTGGTTTAATGTCCAAAACACTTAACAAATCCTTTAAAACACAACAACCACCCTAAAGTTGAAGTTTATTGGCTGGACTACTCCGGGCTGCGGGGCTAAGTGTCCTAAGGAGGCTGGTTCCTCGAGCCTGGTGGCACAACGCCACGAATGGATTCTAAAGGGTGTCAAACCTTAAAATGGATTATTTTTTTTAATTATTTAACGTTTTAAAAGTCTCTAATTCAATTACATTAATTTGGTTTATCGGCTGGACTACTCCGGGCTGCGGGGCTAAGTGTCCTAAGGAGGCTGGTTCCTCGAGCCTGGTGGCACAACGCCACGAATCAATTAATGGCAAACTTAAATTAATCAAATTTAAAAATCAGTAATTAACTCATTTTTGTATTAATCCACTTTTTTAATTCCAACCAATTTAAATAACTTAATCAACCCCGATTGCTACTGGGTAACCCAGGCCTACGAGGCTATTAGCTTAGCCCCAAGGAAGGTGAAATAAACTTCACGGACTCGGTGTGAAACAAAGGTAGTAATCAATTAACTTTTAAAATATATTTAATTAAAATTCCTAATTTATTAATACTTGAATTTTAATCTAAATTCCCTCCTAAGCCTTAACAAACTCAAACTTTTAGACAACTTTAACTAATCACCTACTTTAGAATCTATCCCAGCCACACGACCTTTCTCACACACTTTAGATGATGTGCTAGGATAACCAACTCTAGATCTAGGTTAGGCCGGTGTTTACTTTACTGCTCAGTGCCGAATTTTTTTTTCGTAGTTTTCACTGCATGTTGTGGATGAAATTGCTTTGCTGTGTCTGCTTACTTTTTCTGTACTCTGTGGATGGATTGATGTGTTTGGCGACTAGATTACCCTTAGGTTAGGTACGATCTGGATGTTGACACAGTTTTCTGCAGGTGGCCACGCTCATGCAGGGCAATGTAAAAAGGGGGCAAAATAAAAAAATGCACAAATATTATAAACTCTTTGCACAGGTGCTTCAGCTGCTAAAGCCCCCAAATCATAAAAAGAGCGTGGCCAGTGTGTTTAATTTCTTTTCTGCTCATATACAACTGCTTGGGAATAACTGCTTTA